>CM076935.1:656826-1199326 GCA_039566165.1 Maruca vitrata | reverse complement strand
CGCCATACTGCGATGAGGTACACCGCGGTGTTTTAGTCGGTGAACCCCTGGGCATTGCACCCTGCCCAGGAGCCGCGGCTGGCATTCGCCATCTCTTCACCAGCCGCTGGGGAGTCCGACACACTACTGGGAGAGAAACCCCCTCTCCCAGGGACGGAGAAAAAACATTTCGCCCCGTAAAAAAAAGGAATGACCTCACACGCCCCCACACAAGAAGTTTGGTGATCTATAACTTTGTAAAATTAAGCTTTTGAAGCAGGTGTTTGATCAGGTGTATAAACTAACTTACGGTCTAAATAGAATAGGTGTGTAGGTTTCCTCACGATAGTTTCCTTTACCATTAAAGTGTCGAATAACCATACATATTCTATATATTATAAGTCTACACGCACACACTCACATATTAGGAATAGCAAATACATAGCTACTTACTGTTCGATGTTTACACCAATCATGGTCAGTTCACTTGATAAAGACAAATAAAATAAAAAAAAAATAGTGTAATGGAACTCGAAAGTCAGAAATCAATCGTACATATTTTTATTTGTACTTATCACATATTAACACGTTCCAGCGACCCGCAGTTGGCGACCCCTGCCCAGTTATTCTTGAACTGCCCGCTGAGATAAAACAAATCAAGCCGTTTAGTGCGATCGCTGGCCCCTCCAGCCGAAGACTTGTGATTACTGTCCAAGACACCTGGATTTGACAAGTAGGTTTTTTTATTTTTATTTGACACCTTTTTACCGGCCAGTTTGAAGTAAGACTGGATGGAGTAGCGGCCATTTTGTATAACTTCCGGAATAGTGATCCAAATGGGATTCTTTTTTTAGGGTTCCGTAGCCAAAATGGCAAAAACGGAACCCTTATAGTTTCGTCATGTCCGTCTGTCCGTCTGTCCGTCTGTCCGTCTGTCCGTCTGTCACAGCCGATTTACTCGGAAACTATAAGTACTACAGTGATGAAATTTGATGGGAATATGTGTTGTATGAACCGCTACAAAAATATGACACTAAATAGTAAAAAAAAGAATTGGGGGTGGGGCCCCCCATACATGTAACTGAGGGATGAAATTTTTTTTTTCGATGTACATACCCGTGTGGGGTATCAATGGAAAGGTCTTTTAAAATGATATAAAGTTTTCTAAAAAACATTTTTCTTAAAGTGAACGGTTTTTGAGATATCAGCTCTCAAAGTCGTAAAAAGTATGTCCCCCCCCTCTATTTTTATAACTACGGGGTATAAAATTCTAAAAAAAATAGAGGTGATGCATGCTAATTAACTCTTTCAACGATTTTTGGTTTGATCAAAGTATCTCTTATAGTTTTTGAGATAGGTTGATTTTTATTATATTTGCTGCTACGGAACCCTTTGTGCGCGAGCCCGACTCGCACTTGGCCGGTTTTTTTTACTGTACCAAATAGGATGATTCTTTTTTGTGTTTTTAGGTCAAGGTGCATTTTTTTTTCACCGGAAATAATTATGTTTTTATTAGGTTCTGAAGTATCTATAACCAGGACAGTTAGTTATTTTGATAGCAAGTCCTTTTCTACTGTGTGATTTATTTAATTCTTAAAAAATAATATGGGCGTAAATATCAAAATCTAAGACCTGCGATTAATTCTGTTAGTGTTTTTTTTTAATACGTCTCATTACGTTTATTCAATAAATGAGTCGCAATATATAAGGCCAATACTACGAACTGCGTATTGGATTAATATTAGAAAACTGAAACTGTCGCGGGATACTTACCATGTTGTTTTGTTTTAAAGATGATGATGGATTAATATTGTTTCAAATGGGGCCTGCCTGTCCTCAATACGTCGTAATGAGATCATTTTGGAAGTACATTATAAAAAATGTATACGTCCCCAATGCTGGGGCACGGGCCTACCCTAAACTAGGGCGATAAGGCTTCAGCCAACCACGCTGGCCCAGTGCGGGTTGGTTGACTATACAACCCAATAATTTGCAATGTAGTGCACACATACAAAGAAACTACTTGCACACAGTGCTGGTTACCTCACGATGTTTTCCTTCACCGTTAAAGCGTCCAATAATCGTTCATACAAATTTCAAATTTGAAGAAAGAAGCAGTGGTACGTGGCGGGGATAAAACTGGCGACCTCTTGCAAGGCAAGCAACGACCTTAACCACTCGGCCAACGGCGCCATAAAAATATATTGGACCTTATTATAGCTGAGCTAGGTGCTGTACAATTTTGTATATAATCCAGAGATTAGACAATATCTAAAACTCTATTCACTACTTGTCTCTTTCTATCTGGAGTCGTCGATTCAAAATATTAATTAATTATTCACTGTGATATTTTAGTGGTTGTTTTCCCGCAGTAAAATGATTCTAACTTAGTAGCACAATAGATTTCTGCAGTTCTTTTTATCATATAAAATAAATAAATGCCGGTTTTACGAAAGGTTTAACCGAAATTTGAAAGCACTTTCGAACCTCTTTATTACTTAGGGCGTAGAGCTTCTTTAGCTTTAAGCATCGATTTCATGCGGCAAGCAGTACCTGGTTTCGTAAAATCTTATAAAAGAACGATAGCTTCTCTCTTTTTCGAGGTAGAAAATTATTATTTTGAAAATTTGAAAAACAAAAATATTTTCAAGGAATAATTTGCATGATTCGATAGTAGACCACTAATGTTTCACGGTGTATAATATTAATTTTATATACTATTTTAATTCAGGACAAAATATTTGTTTGATGGAAATCGTTCCTTTACCCTTATGGGTACAGAACCGTTAAGAGGAAACACAATAATAAGTTTCAACCGGCCTTGTGGTCGGTCCATAACAGATTGTCATGTAAATAACAATTTACGACGTACTATAAATACTTTCGGGCGATTACGAAATGTGATAAGTTATCAACTTGAATTGAGTACGTGACTGCATGCATTACATACTGCTAT
The DNA here is from genome assembly GCA_039566165.1 of Maruca vitrata. Classification (NCBI taxonomy): domain Eukaryota; kingdom Metazoa; phylum Arthropoda; class Insecta; order Lepidoptera; family Crambidae; genus Maruca; species Maruca vitrata. Next base: position 1,196,391 of record CM076935.1, on the reverse strand, counting down.
TTATTGATTTTTTATTCTTACAAAAACTTGCGGGTTTACGGCACATACAGTTATTAAGCACATATAAAATTACAAGGAAAAATCTTTAGAAATCTAAGAACTGATTGACTGATAAGGTGATTCAACGCACAGCCTAAACCACTGGACGGATTGTGCTGAAATTTGGTACGCTAGATGTCATAATGTAGATATTCGCTAAGAAAGGATTAAGGAAAGGGGAATATAATTATGTATTATAAATGTGACGGTATATCTGTAACTGTAACAATTACACATACTTTAATACTATCGCAGGCAATATATGTAAAGTTTATTACAACTTTCATTTAAGTAGATAAGTGCTGCATGTAGATGATTAATAATTATTACTATATTATGTCAATACAATATTTTCTATAATTTTTAATAGATAAAAAAAAAGGTTGATACAAACCTAATAAATATTCCAAAGTAGAGAATATCCTTATCGAACTTATTATTAAGTTAACCACAACAGCTCTACCACGCATCTTTATTATTATCGCGGCTAAAATCCCCCCAGAGCATTGTTTCCCGCCAATATGACGGCGGAAGTACCCTCGAGCGCGCCATATTGCAGAAATAAAAAAAAAACTTAAAAGAAATGCCCGCCATCCCTCGGCAGAACTCCGTAATACCCGCGGTGCCTCCGTTTTATCGCTTTTAAATTAAATTTGCATCTCTTTTCACCGTTGTTTCCTTTTTGCAATTATTTCTTTCGATTCTTAAAGGTTTCGTTGAGATATCTCTTTTTTGATTCGCTTGGATGATTGTTTGGACGGAATGAAGTTTGTTTTGTATTTTTACTGAGCGTAATGTAAATGTCTGATTGATACTTCGTAAAATGTATTCTTAAACTGTTGGAAAAAAAACAAAACAGATTTTGAATTTTGCATTTTTAAAATACGTTCGTAGTTTTAATCCACAAGTAACTATTTAGTTAACTCATTTAATAATTACCTAAAATGTATACTTCAAAGCATTAAGCGATTGTGTTCACGATATTGTCGATACAAAGGTATTTTCAGTTGGTTTTATCAGGAATTTCAAAATTCATTATGTACGACTATTTGACGCTTTATCGGTGAAGGAAAAACATCGTGAGGAAACCTGGTCACTTACGAACAAATTCTCAGGTTGTGTAGTCAATCAACCCGCACTTGGCCAGCGTGGTCGTCTATGGCTTTATCGCCTTATCGCCTAGATTAGGGTAGACCCGTGCCCCAACATTAGGGACGATTATAGGCGGATGATGACGATGAGGCATATTAGTAGCGAAGTACCAATTCCCATAATTTTTGTTCCAGTGAACGAAGAGCAAAGCACATCCCAAGACCAGGACCAAAATGTGGAACCATCAGCGTCTCAGGAGCAACCAGAACTCAAGGTGTCGATTGACACTAATCTCGAATCGAATGGTCGCCCGGCGCCAAGGAAGATTCTTCAGAGGATTGAGACTGTTCCGGATATAAAGAAAGACACTTCCGGTATCACCACACAGTATATTGCTACGGGTATAGGTGAGTGATGATACTTGTAGCTAACTTTGCTAAAAGAGGCCTATAGTCTTGGCGAAAAGTGGTTATTTTTTACCAAAGCAGAACGATTTATCCTTAATTGCAAGTTAACTAGTTATTTCTTGAAAAAATAAAATCAATTCATTAAAAATTATCATCCGATACAGAAGCGATACAATGCAGGAGCTAGTGGCTCGGACCGAGAGTGTCAGTTCCTTTTTTCTGCCACGTGTCATCAAGGCATGTAATGCCCTTCCAGCTCATGTTTTCCCTCCCTCCTTTGATCCTGGGCTTTTCAGGCAGGATGTGTTAAAATGCTGCCTTAAGTCTCTTTACCACGCGGGTGAAGTAGCTGGCACAGCTAGTTTCTAATAAATTTAGAAATAATCTCTCAGCTCTCTTGACCTACTTATTTATTGTTTCAGTAAACCTGGGTGCTTTCGCAGCAGGAGCCTGCATAGCCTGGTCATCATCAGCTCTGCCCCTTCTACACTCATTAGATGATGCTGAAGTAAGTGGCTGATATCATTCATCATCATCCATTTTTTTTCCTACCATACGTTGATGGCTTGGGCGACCCTAGCAGGCGTTTCCAAGAGTCGTGGGTCCGATTCCTACTCGGGACAAATATTTGTGTGATGAACATCAGTGTTGGTTCCGTGTTTGAGTAAGATTATGCATTTAAGTAATTATAGACATAAATGTATGTATATCAGTCTCTGGCGCCCGTAGTACAAGATTTGCTAAGTTTGGGGTCAGGTGACCGTGTGTGGAAATGTCCCAGATATTTATTTTATTAATAAACAAACAAAACCACAATTATCTAATTCAAATTGAGGCAAAGGCGCCCTTCGTTAAGCATCTACCTCAATCTAAACGAGTTCCGCTAAGTTTCGCGTAAATACATAATTAGAACATTCGAATTACTTTTCGTCCAAAAATTTCGTGATTGCAAAAATTATGGAACGGCCCGGAGCATTTTCAGTTAATTCAAATTCAAAACGGAGGCGTGGTTCAACAGAATTTGCTTGGACTTTTTGCTTCGAGGAATTTAATTTGAAACAAGCTGTATAAAGTTGTTCGGTACTCAAGATTCATCAGAGCCGACTTTTGTTGTTAACTTTGAGATGTAGACGGGCGGCTGTGAGCTTTGAAATCGGATCAGTGAGTGGTTTATACAGATGTAAACATCGATGGCCGAGTGGTTAGATCGTTGCTCTGCCATGCGTGAGGTCGCCAATTGAATCCCCGCCACGTGCCGCTATGTATTTAAATTTAAGCGACGCATTAACAGTGAAGGAAAACATCGTGAATAAACCTGCACACTTACGAAGAATTAATAGGTTGTGTAGTCAACCAATCTGCATTTGGCCAGGGTGGTTGACTAAGGTCTTATCGCCCTAGTGTAGGGTAGGCCCGTGCCCCAGCACTGGGGACGTATATGGGCGAATGATGATGATATTATCTATTTTCCCATTGCCTTATATAGGATTAATCAAAAGAACGCCGAACGACAAGCAAAAAACTAGCTAATACTAAAACCACACATGCAATACCCAAAAAATGTACCTCAATACACCAATTTTCTCCTTGTTTACATACAATTACCCCAAAAACAGGCAAAACACCCGTCTACATAGCTCTACGCGTCCGCGAATCGACCGCAACTTAATTTATCGGTGGGCCTAATGAAAACATTATTTATAGGCCCCCCCAACCCCCTTTCGGATTATAAGGCCCGACACTTTGGTGGGGATCAGGTTATCCCTAGTTATGTGATTGGGACACCTTAATTGTGCCTTTTCGGTGGATAGAATTGATAATTACCTTTTTGGTCTTTAATTGGACACTGCGTAACTTTGAGAGTTCGATATTAACGCTTATGTTAACTACATAAGGACGATATAAAGTCAAAACACTAAAATAGTCTTTATGGGTCTACACGCGATATTAGGAGTAGCAAATTACATAGCTACTTACTGCCCGACGTTTCGACTGGGTTACACCTAGCGTGGTCGCGAGCGATCTTATTTTAGTGTAATGGAACGCGAAAGTCTAAAGTCAAAAGTTTTACGTTTAATGGGAGGTTGACTATATTTTATTTTTATTTTATTTTATTTATTGGTTTACCAACAATTGTACAACTAAACATACAGAGTTCAATACACAATATACTTATAACTAAGAGCACAATATTTCATAGGTAAACACTACATGCTAGAGTGAGCTAAATGTAGACTACAAATTAAAATATACCACTACTACGAGCAAAACATCTCACAAATAAATATATATACATATATATATCTTTAACATTCTATTTTATATGTTTAATGTTTTTAAATTTTTTTTTATCAAGTATTAGACGTCGAAATTTATGAACAGAGGTACCAAAAACATCTAATTCGTTGCTACACTTGTTATAAATATGAAATAGTCTTGCAAGTGGGGAATTGGAACAGTTTTACGGAAAGGAGGGCAGAGCAGTTTAATAGGATATCTAGGGTATCTTAGGGGAACTTTGAATTTGAATTTGGACAAAATATCGGGGCTGTCAACCATAGATAAGCACGTTGAACAAGAACATATATAATGTTTAACGGAAGGTAATTAAGAATTATGTCGTTTCTCATTGAACATAATAATATATTTATTTTGGTATCTGATACATTTTAGGACAAAATAGAGAAGAACTTTGACATTAAAAACATACAATTTGGTATGTCTAGCTCACTCCGTTTAAACTTGTTCCTTTTTTTCTCGTACCTTGGCTGTTTTAAAGAAACTAGATACCTAATGATACATACATCTACTATATAATTGATTAGATAAGGATTTTTATAATAATTTTTGACACAAATGCTAAAGCACCAGATTTATATAATTTAATTTTTTTTTCTGATCACATAGTTTTTATTCCATTCGACCGTAGGTCAAAAGTATCATTAAAGAAAATGTGATTCTTTAATCATTAAAATGATAGTTATCCTTAATCAATTAGTAAATCGCTTAGCTCAAACAACAGAGTCATTACTCATTAGTATCTATACTAATAATAAATCTGTAAGGGTCGGTCATGGAGTAAGTTAGTTTTTGTCTAAAGGCTCAATATAATTTATGATACTGATACTAATTTCACGATGTTTAGAATTTTTTTCTGTATGTGTATATGTATGTATGTTCCTCTATAACTCTTAAACCAATTATCCGAATTTGATTAAATTTGGTATACAAACACTTAGACATCTGGGACACAGGATAGGCTATTTAAATTCTAGCTCCAACGCGAACGGAGTCGCGGGCACAGCTAGCCAATAATAAACGAAACCTATCTAGATTCTACACAAATAATAGACTTATTCTTACACGTCGAAATCCATCGGCAGAATTCAAACTTGTCAATTACGCAAAAGCTTCTCGTGAAGAAAGCTCTAGCGATTTGATATAGGTTTTCTTATCAGAAAGTGCTGATATCGATTTCTACTAGATATCTCGTATTAACGCTTGTCAGATAAATGCGAATCGTGTTGGTGAAAGCATGTCTGCGCTGTTCAAATTGATACTGTAATTTTGCCTTACCAACTGCGAATAACATAACACCGTACTGTGTATTTTATTAATGTAAGTTGGGACTGTGAAATAACGGTGAAGGAAAAGTCAAACTGTCTGGGGTAACCTGAAAAATGCATACATACATAAAATCACGCCTTTTTGACGAGCGTGCATGAAGAGGTTGATGAATGTGGATGAAGCGAAAGTGGTGTGCCAGGACCGTAGCACATGGCAGGAAGTGATCTCTGCCACAATGCACACCCATGAAAAATGTCTAAGGTTGTGTAGTCGACTGACCCGCACTTGGCCAGGGTGGTTGACTAAGAAATGATCGCCCTAGTTTAGGGTAGGCCCATGCCCGAGTAGTGTGGACGTATATGGGCTGATGATGATGATAAAGGTTTGGAGTACCTACTCTGAATTCACGTTATATATTTTCAAAACAAATTTTATCCCATGTCAAAGTAACTAAAAATTGCGATAGCAGCTATGTCCGTCTGATGAGCTTTCATGCCAAGATTACGGAACCGATTTATATGGAATTTGGTAAACAGATATTTTCGAATCTGAAAAAGATTATATTATTATGACTACATACTTTGAGCCGATTACATTGTACGCAAAAAAATACTTGCATTGCTCAATGAAAGCATTGAGCAATGGTTTGATAATTTCTCATAGAACTACAATCTGAAAATGAATAAGAAACTTTAAAACATAAATATAAATAAATGCCCTCACATGCGTCTCGGAACGTTGCCAAACCGAACCTACAATAAACATAACTCAATTTAAGTGTAAGCTTATATCTGGGACCGTTAAAAATTACTTATTAAGCGAGTAGGGTGTGCATGTTTACTGAAACTTTCATATCTGAACGCCAATATCCGTAAACAGGCCGGCCATACGCGGACGACTTATTAATTAAAATAAATAAATAAATATTTTAGGACACCTTCACACACAGCCACCTGACCCCAAACTAAGCAGGTGCCGTAGACAAAGTAACAATATCAAAACGATAACGAAGTTCGAAAAGAATAAAATGTATGGGATTGTCATTAGACGCGATATGTCACGTGGTCAATCCCATACATTTTGTTCTTTCGATGTTCATCATACAAACGTTCGCCCTTTTTTTTTGAGAAAAATGGTACTGAGGACCCCTTTTGCGTGGCCAATAGGCTTACGTTTCAATGTATAAAATATGATTTAAATGTACATTCAGTTTTGACATCTCCAGCATCAACGGAGATTTCGACAGGGAAAGACCTCTCATGACCAAGTAGGTCAAATCAAAAGTACCCGTAACCGACGAGCAATGCATGAAGAGGATAATGGATGTGGATGAAGCGAAAGTGGTGTGCCAGGACCGTAGCACATGGCAGGAAGTGATCTGTGCCTCTGGGAAAAAGGCGTCATTTTATGTATGTATGTTTTGGCTCCCGTAGCAAGTTTTTACAGTCGTATTTTCGGTAGTTGGTTCTCACTCAACAGTGGCGCAGCCTGGTGAGCGCAAAAGATAACCCTCATTGATGTATTCTTGTGACCGCGAAAACAAATATTCAAGGTGATTTTACGGGGTTCAAGGAGGCTTTATTGATCTGTAGGAGTCTACAAAGCAGTAGTAGTCTATTGACCGTGTTAGAGTTTGGCGGATCGCCACAAAATCTTCTATAGAGCTTCACTCTTTTCAATGTCCAATTGCACCGGGTAATTTGGACAGCTGGCATTCGTCCAATTACCAGCATAGAATGCACGTGTCGGTCACAAATAATAGTGTAGTGCCATCAGTCTTTATTGTATGGTTTTATTTGTCACTGCACAACAGAACTAAAACTGTACAGTTTAGTTTTTTTATTAAGATGTGGGTATCGTGATATCGCTTTTGTTATTTGTATCAGCATTGGAAAATGCTGATGTGATATGTTATGCTGATGACACTGCAATCCTTTTTAAAGGTAACAACTGGATTGATACATTTCACACAGCTGAGGTTGGACTGTCTTCTGTTAGTTCATGGCTCAGGAAGAACCTCCTTACACTTAACTCCTCTAAAACAAATTTTGTATGTTTTCACAAAACATCTGTTTCCGGACCAACTGTTGAGGGCAGTATTAAGATCCACTCATGCGATTTGGCTTCTTCTTTGAACTGTAGCTGTGACTCCATTTATCGTACTGGCGTTAACAAATATTTGGGTGTTATGATAGACGAGCGCCTTTCTTTCAAAAGTCATATCCAATGTCTCTCTAAACGAGTAAGGAAAATCTCTGGCATTTTTAGGAGACTCAGAGACTCTGCTGATAAAGAGCTGCTTATTATGATTTACAAAGTCCTTTGTCAGTCTGTCACTGGATACTGTGTCTCGATCTGGGGTGGGGCTGCCAAGACAACATTACTACAGGCTGAACGCGCAAACAGGTCTCTCCTCAAAATCATGTTGAAAAAACCTTATAGATACCCAACTACAGATCTTTATAAAGAAGCTAAAGTTCTCACGATTCGTCAACTATTTATATTAAAAATTTGTCTAATAGCGCACAGTCGACTTATAACTTCGAATATCTACAAGACGCTTCTAAAAAAACGTACTTTTAAAATCCCTATTCCGGCAGTAAACTCACACTTTGCTTCTAGATTTGGAGACTCAGTTAGAGCTCGTGTTTACAACGCTACTACTAGAGCTTGTGATATTAGAAAATGTTCAGTGTTGGATGCAAAGAATGTTTTAACTCAGTGGTTGCTGCAAAACTCGTATAATGAAACTGAGGCACTTGTCAGTCGATGTTTTTAAGTTCCTTTTTTTCCTTTTTTTTACTCACTTAAAAATCATATAATTCTTATGTTTTATTATAATATCAAAATTCTTTATGTTTAACTCGAAAATTGGTTGCCCAAAATACAGGCACTGCCTAGTTTGGGGACCCTTGTAAATTGCAAAATATTTTCGCATTCTGCCTTTGCACATTTGTAATTTAAAATGCTTCGCAGATAAGACTATGCCATGATTTTATCTAAAATGTATTCTTTGTAATTAATGTATTTATAAATGTTTGTATATTAATGGTACCTATGTGCAATTGAATAAAAAAAAAAAAGTTATTAAGTTATTATTAATCTGTGGCAGACTTTTTCGGCCTAATCTATACTAATATTATAAAGCTGAAGAATTAGTTTGTTTGTTTGAACGCGCTAATCTCAGGAACTACTGGTTCGAGTTTAAAAAAAATGTGTTGGATAGACCATTTTATTGAGGAAGGCTTAGGCTAAATAAAATCACGCTGTGACCAATAGGAGCAAAGAAACGATGGAAAATGTGCAAAAGAAAACGGGGAAAACCGCGGAAAAGACGCTGGCGCAGCTAGTATTGTAGCTGTACCATGAGTTGGCTATCGAAAACTTACGTACGTTAAAAACCTATCGAGTTGTTTTTTTCATACGACCGATTTTAGATCTTACGTAACCACCAGGGGCGCTGTACAAGTTTTTCATAGACATATTTACGTAGGCGATATCGAGTCCGTCACTTTTAAACTCATGGTAGCACTAGGTACTGAAAAGAACTCTCAGAGGGCAGGGGAGGAGCTGAAAACCAGGGTTGCCCGGGGGTACACTCCCGAGGCAACATCAGCTGAGCTCCTTCCCTTTGTCTCATGCATGCATCCTGTATTTTTTTTTGTTGTGTTATTTATGTTAAAACTTGTAATATGATGATAACATTAGAAAACTGAAACTGTCCGTGATATTTACCATGTTGTTTTGTTCAAATGCGCTCCTTGAAAATTATAAAATGATTACACTTTAATTCTCGAAATCTTGAAAAATACTTTTATTAGGAAAAAAGTATTTTGCTTTTATTATTACGGATAAGTCGTTCATGTTTGTCCAGCTTAACAACAACTACAGAACGCAATCCCACACCTGCATTGCGCTTTCCCTAACTTAAGTTATTTGATTCGCAAAAACGAACCTTAAGGATAAGTGATTTAGTATACGTACAAACAGACCGATTGTAAGATATCTACCTATTAGTCTGATCTAGCTTTCAAGACTTGCTTGTGTGGTTAGTGACCCAGGTTCACTACCTACGGCTCCATGAATCGTGGGTTCGATTCCCACTCGGGACAAATATTTGTTTGACGAACATCGGTGTTTGTTCCGTGTCTGGGTGTGTTATTAATTTTATTGAAGTATATTTATGTATCCACTGTCGTTTCTGATTTCCGTAACACGAGTGCTTATGCTACTTACCACGGGATCAGATCGATGTATGTGATGTTGTGAAATATTTATATTTTTTATATTTTAAATGTGAAAGTACACAACTCAAGTCTGTCACTATCATGCTAAAACTACTGAACATATTAATATGTTAGTTTTAAGTGGTTGTTAATTGATGCTTTTATATCATGCACAAAATAAATTTATTAATCTCACTTCATTTTAAATGAATTTTGTTTTATAGAGACTGTAAACGTATATCCTTTCTCTGACTCTCTAACTCAATCGATATAAGACTAATTTTAACAGACTTCGATAAGGGTTTAATGTGTTCCTTCATACATAAGGCTGAGAAGAATGTACAAAAGACACATCCTAACTTGGCTCTCTCTTTTACCTTTTTTGTACGGAACCAGTGTTCAAGGCATTCTCAATTAAAACGCTAATACTATGGACCTAGCTTGATCATTCAAGCGTATCTTTATATAATTTTATTTAAACTGTCATGGTTACACACATTAGAAAACTGTAACTGTCCGTTGCAACTGGATAAAGTCAGGCAGGGACAGGGAGTCATGGAAGAGGATGGAGGAGGCCTTTACCCAAACAGGGGTCCATATTTCATAACACATACTAAACTAACTAAACATTAACTAAAAGTCAAAACAACACTAACATAAATACTAACATTAAACTACAGCATACGAAAATTGTAAAAATTGTGAAAATATGGAATAAATGGCTTTATTACATTATTTATTATTAACTGTCCGTTGTTGTTTTGTTTTAATGAGCTCCCGATATTTCGGCACTGTTGCAAGCGCCATGATCACGGGTGAACTGATCAGATCATGGCGTAAATATCCCGGACAGTTACAGTTTTCTAACAAGCGTATCTTGTTAAAATTACTACCTATTTGAGATCCATGCAAGGGAAGAATACAATATTTACTATTATGTAAGAAATACTCGTGTAGGTTCAAAAGATTCTAACAAGATAACTCAGCGTGGGATATTCTTGTACTTATTCTTAAATTTAAAGCTAAATATAAGTATTTGCAGTCAAAACGGGTCAAGAATTCACTATAAGGAGTGGGAATACCACCCACTACAGTCTAATAATGGATATGCATTGAACATTTTACATTCACGTTACTTATCAGAGTGTGTATAAATACGAAAATAAATTTGTCAGTTTGTTACTCTTACCTGAAATGAAATTGTAGGTAAAGTTTTTTTTTCTAATTGAAATGTTGGGTAAGTGATTATGAGATTCTGAATGACACAATTAAAGAGAGTAATGTAGAGTATTTGTTCATTACTATTTTTTGTTTTATCAATTAATTTATTTTATTAATTAATGATTTTTATAAATTTATCTTGTTAATTAATTATTTTTATTAATTTATTTTATTAATTCATGGTTTTTAATATTTATTTTATTATTTTGTTTATTTATTGACACGAAGTGAATCCCAAAACGGAAACGGAAGCGGAATCTAATAATTCCCCACCTAAAGCCTTAGGAAGCGCCAAATCTCTTGCTCACATAACGACACGTCGACATAGCTCGTCGTAACACGGTAATCTAATCAGGCTTAACGAATGACAAGCTAATCGCGGATTATCTGTGTTGCAGCTGGCGAATCAGATCAACGGGACAGACTCCGTGGAGGCTTCGCAACCGAGGTTACGTGTGAGTATACTTTATAAATTACCTACTAGAGTAAGAAAGGTCAAATCAAAAGTACCCGTAATCGACGAACGTGCATGAAGAGGTTAATGAATGTGGATGAAGCGAAAGTGGTGTGCCAGGACCGTAGCGCATGGCAGGAAGTGATCTCTGCCTACCCCTCTGGGAAAAAGGCGTGATTTTACGTATGTATGTATGTATGTAAGAAAAAAATCTTTATGGTACGAGCAGGCAAGGTTTTTTGGGTAGGTATTTGAGGCAAGCTGAAAACTTGTCCTGTACCTCTCCTATTATATCCCAACACATATCTGCAGACCTGGCTGCTGAGTAGAAGGGCTAAATCCAACCCCCAAATTGCTTAGCTCCTATTTTTTAGTTGCCTCCCTCAAAAGTCGTAATTTTCTTGCCATAATTTTTGTTCTTAGCTTGGGTAAAACGTCAGTTTATTTAACTGTTCGAAGCATAATGATACGTTACCGAAAGTCCTTTGATAATAGAAATAGCTTGTTGTTAAACAAATAACAACATCATATTATGTAGCACTGATAAAATAATCGTGCAGGTAACTTACTAAATGATTAAAATATAACATTTTTACTGCGCGTCATATTTCCAATTTCACCTTCGAGCCATTTTTATTGAGAACTGAGTGTGACGTTAGAGTATGGTATTGACAACGACTGCTTTTGAAATTCGAATCCGAATGAACGCGTTCTAAAGAGTCGTTTCGTTTCTGTTGACGTTTATGAATAAAACAAAATACTTTTTTTTATTTATTTATAGGTGCAGCATGGGAATGGCCATACTGCCAACAAGATAGGTTGTACACACAGCCTTATTTTTTTTATTAATAAGTCATGATGTCTGTTGAGTTAAATTTTAATAGTATTACTATTTCTTGTCTTTATTTATAAATGCTTTTAGATTCAAAGTTAGATAGGTAATTAAATTTTAAAAACTTAATAATATTTCACATCAGACAGAACACTCAGGACTAAAATTAAACCCTTTTATTGCAGATGGCTTTTAACAAAATAAAATTTTCTTTTCTACAGAGACATTATTATTTAAAAATGTATGTTTGAAAAAGTACATGGTGAACATAAACATAGAGAAAGGCCACTTTTTCATTTGATTGTCAAGTACAAGCTGCTTAAGGCATAAGTCGCATGTATTATAAATTCACGCTAAACCCTTCATATCTGTTCATTGGTGCCTATTTCACTGAGACACTTTTATTTATAGCGAAATAGTAAGTAAAACAAAAACGTCGATGGCCGAGTGGTATAAACGCGATACATTTTTATTTTTTACGCAATCATTTCTTATTTATTCTTGTTTTTGTATTTATTTATTTAAATTAAGGGTAAATTTTCGTATAAAACTACTAAAAATTACAAATAAATTACAAATGCGTGAAAACACCAGATATATTATAATCAAAATCAAAATTTCATTTTGCAATTTACATGCACTTATAAAATGTCATATTAGTAATAATAAGATTCTACCACCAGTTTGGAACGCCGATTCTACCGAGTAGATATCTCAATGTCATTCCTTAATGTTGATAATATGAACCTGAGTATTACAGAACCTTAACATTTAACCTTGCCTCTATCGGGCATCGAACTTAGACTCGTAGGACGAACTCCAGACAAATCTACGTAGACATCAATATGGCAAAGATATCGACTCTACTACCCTCCAGTTAGACATAACAATATTAGAAACAAAATCTGATTTACATCTTTTGATATTAAATGTTATAGTTGGTCGAAATATTTGTTTTTTTAACCGTCTTCAAAAAAAGAAGGAGGTTCTCAATTCGTCTGTATGTATAATATTTTTTTTTTTTTTTTTATGTATGTTCACCGATATTTTCGTCAATTATAGACGGATTTCAAAATTTTTTTTTTGGTTGGATACAGTTCACTTCCGAGGTGGTCCCATTTTCACCAGTCCCGGATCTGATGATGGGATCCAGGAGAAATCGAGGGCAACCTTCAAATTTTATAGGGACATGTACCGCGTTTTGCATATTATCTGAAGTTTTATTGGCATTTGCTTCTGGAAATCATAATCTTATGAGGCTGAGCTGATGATGGAAGGTCAACTCCTTAATACTTAGGAGTAAAAGGAGTAAAAGGATAATTCTTTCAATACTGTATACATATTAAGACTACTAGTTATAATATCAGTAGCATTATAGGTGAGCTGAACTAATAGGGTGACCAGTCTAGGATCTGATGATGAGATCCAGGAGAAATCGAGGGCAACCCTCAAATTTTACAGGGACATGTACCGCGTTTTGCATATTATCTGAAGTTATATTAGCATTTGCTTCTGGCTATCATAATCTTATGATGCTGAGCTGATGATGGAAGGTCAACTTCTTAGTACTTAGGAGTAAAAGGATAATTCTTTCAATACTGTATACATATTAAGACTACTAGTTATATTATCAGTAGCATTATAGGTGAGCTGAACTAATAGGGTGACCAGTCTAGGATCTGATGATGGGATCCAGGAGAAATCGAGGGCAACCCTCAAATTTTATAGGCACATGTACCGCGTTTTATATATTTTCTGAAGTGATATTGGCATTGCTTCTTGCAATCATAATGTTATGATGCTGAGCTGATGATGGAAGGTCAACTCCTTAATTGTTTTGAGTAAAAGGATAATTCTTTCAATACTGTATACATATTAAGACTACTAGTTATAATATCAGTAGTATTACAGGTGAGCTGAACTAATAGGGTAACAAAAGATTTAACACTAAAAAGTATGAAAAAAAATTGTAAACAAAAAAAAAAACCGCCTTCAAAAACCCGACTCACTAAAAAACTCACAAAATAATATAATACGAACATTTATAATCATCTGGGTATGAATTTTATATGTTTTTGAAGGCGGTGCCAATCAAAATTTTGAGGAAAAAGAAGCTTGTCTGTTTGAAATATAAACGGCACCGCCTTCAAAAACATATAAAATTCATACCCAGATGATTATAAATGTTCGTATTATATTATTTTGTAATTATTAGTGAGTCGGGTTTTTGAAGGCGGTTTTTTTTTTGTTTACAATTTTTTTTAATAATACACATTTTGACTGGATTGATGGTGTATTTGTTAGTAGGTTTTTTTTTCTTGCCAGTAGTGTACACAAGTACAGATCTAAAACACCCGAAAACGCGGAACAAACAATGATGTTCACCTCAAAAATATTTGTACTCTTCGGAAATAGAACACACTCTGGTATTGATTGAAAAAGTGGATTGATGAGCTGAGTGTTTAAAATACCTTAAAAAAATCTAGTGTTATTCACTAGATTTTTTTAAGGTATTTTAAACACTATTTTGCGCTACAACATATTGGGAGCGTGCACGACGGTGCTGCCTTAATTTTAGTGGCGCTTCTTTCGTTAAATCTTATGCAGTGAAATTAGTACCAACCGCTAGCAATAACAACGGACATCTCATAAGATTACATGCGTTTTTGACAATCAGCGCCATTTCTACCTCCACCCACTCCGCACGGGCCCAATAGCAAGGTCGGGGGAGCACGGAGCATGTCTTTTTAATGATTAAATGGCTGTACATTTGGAATTCCTTACCAAAGAGGAGAAAATCGTAATAAAAGCGGCCAGTACGAAAAACGCCAATTTCATATGTAAGAACCTAATATTAGGGAGGGAAAACATGAGTTGGAAAGGCGTTCAATGCCTTGATAGAATAGAATAGAATAGAATAGAATATAATTTATTGGTCACATATTACAAGAAAAAATAAATTTAACATAAAATAATACAAATCAACAGAACATAATATTATATGAAACGAATATTTAGCATCAGTGACCAACAAGGTACGTGCCTCAGCATAGACTGCAGAAGCTCAACAAGAGCTCCTGCAGCATTGGTATGATGATGTTTTATTTAAAAAACGGTGTTTCTTCACCAGCTGAACGAAGCCGAAGCGTCATGGGCGGCGTCTCTCCTGTGCTTCGGAGCGGTATGCGGAGCCATCCCCACCGGCCTCATCTCCCAATACTTCGGCAGGAAGAAGACGCTTCTCTACCTCGCTTTGCCTTTGGTGGTGTCTTGGCTGCTGGTTGCTTCGAGGTAATACTATAGTCTTACTATCTGATTCATCATCTTCATCATCATCAGCCCATACACGCTGGGCCGTGGGCCTATCCTAAACGAGGATAGGCTTTAGTCAACCACGCTGGCCAAGTGCGGATGGGGCGATTTCACAACCTTAAAATTTCTTTGTAGGTGTACCAAAGAGTGCAGTTCGGGCTATCATCATTCGTGTAGTCCAATCGAAACGTCGAGTTAATGCTTTGAAGCCTTCTTGCTGAGCGAATAGGTGTTTCAGATAAAGCGATATGTGTGGTCGAATACAGGGCTGATTAGGTTTGATTTTGCCATTGAATCGCTAAGAAGAAGGTGTTTTGACGAAGTTTCAAGCAAAAGATACTGAATCAATTAAAAATAATGCATGTAAGCACAAGTATCTTAAAATTGTTTCAAATAGGTGAAAATCAAGATTCTCCTCTTAGAAGTTTAATACCTTTAATAAAATATTAGGAAATGCACTTTTTAACCTATTAACTGAATTAAGAATGGGTAAACAAAGAAAGACAAACGGAAAATGTACAAGAAAATCGTAAAAACAAACCCTAATTTCGCTATAATTTTCCCCGCTCATGTGCCATAAAGTACTCGAGTTTCAAGTCACGCTAAAACTTACAACAGTTTTTGAACTAAAACTACTCCGCGACTCGGTCTTAGCCGTACCGTTCAAAGTTTGCGGAACAAACCGTAAGATCCCGGGTCCAGGTTGCAAGTAACAGGAGTACAAGTTTTCCTTTACTGGATTTAGAGTGGAGTTGGAGGAAGCCATGAAAAGAACATGCAAATTATGAGACTGATATACATAAATACATATTCACACCCAGACACGGAACAAACACCGATGCTCATGACACAAAAAAAAGTGCAGGTTCTCAAGTCAACTTTTTTTTTATGTGTGAACTATTTGCATCAATAATTTTGTAAGTGATACTTTATGATTTATGCGTTATAGCTATGAGAGCTTTTAATTATTGAATTGAAAATTCAGTCATTAACTTACCTCATAAAATATAAATGCTAGCTCAAAAATAAAATTTGATGAATGGTGTTTGATGACTGCGAAAAATGTACAATTCTCAAACATAATATCGATGCAAATTGTAAAATCCCTAGATACTTTATGTTACCATGGTGTGTATGATAATAGGATTAAGGTTAGTTTGTTTGCAAATAGCATTGACGCTAATCAAATAAGACCTCTGCGGAGGAAATCTTCAAGTCGAGGATCACACAATACCCCCCCACACAATCCTATTAATCATTTGCAACTCAGGGACTGAATCCTTCCTCAAACTTTCAGTTGGTAAATAGCTGTAGTTTGAAATCTTACCGGAATTCACACTGTGGAGTGACCCATTTATCATGTTGAAGGTTATAAGTTCAAATGTCAGAAGGGAGAATTAATGCTTTGCAGTGTAGTTTTTGAAAAATTGTTTTATAATTTTTGAAGGAGTAAACTAATGGCCAAATAGTTAAACGGTAGTTCAAGGAAATTTTAAAGTAACTATTTTTGTACTGTTTTTTAAGATACTATGTGTGTATACCATTGAATTATGCAATTGAGTCTTGACTTTATAATACTTATTAAATAAAACATACATCGTTTGTTCTTTTTATTTTTTGATTTTTAAAGTTAAAGTTTAAAGACACTGATAGAGTGTCTTTAAACCATGAAAAAAAAGTCTGATACCATGGATTTAAGGTGAAAAATGGTTCTTAGCTTTCGTAAAAAAATCAACATAATTATTGTTTTTTTTTAATTGGAATAATCACATTATGTATGAATATGTCATGCCTCATGTTCTCACCTTTTTTCAATTCTTATATTACTTCAGAGCCCCAAGTAGCACTAAAAAAGCAAATAAAACATACGTTTCCTTCTTCCAGTCCCAACGTTTATGGTTTGTACGTCGGCCGCTTCGTGGGAGGGTTGGCTGTAGGTGCATTCAGCGTCGGCATCCCGCCATACGTGGAGGATATAGCTGAGAAGGAGCTTCTACCAGCACTGGTCAACTTCTACCATGTCCACCTGGCTTGCGGGGTGCTGTTCGGATATGTTGTTGGTGAGTGGAGGAACCTGTTTTTTTATTAACCTGTATCATCAAACTCCTGGGCAAAGGTCTCCTCCAAACCTGTCTACTGCTCTCTTTCCATGGCTAGTAAGAATGGAGGAATAATAGGCTTTTTTCCTACCTGAATACGATGATGGCTAGGAGCCTTATCGTCATCACTATCGCTGTATTCTCGTCTCGCTGAATTATGAATGTAAAGGAATATAGAGTGCATATCAATTGAATTTAGTCCTCACCATTCTCGATAAGATTTATATTTTGTATCTTCAATGGCGAAAGCGTTCAATTTAAGATGACCAAGCATTGGGAAAATAAACAAGGAGCAAGTATACAAAAAGAATTCCATACAAAATTTTTCATTTCAGTAAAAATTTAAGAAAATTCTTTCGATATCTCTGTATAAAATAAAATAAAAAAATTTGTTTCAGGTATGGTATCCAGTATAGGATGGCTCTCATTCTTATGTGCAACGGTGCCGGTAGCATTCTTCATAGCCTTCATCTTCTTACCCGAATCGCCAGCTTACCTTATGTCTCAAGGGAAATACCACGAGGCCAAAGCGGCTTTACGCTACTTCCGAGGCATAGACAACAATGTTGACTCCGAATTCAAAGAGCTCAAAGAAATAGTCAGGAACTACGCCAAACTGAGAGTTACCTTCAAAGACTTATTGAGCAACAAGGTGACAATCAAAGCTCTGATCGTATGTTTCGGTCTAATGATCTTCCAGCAAATGAGCGGAATATACGCAGTCCTCTTCTACTCCCAATACATCTTCAACACCTTCTCAATCAACCAGAGCCTACCTGGCGCGCCGATCATTCTGGGATTCTGCTTAGTTTCGTCCACCTACTTCTCGACGATGCTTCTGAAGACTGTCAGAAGACGAGTCCTTCTAATGATCTCATTTGCCTTCATGGCCATCAGCTTGGGAAGTCTAGCTATCTACTACCACTTACTTATGTCTCAAATATTGGACAGTGGTACTTGGATTCCTCTCTCTACCCTCTGTTTGTACGTGAGTGTGTACGCCGCTGGTGTCGGGCCTATCCCTTGGCTGATGCTGAGGGAGATCTTCTCCAAAGCAGCTACCAGAAGAGCAACAGCTATTACAGCTGGATGCCATTGGCTCCTCGCTTTTGGAGTCACTAAGATGTTCCAGCATTTGGTCAGAAAGGTGAAGCCTGGTTGGGCTCTCTGGTACTTTGCGTTGATATGTCTGATTGGCTTACTCTTCGTTTACTTCTTTGTGCCTGAAACGAAGGGTAGGTCTTTAGAGGAAATTGAGAGTGAGTTTGATGGAGTCCACACGAAGAGGAAACACAGGCATGTGATTGAGGTGGAGAGTGTTTCGGAAACGTGACTGTAAAATTTTGGTTGTATTGTAATGTTGATAGCACTGATTAGTTTAAGACTTATTTCGAAGTCTTGTTTAGATATTGTTAGGATGAATAGTTTAAGAGAGTTTAGTCAAGTAGCATAACAAAAAGTTGTATATATCGATATTTATTATTATACATGGTTTGCTGATATACAAAGTTTAGAGATAAGGCGAATGGTTTGAAGTGTTAGATATTTTCAACAAAACAATTTGTACAAATTCAAATCAATGTTACGATAATACACATTAACCTTCGCTCGTTTGAATTAAAACGTCTAATATTTATTGTATCAGTATTTATTATTTCATTGAGTGAATGTCAACAATTGAATTCTTTGGAATGTTTTTTTCTTTGGTGTGAAAAAGTACTCTATCTGAAAAGTCTATATTATAGAATCAGTAATCATTTTGGTTTTGTTTAAAGCTAGTACAGATTAGAAGGGGTCACACATTATCGTTAAGGATTTTATTGTTATTCTTAGTTTTATTTATTGTTTTTAGAGTATACCTATTATTAAACATGTTTACATTTTATTTGTTTTCATTTTCTCGTTACTTCGTCTAAAAGTTAATTAAACCTTGTTAATTATTATCTACATAAGAAGGCGCTTATGTTTAATAGGATCAATATGAGGATTCTCGGTTGAGCAAGACTGGCATGTTCACAACATCAGCTTAAACAATTATATAGATACACTTATTTTGTCAACTTAAATAAGAATCAAAATTTTTGTCACAATTTACGGTTGGTACATATTATTTTGTGGATACTGGTATGTTCATCTAACTTTTGCCTACATTTCAATTGATAAAGTATGCCAAACGCACAATATTATAAAAAAAAAACTAGACTTTAATCAAATGTACTCACTAAAATGTCAAAATCTAGATCAAAAATTAACCTTATATTATTAGCTTTATTTAATCAACCTTTTATATTTTCAACACAAATCAACCTTAAAACACCAAATAAAAAGTAAAACAAACAAAAACTCCCACAAAAAATCACTGCCCACCACGACCGCCCTTAACGAACGAAAAAAGAAAATAAAACCGCACAAATTGTACTATAAAGTCCCGCTTTAAAGGGAATCACCTGCAATAACAGCGGAGCGACGACGTGACAGGCGTCTCTAGTGGAACGTTCCCGCTTTGTATTCCTGCGTGATGAGCGGGATGCGTGATCGGCGGTTCGGCTTAGGCATTTAACGGGCAGGCACTGTTTTCTTGTGGCAACGCGAAATTGGCTTGATTGATGGTGTTCGTGGATGGGTTCTTGTTGTTGCTTAGTTGTAAGGCTAATGGCACTCAGGAAATAAATCTGGTGTTCTTATTTTCTGTTTTTTAGATGGTTATTTTTTCTAACTGACTTCAGATGATGGCTTGGAGCAGCCTTGCATGTCCAGTGATGGTCGCAAGGCTACTCCAAGTTATCATCGTAAGTCTGTTAAAAAACAATTTTGTGATTATTAAATAAATATTGGACAAATATTTAGTGTAATGGAACGCGAAAGTCTAAAATCGTACGTAAAATATTGTGCTTTCAATAATCTGAATATTCTTGCCATTGAACCCAAAAGTGCTTTTTCAAATATACAATTCCTTTTCCAACAATTCGTCCAAGTAGTTCGTAGAAAAATCTAACACTTAGGTACTCAGGCCAGGCAGACAGACAGACAGACATTTCTCTATGTTTTATTGTACGAACACCCATCACGCCACCATTTGGAACTTCAGATGAACTGACAGGTGAGGGAATGCGGCGACGTGATAGCCATGCGAGATGACACAAGCTTGATGACACATTGGTATGTGTCCTAGTCTTTTGCAGCAAGAGCTGGGGGTTCAATTCCCACATAGGACAAATGTTTGTGTGATAAACATCGGTGTTTTTTGTGCCCTTTTTTTTTTGCCTAACTGACATACGAAGATAGCTTGAAGTGGCCTCGTCATCAGCAAAAGTAGCGACTGGCTCTCACTTCTAGCGGGGAAGTGGATTGCTCTTATCTTTATCTACGTGCGTTATTTATTCAAGAAAATTTGTGTTATACCATAGTTATTTTTGATGTTTGTGATACAAGTTCTTTACTAACATTCTTCGAAATCGGAACAATTCATGTGATGGTGTATCATATGTATAACACTTACATACCAACAACCAAAATCGCTACCCTACTTCAGAATCAGAACAATATAAATGTAACTTTGTATGATATTTAACACTCAGGTACCCAGCACAACAGACATTTCGCAACATCCTATTGTACAGCCACACATCGCACCACAATTTGGCGCCTCACGCGAACCGACAGGTGAGAGACGACGTGATAGCCATGCGGGATACGCGCTTTGAGCTCACGTGATGAACGGGAAACGCTAACTAGTTCAGGGTAAATAGTTTGAGTTGGGATACGGGGGTGGAATTAGAAGTGAAGAATTGTTAGTGTTAGGATTGGGGTAACTGTTTTTGTTGGTGTTTTAAAGTAAGCTGCTGTTGGTCTGCGGCAATGACTAAATTTCCTTAGTCATTGGTGTGCGGCATTAAAGAATGTTATACTTGTTTCATAAATAGGTTGATATATTTTAAAAAAACTGTGTTCATTTAATAAGAGTCGGTAAAATGAATAAGGGCGAGAAATCCGAAAGTTTTCAACACTGATTGAAAAGCTTATATACCTTTTTTTTATAAACTGATATATTATTATAATGATAGCTTAGAGTAGGCTCGTCATCATCACCGGACTTGCGGAGGAGCGGATAGCTCTCACCCCTAAGGGTGATGTTATTCTAATACCTCACTACCATTTACAATATTATAACACAATTCATGTGTGTGTGTGTAGTCCAAACTATGTAGTACTTTCAATATATTTTTACGTGTTTAGTATTCGATCATTTGTACATTGTATCTAATTGCAGGCAGTGTCCCCTAAATTGTCAATTAACTCAAAACAAGTGACTTGACAATTTCTTGAATGAGTGATTTATTTAACGTATTCAGCTCATCTGACACCAATTATATTAAATGACTTCTTCCAACAACGCGACTCAAGAAGCGTGACGATGCGTAGGTGTCGCGTTATAGCGTGATACGGCGTGATGAATGTTCGCGAATTTGTGTCACGATCGCGCATCAATCAGCCGGAGCATGTGTCAGGTATCAACTCTGTCATAAGCGTCATAAGTGTCATAAGTGTCATGAGTACAGTCCACGGAGCTAGGATAAAAAGGAGACGCCAAGCCAAGCGGCTTAGCTTAAGCTATTGTGTACTGTGTGATTCTTAAGTATTGACGTCATCTCGATAACCTGGTTAACACACGCATTTTTAGGGTCCCGTGTCAACAGGTAAGAACGGGTATATGACAAATAGCTGTGCCAGCGACTTCGTTCGCGTTTCCCCCGTTTTTACACATTTTCCATTGTATCTTTGCTCCTATTGGACGCAGCGTGATGTTGTATAGCCTAAAGCCTTCCTCGATAAATGGTCTATACAACGCAAAAATGATTTTTTCAAATGGAACCAGTAGTTCCTGAGATTAGCGCGTTCAAACAAACAAACAAACAAACCAACTCTTCAGCTTTATAATATTAGTATAGATAAATACATATGTATTATGTCGAAACTTCGCTTCCTGTAGCGGTACCATGAGTTGGCTATCGAAAACTTACGTACGTTAAAAACCTATCGAGTTGTTTTTTTCATACGGCCGATTTTAGTTCTTCGCGTAACCATCAGCGGCGCTGTACAAGTTTTTCATAGACATATTAACGTAGGCGATATCGAGTCCGTAACTTTTAAACTCATGGTGACGCGGTGTATACCCACAGTCCCACAAGTTACCTCGTTAATATGATGGCAGCAAGGGAAAACACATCATTTCCATGTGATGAAGTTCAAAATTTGCCAATAATAATAAGGCGTCCGACTGATTTCTGAGATCAGCCAAGTGCGCAGGACATATTATAGTGCACAAGCGTGCGCGCAAACACAAGTGCACTCTCTATTCCCTTACTCTCATAACTCGGTGAGACGGCAATCCGACATGACCGATGAGAGATCGGGCGCAGGACCACCGGCTTAACGAGCTTTCCGAGGCACGGGCGTTCAACCGGCAACTTCCTAACTCCGGGCTGAGTAATTTCATTACATAAAAACTCACACAATTTTTGCCCGACCCCGGACTCGAACCGGGGACCTCTCGGTCCTAACGTAGCGCTTGCTACCATTAGACCAACGAGGCAGTTAAATTTGCCAATATCACTGGACTAAAATCCTAGTTTTACTAGACTTTACTATTCCCGTACCAAATTAATTTCTAAAGGTACCACAGACAGAAAAACTTACATTCACATTTTAATATAAGTAAAACAATAATTGTTGTGTGTTCCCGCTATAAATCCGAATTAAAGTTACAGTTTTAAAGTTTAAAGTATCCAAGATTGAGTCCGGGGCAGGTAAGATCTGTGCTTAGTCGGTGTTTGCCCGGGGCAAGGGACTTGTAACGATTTAATTAAATAGTCAGCCCTACTTGCACGATAGTGTTGTATCTTTGACTTTGATATCGAGAACGTTAATTTTATTTTGACACCACCTAAACTTCGAACGTCGTTTGGTTTTACCCCCATAAAAACGTTTCGTTGTTCGCAAATTTTAACTTTTTGGAAACATTTTAACTTTTGATTCCTAACTTTAAAAATCATATGTTTTTAGTACATATATGTGCCAATCAAATGGCATTAAATCGTTTTATTTCTCACCATGAACGGGGTCTCAAAAGATTGGGTCCACTTGCGCTAACGTTCTTTATTTTGGAGCTTTAAATAGCATTAAAAATAAAAAACAAAAATCATCGATAACGTTCTAATAAAATTACTGCTTACCTAAAAAACATCTGTTCTGATGCCGCATTTTTTTAATACGCAAACAACATGACCACTCCACCTGAAGGTAAGCGGTAGTGAGATCCACATATGAGGTCGACAGGAACAATAGACCATATTGAGCCGCACTTACCCTGAAGGCCTGCTTAAATGTCATTTCACGCCCCGCCTGAAGAGCCTGGGATCATTGGAGGGAGGGAAAACATGAGCTGGAAGGGCATTTGATGCTTTAAATGATACGGGGCTGAAAAGAGGACTGGACCTCCTCCGCTGAGGTAAATGCTGAGGCAGGCATCCTACTGTATACTTATTAACACGAGTATGGGACTAGGGTGAGAACCATCCGCTCCCCTGCAAGCCCGGTGAACATGACAAGGCTACTCTAAGCCACCATCGTTGTAGTTGACTGGATCGGTGGAACAGAGGTTAGTGACCCTGCCAGACGGTTTCAAGAGCCGTGGGTTCGATTCCCACTCGGGACAAATATTTGTGTGATGAACATGGATGTTTGTTCCATACCTGGGTATGAAT
Source organism: Maruca vitrata (assembly GCA_039566165.1). NCBI lineage: Eukaryota > Metazoa > Arthropoda > Insecta > Lepidoptera > Crambidae > Maruca > Maruca vitrata. Next base: position 1,172,378 of record CM076935.1, on the reverse strand, counting down.
GGTCGACATGGTTTTCTTTTTTTATTTTAATTCATTCTCTAGGCATTTATATCGATAACTCCATCGACCTACACCCATCCCCAACCCTTGTTGCCTTTCGTCTCTTAAGCTCAACAGCGCTTACTTATCTATCGAGCACATTATTCATTGCAAGCGGGTGCAACAAGTTAACTAAATAAGCGGAAAAAGCGAAATGGAATTTTACATTAGATTACGCTTTCATCCAGAATGGCTTCAGTCTGTGAAGTTGAAACTTATTAAAACTTGTTCTTTAGTTCGAGCTACTGAGTTGAGTTTCGTTATGGTAGAATAAACATAATATTTGTGTGAAGTATTTGGCAATCTATCATCTCTTATAAAGCTAAAAGAAGAGAATGGGTTCTCTACCGTCTCTATAATGGGGAATGTTCTGAAAAGCTATTTCAGCTAGTCCCTCCCTCCCCTTTCCACTGCCGAACGACACGTGCTGGACAGCGCTGCCATCCACATACAATGCAGGCGCTGGTGGGTAGGACCGAAAGGTTAAGTTCCTCTTTTCTGCCCCGTGTCATCAAGGCATGGAATGATGGAATGGAATTTTATAATAAACTAGCTGTGCAAGCGACTTCGTCCGCGTGTTTCCCCATTTTTTACACAATTTCCCAATGGATATTCAGAAATCATGCAAAGAAACCACTTTTTTTGCTCCTATTGTTGCAGCGTGATATATAATAACCAAAAACCTTCCTTGATAAAATGGTCTATCCAACATTAAATTTGTTTTTAATTCGAACCAGTTTCCTGAGATTAGCGAGTTCAAACAAACAAACAAACTCTTCAGTTTTATAATATTAGTATAGAAAAAAAAAGTACTTTTGAGAATTTTGACTTTGGTAAATGCTATTTACCTACTTATCGAAATTCTTACACGTAATTCATAATATTATAATGTTCAAGGCAACTTCGTATACTGATGATAATAAAAAAATTATATAGGAGTTTTAAGTATTAATTCTATTCATGTAAAGAAGGTTTCTGGTCGGGAATTTTTAATTTCCCCGAGGATGTGACTCGGAGCATTTTGTAGAGACAAGATATTTCGTATATTATCATTTAGATTGTTTTCATATTCCATTTTAGTAGACAAATAACATTTTCAATTGTTCGCCTCAATTTTGGTACCATTTTTATATTGAACTAGCTTTTTTCTGTGACTTCAATCATGTGAATTCGTTTCTTATTACACTCACAACATCCGGTAAAAATATTGACGTATCTGCGGTTTGCACATGTAAATCACTGGATTCCATGCCAAAGATAATTTAAAGCCATCTTACCTATTGAAATTCTTGAGCGTCTTAATTTCAATACCTTCGAGTAATTTTATGGCATGGGATTTGCCACCGCCAACTTTCTGATGCCGGGCAGAGTAATATCTTATAGAAAAACTCACACAAATTTTGCCCGACCCCGGATTCTAGCCGGGTCCTCTCGGTTCTTACGCAGCGCTTGCTACCAAAAAACCAACGAAACGTATATTATAATCTTATCTAAAACATATTTTTTTCAATTTTTACTGTATCTTAAATTCTGTTTATTAGCTTTTACATAAAAGCGTAACAGAAGAGGAGGATAGTTCGGTGAGACGGCAATCCGACATGACTGTTTGGAGATCAGGAGCTAGACTAACAGCTTAACATTCTCTCCGTGCATCCGCCAACTGTCTACTTCTGGAAAACAATTTCTTTTCTAACACTTTAGCACGAGCCCGGACTCGAATCGGGAACCTCTTTGTTGCAGCGTTTGCCAGCTAAAGACCATTAGTACAGTGCCAATTGCGCCAAGTACATAACAAACCCTGGTCTTGTACAATGCTTTACTGCCCTAGTTTAGGGTAGGCCCTTGCCCCAGCAGTGAGGACGTATATAGGCTGATGATGATGATGATCTAGAGGTGAGAGCTATCCGCTCCCCCGCAAGTCCTGCAATGATGAAAGCCTTCTCCAAGCCATCATTTTATATCAATTAGGAAAAAAAAAGACGTGTGGCACTCGGGGACTGCCGCGGTATAGCTATTGCATAGCATCGTCCGATTCCGGAGCAGCTCGTCTCGATTCGTGCGAGTTTCGTAGAGTCTTACAATACGTCTAACCGCACGCACACAAACACCGTGCCGAAGTCTACCGAACTGAAATGACGTTAGACGATTGTGAGGTTTTTTTCGTTACGAAATTTCTTGGTTCAGTCGCCGCGCTCAAAGCCCGCGTTAAAATCTATGCAATAGCTTTAAGCTAACTAGATGTTGATGACTAGATGATGATGACGATGAAAATACCTAGTATTGAAAATCGGATCAAATATTTCTTTCTCAGAAACCAACAAAACTCAATGTCAGTTTAGCTAAATAACCAATTAGTCATCGGTTATCAAACGCGATAAAATCAGTAACTTTACACTTCAGTATCGTATCAATTAGACTTGAAACACGCTACTTGTTTGTCTAAGCCCCTAATAATGTTTATTGTAATTAGAGAACTTTGCAGACTTGCTAATTATGAGGCTGCGATGGGGGGTAGTAAGTTAGTCATGGTTTAGATAACTTTGCGTTGAGTTGAGTTAAGGGAATGTCTGACAAACAAGTCTGCTAATAGGCTGGGTGAATTGTAGACGGGGGATACTATTGTTTGGCTAATTTTAAGCGTAAACTATAGTTTAAATGGAAAAAGATTTATAAAAAAACCTCAAATATTAAGTTATAATGTTTGTGAATCTATCAATTGAAATTCTTACTTTCATCATCATCATTATCATTAGCCTATATACCTACGTCCCTATTTCTGGGGCGCAGGCCTACCCTAAACTAGAGCGAGGATACAGTAGTTTAGAGTCCGTAGGCCGTAGGCCTTAGTCAACGTTGACAGGTGAAATGTTCCATAAATTCGTTCCGTTGGCATATTTGCACACACATGTCAAATTATTATTTGAGTACCTATTAGGCTTGCGTAGTTATTACATGCCAAATCAACTTAAAAACAAATCGATTACATGAAATCTATGATGAACCTAGATTCAATTCCCAGCCCAGCAAATAGTTCAAACTACCCGATTACCGCTCCGCGCCTGAAACAAAAGAATAATCAACTATTCCACAGAGACCGCCTTAAGGCTTAGCATACACGAACATAGAAAAGAAGGAATCTTTTTTTTTTATTTAATAAATATTACACAACATCACATACATTGATCTGATCCCGTAGTAAGTTGCATAAGCACTTGTGTTACAGAAATCAGGATCAACAGTGGATACACAAATAAACTTAAATATATTTAATAATACACCCAGACACGGAACAAACACCGATGTTCGTCACACAAATATTTCTCCCGAGTGGGAATCGAACCCACGACTCTTGGAACCGTAGGTTTTGAACCTGAGTCACTAGCCACTGATCCACCGAGCCAGTCAATAAAAATATACATACATAAAATCAGGGCATCTTCTCAGGGAGGTGGGCAGAGATCATTTCCTGACATCATTATACAGCTTAGTGATGGACGGGCGGCCAACGAAATTTTAGAAACAGGGTCCTGTTTTTACCCATTGAGTACGGAACCATAAATAACTGCCTCGTTGGTCTATTGGTAGCAAGTGCTGCGTAAGGACCGAGAGGTCCCCGGTTCGAGTCCGGGGTCGGGCTGCCGGGCAAATTTGTGTGAGTTTTTCTGTAATGAAATTACTCAGCCCGGAGTTAGGAAGTTGGCGGTTGAACGCCCGTGCCTCGGAAAGCACGTTAAGCCGGTGGTCCTGCGCCCGATCTCTCATCGGTCATGTCGGATTGCCGTCTCACCGAATTATGAGAGTAAGGGAATAGAAAGTGCACTTGTGTTTGCGCGTACACTTGTGCACTATAATATGTCCTGCGCACTTGGCTGATCTCAATTGAGATCGGTCGCCATGGCTGAAATCGGTCGGACGCTTTTATTTTATTTTACGGAACCATAAAAAGGGGGAAACGCCCTGTATATTTCCAGCCTTAGTACCGACTTGTACTCTAGTAGCAAACGCGTAGCGCGCAGACCGGAGGGCCTACCATGAGTTGGCTATCGTAAACTTACGTACGTTAAAAACCTATCGAGTTGTTTTTTTCATATGGCCGATTGTAGTTCTTCGCGTAACCACCAGCCGGCGCTGTACATGTTTTTCATAGACATATTTACGTAGTCGATATCGAGCGCGTAAGTTTTAAACTCATGGTAGCCCCACGGGTGTTTGTTGCGTTCTGTTAACGTGTAGAGCTGAGACAGACTGGTAGATGGATTGGATAGCTTTTTCAAAACGGCAAATACTCACATATACACACATACACCACTCCACATACAAACATATACACCGTGGAATTTAAGTGGTTGTTTTCCCGTGACAGAACGATTTGCCTTTAGTAATACTATCGATTGATGTAACTTATTACGTGAAAAAAAAAATTCAAAATAATAATTTTCCAACTCGAAAACGCAAGAAGCTATCGTTGTTTTATATGATGTGACGCAATTAGGTAATTGCTTGCCGCATGAAATCGACGCTTAAAGCTAAATAAGCTCTATGCCCTAAGTCACAAAGCGGTTCGAACGTGCTTTTGAGTTTCGGTTAAAACTTTTGTAAAAGCGCCATTTATTGATTTTAATAAAAAAGAACTGCACAAATCTATTGTGCTACTAAGATAGAATCATTTTACTGCGGGAAAACAACCACTAAAATTACACAGTGTATAAGTTTTTGAGTAAGATGTTTAAGTGAATAAGAGACCCACAGACAATCTATGTTATGATGGCACTACGTCATCCACCATGATGAACATGGTTTACAAAGTAAATAGTATATGGTACTTTTTGCTATAGCACACCCATACTGTATGACTTGGCTCATTTACAATGTATAACGTCATGATGATTCGTTTAAAAAGAGCGACTATCGAGTTTCTTGCCGGAGTCTTCTCGGTAGAATCGGCTTTCCGAACCGATGGTAGAATCTTATTATTACTAATGTGACGATTAATAAGTGCATGTGAATTGCCTATATAAATAAAAACATTTTGATTTTGATAGTAATTTGTTAGGTTAGGAATGGTTTAGAACATTTTATCGGTCCCCTCCGCTCCCCTTACTGCGGGACCTGAGCAAAATCAATATATTATGCGATATATTATTTTTAAAGTAGTCTAAAATAATATAAACGATGGATAGCTTTATCCAAACGCGAGATAATCCCGGACAAACATACCTGTATACATACACATAAACAATTGAACTTCTTCTTATCGTGTGGTTGATGAAAAACCTAGTGTCAGAGTTTAAACCGCCCGTAGGCTTCTGACATGGCTTCACACACCGTTGAAAAATCTCTCAGTTGTGCTGCTGGTTTCCTCACGATGTTTTCCTTCACCGTTAAAGCGTCGAATGATGGCACATATGAATTTCAAATTTGAAAAACACTGGTACCTGGCGGGGTTTGAACTGGCGACCTCTCGCATGGCAAGCAACGACCTGAACCACTCGGCCATCGACGCTTTTTTACCTTTTACAATTGAATTAAGAACCTACTTTTAGTTTGGAAGTCGGCGCGAAAACGAAAATATTTCTTCAGTTGCTTGATCCACGAATCTGTATGTATCCCCCAGGAGGGATCTCATCAAAATTCAACAAAAACTCAGTGGGAGTAAGTTTTTTTTTCTTTCTCTAAATGAAAAGCAGGTGTTGCTCCTGTGTCGAGAAGAGCTTCTTTTGCATGTAAATGTTACTTTCTTTCTCTTGTGCAAAGTTGAAATGCCTTCATTCGAATCGCTGAGCAGGGCCCGAGCTAGGGTTTTGGAGTTTTGTAATGCCGGTTTTACTTAAGACAATGTAGGCAGATTATGTCCTTTTGTGATAATAAAAAGTGATAGTTCGCTACCACCTGTAACTGTTCAAGCAATAAGTAGCTATGTATTTGCTACATATTTTATCGTCTAAAGATCCATTAATAACATTATAAATAATCCCAAAACAACTTGTTCAATTCTGCACCAACCACTTAAAAAGGGTATACCCCCACTTGCCATAATTTCAGTTGCCCGAATTTCATTTGCCATAATATTCAAATGCCCGAATTTCATTTGCCATAATTTCATTTGCCCGAATGTTATGTTTGCCATAAAATACAAGTGACATAATTTTAACTGCCCGAACATCAGATTCCATAATGATTCGAATGCCATACGTATTGTTATCCATATTTTAATTGCAATAATTTATGCAACAGAATTTTCAAACGCCATATATGTCATACTCATTGTTTACTTTATTAGTTACGTGTTAGAAACGTTGTTTCCGTGCCATTACATCATTTCCCACCGAAAAAGCTTGTAAAATAGGTTAAAAGAATGATAAAAAAAATAGGTTAGGTTAGGTTAGAAACATGAAAGACCACGCACGAGCCGAGCGAGCGAAGCGAGCGTGCCGCGGCAGCGGCCGGCGAAGTGCCAGAAAGCCAATCGCTTTTTAGGACAAATATTTGGCGTTAGGAGTATGGCGCTTAAAAATTCTGTTGCATAATATTATTGCAATTAAAAATATGGATAACAATACGTATGGCATTCGAATCATTATGGAATCTGATTTTCGGGCAATTAAAATTATGTCATTTGTATTTTATGGCAAACATAACATTCGGGCAAATGAAATTATGGCAAATGAAATTCGGGCATATGAATATTATGGCATATATCTTTCGGGCAAACAATAGATAACCCTTAAAAAGTGTTGTTTAAAATTACGGTATCGATTGATACAACAATACGTGTTCTACATAAATTAACGCAAAATAATAATTTTTTATAACCCCAAAACAACCCTTAATCCGCCCCACACATTATGAAAGTATCTCTCTAAGCGGGTTTGAATAAAAAAGCCATTTTGAAATATGGCACCGTCAACAGGTTAACACAATAATTTTATCCCAAATGGCCTGAAATGGGTCGAATGGACCCACCAAATTTACTGTAGGCTTTAATTAAAGCTTCAGATTTCTTTGTTGTGATAACATTAAGGGTAATTTAGCTAGATTTTAATATTATATATGACTGCTAACGGCCATCTTGCTTCGGGGTAACTAGGCGCTTTTGAAGCAAGCAAAGGACGATTTTCATGAAAATACTTTAGTTTTTATTGTAATATTATACTTTTTTAAGTCTCTAGACACAATTTTTTTCTCATTCTACCTCTACTATTGCCTTATCATAGGTTTTCGGCAGACACGGAACAAATACCGATGTTCATCATCATCATCTTTGCGTTTTCCCGGTTGCATCCTTGCGGAGCCCGGGGTCCGCTTTCCTACTCCTAACTCTCCACTTCGCACGGTCTTCGGCATCCTTTATGGAGAGTTTGTTAGCACGCATGTCATCCACTACGACGTCAAGCCAGGCCTTCTTGGGCCTTCCCCTTCTGCCGGGACCCGGCGGTAGCGACATGGCTAGACACTTGTTCCCTACGTAGTTTGCCGGTTTCCGTAAAACATGACCGTACCAACGTAGGCGGCACTCTTGCAGTTTATCAGCGATGTCTCGGACATGAAGGCTGCCGCGAATACGGGAGTTCTTTACGCGATCTGCTCGCGTAACTCCCGACATCCAGCGCAGCATCTTCATCTCCGTGACCCGCAGTTCCTGCTTGTTGCCGCTCAAGTAATGGCCATGCTTCACTGCCATATAAGAGAACAGGCCTAATGATGGATTTATAGACCTGTCCCTTCAGCTTAACCGGCATTTTAGGGTCGCAAGTGACGCCGCTCACCTCCCGCCATTTATCCCACGCAGCAGCAATGCGTGCCTTGACGTCGGAGTCGATGTCGCCGTTCGCGTGGAGTACAGATCCCAGATACTTGAACCGGTCCGTGCGCTCGACCGTGTCTTCGCCTATGCGGACGGACATGGGATCTGTAGTGTTGCAGGCCAAGTACTCTGTCTTCGCCACGTTGAGTTTCAGACCCCCGTTCTCAAGCGATTCCTTCCATGTGTTAACACGTCTCACCAGCCGTCCCCTGTCCGAGTCCACCAGCGCGATATCATCAGCATACATAAGTAGCCATGGTGGCTGCTCATGTTGGTCTCTGATGCTGTCTGACAATACGTCTAATATCAGGCTGAAGAGGAACGGACTCAGGACGGAGCCTTGGTGTACTCCGACGGTAATACGTTCATCACACAAATATTTTTCCCAGATGAGCGAATCAAACCCACGACTCTTGGAACCACTTGGAATCACTAACCACAGCTCCACCAAGCCAAGTCAAGATACAATGTTTATATTGACTCAAGAATTCAATTGAAAGAAGCCGATACTAGGTATTAACAAGACACACAATAAAATATTCATTGGCTCCTCTCGAAGGAGAAATACAGTATCAATAAATGGATAACCTAACTACGGAAGTTAGTCCAACTTCTTCCGCCGCTCCGCATATAAATTTGAACTGAAACTTAATGGCTTAGAACGCAATTTCCTTTGGCAAACTTCGAGATTGTTTTTAACTAGGTCCAAGGATCTTGTTTCGTTTGAGATTTATGCGGCTGAAGTTAGATTAATTGTTTAGTTCGTTGCTTAACATATTTTAACTTTGGAGATTAAGAACTGGTCTCTTTGATAAGTTCGGATTTACTTAGAACGTTAAGAAGTTTGCCTTTAGAGGCTTGATACCAAAAATACAATGGAACCCTTTTAGTTTGTCTATTTTTTGTTTATGCTTTGTATTTTTAAATTTCAGACATCTGAGCTGCTTATAATGGACAAACAATACATTGTTAGGCATCACATAGAAAGATATAAAATTATTAGGGGTGAGAGCCATGCGCTCCCTCGCAAGTCCTGTGATGATGTCGAGGCTACTCCCATTTTTGTCGACCGGTTGCTGTTACCACCATACGGTTGCGTAAAACCCGCCAAGTGACTCTGACCTATCTCGGTCAGGTCGCGTTCCGGGATCAGCACTGTACGAACCGGAGCCAGGGGGGACCATTGCTGCGGCAAGCGCCGGACCAGTGGAGTCTTAGCGGCGGTATTATGCGAGCGGAGCGGGTCATCCCGCCGGCCAAGGAGACCCGTAGAAACGGTAGTGCCTTCCGTCCGGCAGACTGGCCAACCCGCACAGCTCAATACCAATGCGAGACTCCACGCCTTGTCTCGTTGTTGCCGCAGCAGTGGTCTCCTCTTTAAGCGGGCTTTCAGGGTGAGTGCGACAGGCTCAATATGGTCTATTGTGCCTGTCGACCTCATATTTGGATCTCACTACCGCTTACCATCAGGTGGAGTGAGGTCATCTTGTTAGCTTAATATATTTAAAAAAAAGCCATCATCGTATGTCAGTTAGAAAAAAAATCAGATCGATATTTCACACTCACTCACGAGATAAATAAATAAATAACTATTACACATCAGATACATTGATCTGATCCCGTTGTTACTTACAACGGGATCAGATGAATGTATCTGAGCTTAAGGACTTAGGTTACGGGTATCAGAATTAACAGTGGATACACAAATATACTTAATAACACAACCCAGACACGGAACAATAATCGAAGTTTGCCACAAATATATTTGTCCCTGGTGGGAATCGAACCCACGACTCTTGGAACCGTAGGTAGTGAACCTGGGTAACTAACAACTGTTTCACCGAGCCGGCCAGAGAAAGGTAACTGTGACCTACAATCTAGCAAGAGAGATTCAGATTTTTTTTACGTCGATTAATAAAATTACAGTTTAGTAATTTCCTTAAGAAAATAAGATATTTGACACAGTCCTTTGGACGGGCATGCCAAGTAATAATAAATGTATTTGTAGTATTTTTTATCATATTCTGATAAATGAATAAACAAGTGTTTATCATAAATATGATGAAAAATTATTGAAATTCATAGTAAAAGTCTTTGGAAATACAGCAATTTATTAGCCTAAACACTTCACACATTACCACCATAAAAGTATGATAACATGACGCACGCCTCATCTTTACTTAAACCTGCCACTTTTCTCACATGTACACGCCCAGCCATTCATGAGCTCAGTCATCCGGTGGTTCAGCCATCCATCTTCCGTGTGAGGAGGGAGTGAGGAAGTAAACACGGGCCTCCCTCCGGCGATGTGTTTTTGATGACAATCGCACCGGTAATATCGTGATGGGGGTTCCTATTCACGGTAAGACTCTTTCGTCAAGGTCATTTTAAAATGTGGAAACAACATACATACATGTAAAATCACGCCTTTTTCCCAGAGGGGTAGGCAGAGATCACTTCCAGCGATCCACTTTTCACCTCTGTGGACCACGTTGCCGCCATTCTGCCTTGTGCATTGTTTTGACAAGGTCATTGCGTTCCCACGAGTAGCAAGGATATTGTAAATTTGATATTTAGTGTTGAGACATGGAATAAAATTTGCATTCTGATTAATTGTTTCATAATGTAATTTGAGTAGATTTGTAGCTCATTCATGAAGTTCTTTATAAATATATCGCGCACAACATCACATACATTGCTCCAATGGTAGGACGGCTAAGCACTCATCTTACTTTTTTCACCTATAATTGACAAATGAATGATCGTCATCATGCCGTCACCACGAGTCCAGTAGCGCTACCATGAGTTTAAAAGTTACGGACTCAATATCGCTTACGTAAATATGTCTATGAAAAACTTGTACAGCGCCCCTGGTGGTTACGCTAAGAACTAATATCGGTCGTATGAAAAAAAACAACTCGATAGGTTTTTAACGTACGTAAGTTTTCGATAGCCAACTCATGGTACCGCTTCTGAAAAGAGCTCGAAACGTCGGATGTCTAAATAATATTAGAAAACTGAAACTGTCCGGGATATTTACCATGTTGTTTTGTTTTAATGAGCTCCCGATATTTCGGCACTGTTGCAAGCGCCATGATCACGGGTGAAGTGAACTGTAGGACTGCGAGAATGAGGTCTAGGAGCTCATTAAAACAAAACAATATGGTAAATATCCCGGACAGTTTCAGTTTTCTAATGTGTGTAACCATGACAGTTAAAAACTCTGAATAATATGATTGGAATAAATACACGCGAGTTTAACCCGTAAAAATATTTACGTATATTTCAAATGTGTTGTGTTCGCGCAAATAATAGAAATATAAATAAGATTTATTTCAAACTAGTGACCCGCCCTCGCTTCGCTACCGGTATACATATAAAAACCTACCTCTTAAATCCCTCCATACATTAAAAATAAACGCGGGAAGCGACTTTGCATTTCTACTTTGTAGTGATGACGATATTTCGAAGATAACGCGAAAAACATATTTTTCCACCCGTTCCTTCAAAATATCATCATCCATAGCCACCCTTACCCCATATAATATATCAGTATAATGGCGTTTATTTCGATAGGCGCGCGGTCGTTCAGTGTAATGGACCATGGAAATTACTGTAATCAACCACGTTAGCCATTCCTGTCTAGATTTTGTGTGCGTGACGATTACGACGCTCACTATTATTAATTTTTTAAAATGGCCCCGGACATTCATTGTGTCCGGCTACACAAATTGTAATTTGGTAAGTGAATTTCTAACTGGTATAAAGTTTAACACTGATTACTTTAATAGAGAGTAGGTTAATGTTTGGAAATAGTTGTTTAATGGAATGGAATGGGTTTTTGATGGAGTGAAAGTGATATGATTAGTTAAGTAAAAATAGAACACTACTGTCTGTCTTTATACAAATCGTTTTTTTTATACTCGGCTAACAAGATGACCTCACTCAACCTGATGATAAGCGGTAGTGAGATCCACATATGAGGTCGACAGGCATAATAGACCATATTGAGCCTGTCGCACTCACCCTGAAGGCCTGCTTGAATGCCGTTTGACGTACCGCCTGAAGAGCCCGGTATCATAGAAGGGAGGGAAAACATAAACTGGATTTAAAATAACGACTCTTTATAAGAAACCTGTTAAAGAAATTTGAGTTTATTATTTGCGCGAACTACACAAATCCTACCTCCTACTAACTCACTAATATTATAAATGTGAGTTTGTATGTATGTTTCAGCAAAGTGCTCAGGACATATTATAGTGCACAAGTATGCGCGCAAACACAAGTGCATGTCTATGTTCCTCTACTCTCTAGTTCGGTGAGACGGCCATCCAACATGACCGATGAGAGATCGGGCGCAGGACCACCGACGTATAAAGTTTTAGCTGGGCGTTTCTAAATAGGTACGTTTCACATTAATAACCAACAGTCCTGTCAAAACTTGAGCTTGAATTTTCTCTTTTCAGTACTTTCCTTTAAGATAATTTTAGTTACACGAGCTTGCCTTAATATAGATCGCGTGGGTTTTTAATTAAGCTTACTTAGTATCCGTGAAGTAGTTAGATAATTACTTAACAGAACAACCCACACAAAAATCGTTTGATCGAAGAAAGCCTGAAATCTGCATCTTTTGAACAGTAGTTTTCAGGAAATCTTTGCAAGTTAAACGGTGCAATAAGTTAATCAATCACTAATAGGCGTTTTGACTCTGCACACGTTGACAAACGTTCAAATTTATAACTATGTATTTGTAAGTCACTTTTCTTTTTCAGACACATAGTTTGTTCATCTAAAAAAAAAATTAATTATGTCAAAAGGGTAAAAATATAAAAAAAAAAAAACTATATTTTGTCTCATATTTCTAACAACGCAGCCCTAGAACCAAAATCACCTTTGTTAATTTTTTACACACTTTTACCTAACTTGCAATGAATATGTATGTAAGTATGTCCGTGTGGAATCTTGCATCTAATTTGTAGCGCTTACTCTACAAATAATTAGTAAAGTACAAAAATCCATTTATTTACAGTTTTACACCCATAATACCTACTTTTTAATGTAATGATAGACAGATATCCATCCAGCGCACTGTCTATCTGTCTATCTAACCCATAAACAATGTATACCAACAAGAGCCAGCCCGCCTAAACAGAAGCACAATCAACTCTTACCGTTGATTGGTTCGCTATTGTATGCGCTCGTTCTCTGAAACGCGCTAATGGAACAGAGAACTGGTGTTTTCAGTTACAGGCGAACTTTGATAGGGGATTTTGAACCTTATGAATGTAAGCTGCTTACGGGTGGATACTGAAACGACAATTTGATGACTGGATGGGTGGAACGGTGGTTAGTACCGGCTAAGGCTCTAAGAGTCGTGTGTTCGATTCCTATTCGGACACAGAGTTCTGTGTGTGTGAAATAAAATAAATATAATTCAATATTTAGCAACTAAATAATACTAATTTGATCTCATTCCGTGGTAAGTAAATTTAAGCTCTTGTGTAACGGATGTCCGAAATAATCGTGGTGTACACAAACGTACTTAAATTTATTTAATGAGACACCCAGACACGGTACCAACACCGATGGTCGTCACATAATAAAATAAACGTAGTCAGAATCACTAAATACTATTCCGCCGAGACAGTCAAATAATAATAATAATACTTTATTTCCCAAAAAACTTAAAACTATTACACGAAAATACTCGTAGTCACTTTGACTCCATTAGTTACTATAATCACATAAAATATACCTTCTTTTTGCCCTAATAAGGTGATAATTTTTGCTATCATATTTTTGCTGTACATATTATGTAGACATCGCGTATTCCATCTATAGGACTGAACTGGGTTAAATGTGACTTGGTACAGTGACAAAACAGATGGAGCTTTAATAATGACATAGGCTACATACGAGTGTAATTGGTACAGTTTTCATGTAATTAAAATAAATAAAAATATTTTGTTATTCTGCAAACATAAGTACAAACATTCATAAAATCACGCCTTTTCCCCAGAGGGGTAGACAGAGATCACTTCCTGCCATGTGCTGCTATCTTGGCTCACCACTTCCGCTTCTTCCACATCCATCAACCTCTTTATGCATTCTTGTCGATTACGGGTAGTTACCTACTTTTGATTCGACCTCTCTTCAAGATTTGACCTATTTGGTCATGGAAGGTCTTTATTTTTTTGTTATTCAGTGTTTAAAAAAATATTGAACAGTATTTAAGTGTGTGTTTCATAAGTTAATAAAACACAAGCTCTTACTTTCTTTTAGCTTTTGAGACAACCCCTTACACGAACAATCTACTAACTGGTTTAGCAAATAGGACCAGTAGCTATAATTAGCGTTCCCACAACGAACATTAATATCAAATTGGTATAAACAGAGTCAAGTTCCAAATCAAATAGCGTGCCACCGGAGATAGCGGTCTGTCAATTAAACCCAAGATTCACGTTGTATCGGTGTAATTGACAAAGACAGTTACGTCACTGCTACCGCATATTAGATGCTATGTATGCTGTTGCACTCATATTGATTTCTGCTAAGAGGTACCATGAGCTACCGCTTGAAAGTTATTCATACATACATACATACATACAATCACTTCCAGTTACTACTTGCAGATATCACTTCCAGCGATCCACTTTTCACCTCTGTGGGAAACGTGACGTGACGGGTTGTGGACCGCGTCGCCGCCATTCTGCCTTGTGCATTGTTTTAACAAGGTCATTGCGTTCCCACGAGTGGCAAGGATATATGACGGGGGAAGGAAAAGGGAAAGAAGGATACTATCGTCTCGAATGATTTGGACTGAGTCGATAGTAGCTCGAGGAGCCGGGGTCGCTTACCCGTATACCGTTATTCGCTTTCTGTAAAGAAATTATTAAGCCCGGAGTCAGGAAGTTGGCGGTTGCACGCCCTTGCCTCAGAAAGCACGTTAAGCCGGTGGTCCTGCTCGATCTCTCATCGGTCTTATCGGATTGCCGTCTCACCGAACTATGAGTAAGTTAAAGTAAGAGTATCCCTTACTTTAACTTACTTTTACAGAGAGTGCACTTGTGTTTATGCGCACACATTTTCACAATAATATGTCCCGCGCAGTTGGCTGATCTCGGCCGCTATGGTCGAAATCTAACTAATACCTAATTCAGCTCGCAAAAGTATTCCTAAACACGAGAAACTTCCAAAAAATATCTGACATAGCGTTGATTTGACGCGATATACTAACTTTGTTGATACGTTAACTCATTTACTAGACGCTGGCAGCAGCCCAAGCAAAGTTACACAACGCAACGATGCGATAAACACGAGCATAAATATATGATGATATCTCTTTGGTCGCGAATGGACGAAAAAGCCTTAAGTAGGCCGGCTACATCCAGTGTCGAAGTAATGGATACGGCTTTTTTTGCCAAAAGGCGATGAGGTACACCCCGGTGTTTTAGTCGGTATACCTCCTGGGCATTGCAGTCCGCCCAGGACGTCCGTCACGGCTGGCATTTACCATCTCTTCGCCAGTCGCTGGGGAGTCCGACACACCACCCGGAGAGAACCCCCTCTCAGGGTGAAGGTGCGCAACACATTTCACAGGGTAAAAAAAGACAGAGATCACTTCTTGCCATGTGCTACGGTCCTGGCACACCACTTTCGTTTCTTGATGGATGTTGAATCCATCAATCTCCTCATGCATGCTCGTCGATAACAGGTACTTTTGATTTGACCTATTTTCAAGAATTTACCTATTTCGTAATGGAAGGTCTTTCTTGGTCTTCCCCTGTCGACATTTTCATGTAATATCGATGGCCCCACCGAATAAACGTGTAATAGCCATTGCACAAAAAAATTTTTTTTTGGTATTTCGTTACATTAGCCTCTCCTCTACCTCCCCAATTTTTTTTAGAATTTTTTGATCATAAACAAGCCTGTAATTGAATTATAAACCTTTATTCCACGGAAATAATATATTTTTTTGTCACAAGAATATTATTATAAGTGACTATTACATGCTTCATACTTTCTCTGTTTCACAAGAATAAACGTGTATAAACAGCAATACGTTTGATATTGTTAGTTCTTTGTTATTAAGTATAGGCAATATGCGTTTGCACGTTTATTCGTGTATATTTTTTTGGTGCTTTTTTGAGTAATGTGTCTTGCACGAGAAGAACCTAAGCAAATAATTTTACATTGTTTCTTACCATAATAGTAAGTTTTATAATTTATTGCCATATATCAAGCACCAGTATTTCATTATTCTTAATAAAATAAAAAGTAGAGTTAAAGTGCCTTAACCCCATATAAACGACAATCAATTTTTGCAATCGGGTCTCGCAGGGTAATAATAGATAAGTTTTATAATTTATTGCTATAAATCAAACACCAGCCGTGTGGTGACGGCGTAAGAATACAAAGTGTTGAAGTGGAAGCTATGTATGAGGACATTAGTAGGGGCCATACATAGCTCCAAAACACATTTCACTGTTGTAATGGGAGACTTCAATGCAAAGCTGGGCCGTAGAAGCGATGGTGAGCTGAAAGTGGGACGATTTGGATATGAACATCGGAATCTCAGGGGACAGACGCTAGCTGACTTTATGAAGAACACATTTCACTGTTGTAATGGGAGACTTCAATGCAAAGCTGGGCCGTAGAAGCGATGGTGAGCTGAAAGTGGGACGATTTGGATATGAACATCGGAATCTCAGGGGACAGATGCTAGCTGACTTTAAGGAGAAAGAAGGACTTTTTATGAAGAATTCATTCTTCCAAAAGTCGCCGCACAGAAAATGGACCTGGTTGGGTCCGAACGGCTGAACTAAAAATGAGAAAGACTACATCATGACCATTAGGAGACGTCATTTCAACGACGTCTCTGTGACCAACAGGATTAAAACCGGAAGTGATCACCGTATCGTAAGAGGCACATTGAATATCAACGTCAAACTGGAAAGAACGCGTCTGGTGAAGTCTGCGCTCCGACCATCGAAGGCACATATCCAAAACCCCGAGAGCTTTCAGCTTGAACTGTCGAATCGCTTTCAATGGCTGGACAGCTGTTCATCAGAGGAAGATATAAATAGCAGGCTGTAAACTGAAACTGTTCATACGGTACGGTCCAAGTTTTTCAAAGGCCACCGTAAAAAAAAGACCTCAAAAACTATCCGACCATACCCGACACCTCATCCTCATCAGGCTAGCCGACGTTTTTTGACGCTGAAAACTTCGGATGAAGCTGAGTCATATAGGCAGCTGAATGGACTCATTAGGAAGTCTCTGCGACATGATTTACGCTCCTATAATACCCAGCGTATTAGGGAGACAATTAAGCGGAACCAAGGCTCCAAAGTGTGCAAGAGACGCGTCTATTGGGCAAAGCCAACTGACAAAGCTGAAGACTGAAGTTGGACGCGTGACGTCAAACAAGTCAGAGGTGCTACGCGAGATAGAGAGGTTTTATGGGCAGTTCCGACACTATACCGAAGACATCCCGGACATCAGCCTGTACGAGATAAGAATGGCTCTCAAACAACTTAAGAAAAACAAGACACCGGGTGAGGATGGAATCACTACAGAGCTCCCGAAAGCGGGTGGAACACCGGTACTAAAAGTCCCTCAGAAGTTTTTTTATTTCTCCCCGCTCGACGGCAAAACGCCAGAAGCATGGAACAGGGGTGTTGTGGTCTTGTTCTTCAAAAAAGGTGACAAAACCTTATTTAAGAACTACCGGCTCATAACACTGCTAAGCCATGTCTACAAGCTGTTCTCTAGAGTCATCACGAATCGTCTCGAACGCAGGCTTGATGACTTCCAGCCTTCCGAACAAGCCGGTTTCCAAAAAGGCTTTAGTACCATAGAGCACTTACATACGCTGCGGCAGATTATACAGAAGAAGGAGGAGTATAATCGGCCACTATGCTTAGCGTTCGTGGACTATGAAAAAGCCTTCGATTCCGTCGAAATTTGGGCGGTTCTTAGATCCCCACAGCGATGCCGTGTAGATTATCGGTACATTGAAGTGTTTGTATTTTTGTATAACAGCGCCACCATGTCAGTCCGAGTACAGGAAAATCGCACGAAGGAAATCCCCTTACAAAGCGGAGTACGACAGGTAGTTGTCATATCTCCGAAACTGTTTACTGCAGGCTGCTCTGGAGGATTCCTTTAAGCTGCTGGAATGGCAAGAACTTAGTATCAATATTATTGGCAAGGCAAAATACATCACGCACCTTCGATTTGCTGATGACATCGTAGTCATGGCCGAGTCGCTGGAAGATCTAGGACAAATGCTCGATGAACTCGATAAAGTTTCCCAACAAGTGAGTCTAAGAATGAACATGGATAAAACAAAAAATATGTTTAATGTTGCACCCACCGTACAAACTGTTGGGAACTTTACTCTCGAAATTGTGGACGAATATATCTACCTCGGACAGGCAATCCGTTTAGGAAAATCAACTTTAGAGAGAGAGGTCAGTAGGCCGATGCAAATCGGCTGGGCAGCGTTTGGGAAACTGCACAACGTGTTTTCGTCCAAAATACCTCAGTGTCTCAAGACAAACGTGTACTACCAATATGTGTTACCTGTGATGACTTACGGCGCTGAGACGTGGTGCTTCACAAAAGATCTTTTGAGAAGGCTCAATGTCGCGCAGAGAGCTATGGAGAGGGCTATGCTCGGCATTTCTCTACGTGATCGAATCAGAAATGAGGCGATCCGAAGAATCAAACTTGCTGACATAACCCACCAGATTAGCAAACTGAAGTGGCAATGGGCCGGCCACATAGCACGAAGATTGGACGGTCGTTTGGGCCGAAAGATCTTGGAGTGGAGGCCACGTACTGGAAAGCGCAGTGTGGGACGACCACCTGCCAGATGGACCGACGACCTGGTGAAAATCGCTGGGTTTTGTTGGAAAGCTTCGGAAGAGGCCTATGCTCAGCAGTGGGCAGCAATGGGCTGAGATGACGACAATTTTATTAAAGATTATGTTGGAATTTATTTAGTTCGCAAAATGCTTATAAGATAAGCTGTTTGTTTTTTTTTGTTGATTTTTGCTCAATTTCTATAGTAATGAGAAATATCTCTATGAATGTCAAAGGCTGATTATTATAAAAAATAGTTTCATTGTTATTATTATGATAATAAATAAAAATAATATATAAAAACAGAACTTTTGTTTATTTTCCCTTCAAAGATTATGCAACATTTTAATATTACATAGCGTGTTTTCATAATGTTAATATGCATAACACATTGTAAAGCTAACTTAATGACACGAATATAAATGTAATTTTTATTACCATCCATAGATCACCAAATATTTCTGTAATACAAGCGTGCAAACAATTGCAGCCGCCATCAAAAGACGCGTGATTTCCCTAGAATAATAGTGTATCATTGCGTTATGTTCATCAACATCGTTTAAATTCACACGAATAAACGTGTAATGATCTATAACAGTCAACTAACTACTCTAATTTCACTCGAGTAATTGTTTAATATGGATTTTCTTGATTATTGAATAAATTAACGACTATTCCTTAAAATAAATTATATCAGCTAAAAGATTATTTTTTTATCTTTAATTTCATTATACATTGTTATAACCTACCTATAATAATACCCGAGATAGTAAGGATTAAACGTTTTTATTCTCTCCTGTAAAGTTGACGTTTTTCACATGCACGTTTATTCGGTGGGGCCATCGATATGACATGCAACAGTGAATTTGTATTTGAATTTAAGTAACTAAACTCACTTATCCACTAAAAACTTTTCGCAATTCGCTGGAGCTGATGTACGGACGACAAAAGTGCGGAAATATAAATGTTGCCGTGTCGCTCGCGACATGCGCTGACACACAGTGTATGTTGAAATCAGTATAGAAACATAGTGAATTATGTTTTTATCTTTCATCTTTTTTCTCTCTAATTTCACGGAACATTTTTTAGTTTGCTTTTTACTTCAATCGAAAGTTAACAGCTCTTCAGACTTGACCATTTTGGGGACTGTTGCACTATTGTTGTGTTGGGGGGTTTATTCTACTCTTTCCCTACTATTATTTAACTTTTTAATTCTACCATAAAATTTCGGATTTCCGACTTGACTATAAATCTAAACATGAAGATTTATATATTTGTTTATATAGCAAATGAAGTGTAAGTTATTCCACCAAAACATAAATGTAAAAAATAACAGCCAAAGTTAATATAAACATTGTGCTAGGCTGTACCGCAAAAATAATGGAGATTGGAGACCTAAATGTGTAACCTTAAATTCTATGCATAATCCATATAATATGTATGTATAAGTACAAAATAACACTATGAACAAGTATAAAACTCAATTTTATTGCTTTATTGGATACCTGTAAGTGGGTTAGATTTGATATAATCAGTTCCTACTAAATCTGAGCTCAATTATCAGAAAGTCAAAATTTGATGGCACGGCAATGACACGATTCAAACATTTTCAGAAGAAAATGGCACGTTGATACATAAAGGTTCGCCAACCCTGTAATAGGATAACAAGATGACCACACTCCACCTGATGGTAAGCAGTGAAATCCAAATATGAGATCGACAGGCACAATAGACCATATTGCGCCTGTCACACTCACCCTGAAGGCCTGCTTAAATGCCGTTTCACGTCCCGCCTGTAGTTGTTTCACTATGTAACATTTCTCTTTCGTTGTGTCCATATTAATAACAGAGTGTAATTTTCCTGGCATCTGTTATCTTTTTTCGCGTCACAACAAGTATTACGTAGGTAACGCAATTCGTTTAATTATTTTTATGAGCAGGCAATTACTTGGCGAGGAAAAGTTTTGCTGATGTTTGTTGATGATAAATGGTGTTTTTTTTAAGTTATGTGTAAATTTTAAAACCTAATATGGGTCTACATGCAATGATAGGCATTAAATATTAGTCTTTACGGGTCGACACGCGTTATTAGGAGTAGCAAATACATAGCTACTTACTGCCCGACGCAGTAGACCCATAATGACTAATATTTAGTGTAATGGAACGCGAAAGTCTAAAATCATACATATGCAATGATAGGATTAGCAAATACATGTATTGTTATATGTACCCACATTAATTCGTTTTTAATGTAATGGATCCGTTGGTAACCGTTTGTGAGGTCCACATATGAGGTCAACAGACACATAGACCCTATTAAGCCTGTCGACCTCACCCTAAAGGCCTGCAAAGATGCCGTTCCATGCCCTGCCTGAAGAGCCTGGGATTGTATGAGGGAGGAAAAACATAATATGCTAGAGGGGCGTTCCATGCCTTTAAAGGCACGGGTCAGAAAAGAGGAACTGAACCTCTTGGTACCTTGAGCCACCAGTCCTAGTTAGTAGTTATAGTAAATACTATTAAACTAACTAGTATACACTGCCGACTCTGATTTCCAACAAAAACTCTGAACGGGAACTATTATGACTTACTATAGACACAGATGCTTTCACAGAACAGAGAAAGCGTCGATGGCCTAGTGGTTAAGGTCGTTGCTTGCCATGCGAGAGGTCGCCAGTTCAAACCCCGCCAGGCACCAATGTGTTTTTCAAATTTGAAATTCATATGTGCCATCATTCGACGCTTTAACGGTGAAGGAAAACATCGTGAGGAAACCTGCACACCTACGAAGAAATTCTAAAGTTGTGTAGTCGACCAATCCGGACTTGGCCAACGTGGTCGACTAAGGCCTTATCGCCCTAGTTTAGGGTAGGCCCGTGCCCCAGCAGTGGGAACGTAAATGGGCTGATGATGATAGACACAGATAACATAAAACTACTATAGACTAGATAATTGTGACTGATAAAAGTGGTCATAATATATGTAAATTGTAATTGAGTAACCTATACTTAGACCTACCCAGAGAAAAACAGGAAGAAATAAATGAATTCAGTGTAGGTAGGTACTATTAAGATGAAAAAGAGTATTAACATAGTATATCTGTCGCAGTCGGATTGTATAATCCGCCGTATTACATCACGGCTAGCCGTTATCAAAAACAGGGCCGTTATGTATTACGGCGGATCAACGATTAGCCGGATTGAATACGGCTGATTGAAATTCCGCCGGGATGTGTTCGGCGCTAAACGTTATTTAATGCGGCTAGCCGTAATGACAAAGAGCGGGTCGTTAACCGCCTCTTTGACAGTTTTTAGTTCACATGTTTATCGCTCGCGGCGCTGCCTGTTATAATAACAACAATGGCCTCGAATACAGAAAGTATTTCACAAAAATGTGATTTTAACAGTGGTTTTAAAGAAATAAACGTGACATAACGAGTGTAAATAGTGACTTTAAGAATAAATTGGACGTGCAATTGAACTGTTTCTATTCGCCTCAATGTCTCATGGACAAAAGAACGAGTTGTAGAGGTTATATTGCATTTCAAAACTGCTAAAGTGGCTATGGATTCTGGTATTCGGCGGAATCCTACACAGTATTATTAGTGCAAAAAAATATGACCTCTTGAATGTTGCTGGTGAAGATTATCTGATCTTGAAAAATAATCCTGAGGACCATAGCATTCGCGTTAATATTATAAGGAAATTCATAAGGAAATTGGCCACGGCGGGCGAGACAAAATGCTGTATACCGTAAAAAACAAACTTTATATTCAAAAAAGGCTATTGAAATATTTGTCTTCCTATGCCCAACTGCGAATTTTCTAATTCTTAATTTCAATAAAAAATCTTTAGTTTATATGTATTAGGTATTATACTTTCGCACCTACGCAATACAGTAGTACAAACCTATTATACATAGCGAGTAGGTAGGTACATAACCTTCATTTTTCTCATTAAAATTGATTTTCAATTAAACCCTGTTTAATTTTGTTATCACATGACGTGTTCACCCTACAATATTGAATAAAGTGCAATACGACTGAACGTGAGTCGCAAAAATGTAGAACGTATCGTAATGACAATCCGGCTAATCGTCGATCCGCCGTAATACATAACGGCCCTGTTTTTGATAACGACTAGCCGTAATGTAATACGGCGGATTATACAATACGACTGCGACATATCCATTGTCTGTTCATATTTATCGTCTTGTGCAAAACCTATTTGGCAACGAGTGTTTCATCCGTAAAAGTACCATTTTGTATATTAGGTAATGTACTATTTGGCACAATATACAGAAAAGGCCGATAAGGCAATACTGAATGGCAAAAACACCATAAATAAGTAGTCTGAAGTTTGCAGACACTACGGCTGGCCCTCAACTATCTTCCCATGCAGGATCGAACCTTGGACCTTCGGGCACACTTCCAAGAGCAACGCATCATCAATCGCAAGGTCGTTAACATTGAGGCAGCCACTGTGACTGTGGACTTGGAACTTTACATAGAAATCTATTTGGTATCAATGTTTAATGTGAAACTTACGGCTGAATCAGTACTAAGCTGTGAGTTCTTTTTAGTGGAAGAAGAAATATTTACTGATATACACCGTGAAATTTGAGTAGTTGTTTTCCCGTGGCAGAACGCTTTGCCTTTAGTAATACTATTGAATCATGCAAACTTTTCCTAAAAAAAAAAATTTTTTTTTCAAATTTTCAAAATAATAATTTTCCAACTCAAACGTGAGAAGCTATCGTTCTTTTATAAGATGTGACGTAACCAGGTACTGCTTGCCGTATGAAATCGATGCTTAAAGCTAAAGAAGCTCCACACCCTAAGTCATAAAGCGGTTCGAACGTGCTTTCGAGTTTCGGTTATACCTTTCGTAAAACCGGCATTTATTGATTTCAATAATAAAGAACTGCACAAATTTATTGTGCTACTAAGATAGAACCATTTTACTGCGGGAAAACAACCACTCGAATTTCAGGGTGTATAAATTTGGTACTCGTATAAACTGAGTGAGCTACGGCTGAATATTAAAACAAAACTACATGGTAAATATCCCGAACATTTTCAGTTTTCTTTCTTTCATGGCTGTTTAAAACTGTCATGGTTACACACATTAGAATTTTTTTTCTGTAATTGTAATTAAGTAAGTTTTTTATTGTTTAAGATTATTATCGTTAAGATTGTCTCAAGTCCCCACTCTCAGTAGTCTTAAAGGCATCGTGAGAGGCGCCATGGCTGCCAGCCTCCGCGGCGCCCCTCTGACCTTGATGGTAGGCATACTCTGGGAGGGACAAGTAGGCGCCGGAGTGTCCAGTCCTCACCGGGAAGGTGGAAGAGGTAAACAAACTGTGGTGATTGTTATGAATGTGTTACAGGTAAACATAGAGTGCTTTAATTGGTGTTTCTTAGATACATACGTGCGTACATATAGATATATATAGACTGGCTCGGTGGAACAGTGGTTAGTGACCCTGGCTGGCGGTTCCAAGAGTCGTGAGTTCGATTCCCACTCGGAACAAATATTTGTGTAATGAACATCGGTGTTTGTTCCGTGTCTGGGTGTGATTATGTATTTAAGTATGTATTTATAAATATATATGTATGTATATCAGTCTCTGACGCCCATAGTACAAGCTCTTCATAGTTTGGGGTCAGATGACCGTGTGTGGAAATGTCCCAGATATTTATTTATTTATTTATTTATATAATCACGGCTACTTCCCAGAGAGGTAGCCAGAGATCATCACTTCCTGCCATGTGCTACGGTCCTGGCACACCACTTACGCTTCATCCACATCCACCAGCCTCTTCATGCATGCTCGTCGATTACGGGTACTTTTGATTTGACCCTTCTTAAAAAAAAATATTTAAGGTTTTTCTTGGTTTCTTAGGTGCAAGATCACGTTCTTAGCAGAGATTAATCGAACTCAAAGGCACTGAAAGTATCTCTTTGATATTTTGATAACTTGACGAGATATTACAGTTTTAGTAGCACATTATTTGCTATTAAAACTGTAATACCTCGCGAGCTTTCTTATTTCGCCAAAAAGTTAAGTTTTCATTTCACCATAATCTATTTCATTAATAATATTGATTCACTTAAATCTTAATGCTTATGCATAAAAATGGCAAGCGCAACAACCACAGTCAAATACCCTATTATGGCAAAACCATCTCTACATTCAAATCAAGCTCTATAACCCTTCAAAAGCACACAAGAATTACCCGAGTCGTACTTTAATTACCTCGGCACCAATTGTCCGTCAGAACAGCACCGTCCAAAGGCCGAAACTACTTAATCCCGACCCAAATACTAATTAACACTAGGCCTAAACTTCTCCAGTGCTAAATAAGTAAGTCGGATAACCCGAAGGAGTATTTCTTCTAAACAATTAAGCTTTGGAGGGTTAAGGGGAGACTTTATAGCGGTGCGGCCTTCTAGGTCCTGGCCCCGTAGACAAAGTAACAATATCGAAACAATAACGAAGTTCGAAAAGAATAAAATGTATGGAATTGACATTAGACGCGATAAATCACGTGGTCAATCCCATACATTATGTTATTTTCGAACTTCGTTATCGTTTCGATATTGTTACTTTGTCTAAGCACAGGGGGCTTAGAGAAAACAGTTTCAAAATAAAGTTTTGTGATGGAACAAAAAACATCTGGAAGTTGCTAGCCATATCATCATCATTATCAGCCCACTTTCGTCCACTGTTGGACATAAGCCTCCTCAAATGCTCGCAAATTATTTCTATCCTCGGCTACTCGGCTATATGTTGGTATATGATTGACCCCTTGGATCGGTCTGACTTCTTGTAAAAGTTTTTAATATTATTGCCAGGTGAATAAAAATAAATGACTGAATGACTGAACAGACATTGGTGAGTTCGCTCGCGACCACGATTGGTGTAACCCAGTCGAAACGTGGGGCAGTAAGTAGCTATGTAATTTGCTACTCCTAATATCGCGTGTAGACCCATAAAGACTAATTTTAGACATTGATGAATCAGAATTTACGTAAAGTTAAGTAATTACTTTAGGAGCTTTAAGAGTCTGCAAAGCAATGCGGCCGACGGAAAGTGTTTGGGAGTATGGGCGACTTATTTTTAAGGATATTGCCTAAAATAAAAATCATGCACATAAGGTTCTGTATTTTTAAGCTATTGCATAGCTTTTATCGCGGGCTTTGAGCGCGGCGACCGAACCAAGAAATTCCGTAACGAAAAAAACCTCACAATCGTCTAACGTCGTTTCAGTTCGGTAGACTTCGGCACGGTGTTTGTGTGCGTGCGGTTAGACGTATTGTACGACTCTACGAAACTCGCACGAATCGAGACGAGCTGCTCCGAAATCGGACGATGCTATGCAATAGCTACACCGCGGCAGTCCCCGAGTGCCACACGTCTTTTTTTTAAAGATAATATTCCCCAAACATGAAATAAAATAAATACAATTTTATTAATATTTGATTAGAAATTTGATAGCTATAAACATGCACGTGTGCTTTTATTCATTAATTTATTATTAGGACAGTCAACAAAAAAAACCACTGGTATAAATTAATAAAAATGAATAAAAACAACATAAACTGAAAGCTAAGTGTAATCTTAATCAAAGGTTTCCACAGCATTCAATAATGTAAATATTTATAATTATATGTATAAAAGCACACGTGTAAGTTTATAGCTTAGTATAATATTTTTTTATAACATTTTACTAAAATGTATCAAAAAGCTATTAGAATTTATTATCCAATATCCCAAACCGCAAGGGGTTATCCCACCATCGTAAACAAGGCGCTGAAAAAAACACATCAAACTTACCCCATAAAACTCTCACTAAATAAATTTTCCTCCATCGATCGACTTTCATATTATGATTCACCGTAGAGACTATGGGTTGTTCAAACATACATAAATTGAATATGATGTAGAGAAAAGATCTTGTTTATGTCATCATGGAAATTGAAAAAACAGTATGTAATTTGAATATGGGTATTTAAATAAATATGACACATACAAACAATATATTTAATAATGGGAATCGTACCCACGACTCTTGGAACCGTAGGTAGTGAACCTGGGTCACTAACCACTGTTCCACCGAGCCAGTCATCTCTTAATTTATATTATGAAGCTAAAGAGTTGGTTTGATTGTTTGTTTGAACGCGCTTATCACAGGAACTATTGTTTTGAATTAAAAAAATATTTTTGTGATGAATAGACCTTTTAGTCAGCCTAAGAATAGGCATCAACTAACTTCGTGTTTCTGGTACACTTAGTTTTGCGCGGGATTGTGGAATCATACAGACCGATATAACCCTCCATCATCTATGGAAATTTTGCATACATACATAAAATCACGCCTTTTTCCCAGAGGGGTAGGGAGAGATCACTTGCAGCGATCCACTTTTCACCTCTGTGGGAAACGTGACGTGACTGGTTGTGGACCATGTCGCCGCCACTCTGCCTTGTTTTTATAACAAGGTCATTGCGTTCCTACGAGTAGCAAGGATATATGACGGGAGAAGGAAAAGGGGAGGAAGGATACTATCGCCTCGGATGATTTGGACTGAGTCGATAGTAGAGTAGCTCAAGGAGCCGGGGTCGCTTACCCATATACAAATCAATCTGTAAATTTTAAATAGTAGTAATAACAGCTCTTTATCATATAGCAACTAGTTGTCCATTTGTCTGACTGGCATTAAGAGATAGTAATACACCCTCTGTTCTCTTTGCATTCGTTCCGGGTTCTAACCGGAACTCCGAACCGATTCCGATCCTACACCGCTGGGATTGGCCACGTGGCTGACAAGAATACTTTGCAGTTACTTTGCCCTCAAAGTTAACTTGATACACCAGTATTAAGCTGTGCTATAAATATTACCGGAGGTTTTATCTTCGGTAAGCAGGTTGTGTCGTTTACTAACATTTTTTATTAAACTGTGTCGTTTCTTTGCTGGGCAATAGTAAATGGATAAGACTAAAATAAACACGACTAAAATAAATACGCTCGTTAATTATAAATTAATATTATATGTAAGGATCACGTACATTACTTTAAACTTTCATGGTTACACACATTAGAAAACTAAAAATGTCCGGGATATTTACCATGTTGTTTTGTTTTAATGAGCTTCCGATATTTCCGATTAAAACAAAACAACATGGTAAATATCCCGGACATTTTCAGTTTTCTGATGATCACATACATGATACTCGATGTTTTGTGGATTTATCTAAACTTTAAAAAAAATGGATTTCACCAAAAAAAAAAGCTTATCTTTACATGGCTGATAAGCTTAACTATCGGTCAAAAGCGGACCCTCAGTTCCTTAGTTGATCTAGGGAATATGTTTGTATTCGACGTGTCTTTGAGGCCTTATGATGTGCCTCAAAGAGAAATTGAATATGTATGTGTTCCCTAAATAAAATAAAAACTATATTTGTCTTTGACTATACATAGCAGGACCCTTGATAAATAAATAAAATAAAATAAATATTTCACAACATACATTGATCTGATCCCGTGGTAAGTATCTTAAGCACTTGTGTCACGAAAATCAGAAACGACAGTGGATACACAAATATACTTAAATATATGTTACGGTCAATGTGAGCAATCGGTAATTATCTATAATCACCGGTAAATATAGATAATTCCCGACGCACATGGTAAATGTAGTGAATTATTCAAATTTACCGGTAATTATATAAAACTCCCGCTCGACTGTGGTAAATGTTGATATTGCTGACAAATATCACAAGTACTCTGCAATTCCAAATGTCACAAATCTCAAACCGGCAAAAATATATTGACGGGAAAGAATTTTATGAGTTCCACTGAAATATAAGATAATATTTTTTTAAAAACCATACATGAAGTTTGTTTTCTAGATACTTGACTGGTTTATTTTATAACTAGCTGTGCCCGTGACTTCGTTCGCGTGGACTACAGGATTTTAAAAACAAAAATTTTTTCCCAGTAACTCCCGATCCCTTAGGAATTTTGCAATATCGCGTCGCATGTAAGCTTTAAGTCTATTAGGGTACCTGCATGCCAAATTTCAGTCATCCATCTTACGCGGTTTAAATGTTTTCAGAAAAGTTATTTATAAATACATACTTAACTACATAATCACACCTAGACACGAAACAAACACCGATATACATCACACAAATATTTGTCCCGAGTGGGAATCGAACCCACGACTCTTGGAATCGCCAGCCTGGGTCACCAACAAAACCATTGTTTAACCGAACCAGTCAAGTCAGTTTTATTTTATTATTTACCACATTTACACAAAGGGTATGGTAATTTTATACAATTACCGGAAAATGTGATTGATTCGATAGTTTTCACCACCTTTACCACGATCACTAGTAATTATGCATAGTTACCGGTAATTATACATAATAACCACTCTATCTACTTTTACCGTAACATATATTTAATAAAACACCCAGACACGGAACAAACACCGACTTGATACTTTACTTTTGGCGATATCACGTTCGTATTTATAACTAGTGACCCGGCCTAGCTTCGCTTCGGTTATACATAAAAACCATCCACTTAAATTCCTCTATGTATTAAAAAAAACACATCAAAATCCGTTGTGTAGTTTTAAACATTTGAGCGTATACACCGTGTAATTTTAGTGGTTGTTTTCCCGCAGTAAAATTATTCTATCTTAGTAGCACAATAGATTTATGCAGTTCTTTTTTATTAAAATCAATAAATGCCGGTTTAACGAAAGCACGTTTGAACCGCTTTATCACTTAGGGCGTAGAGCTTCTTTAGGTTTAATTGCATGCGGCAAGCAGTATCTGATTACGTCACATCTTATAAAAGAACGATAGCTTCTCTCGTTTTCGAGTTGGAAAAATAATTTCTTAAACATTTTTTTCAAGGAATAATTTGCATGATTCGATAGTATTACTAAAGGCATAAAGTTCTGCCACGGGAAAACAACCACTCAAATTTCACGGTGTATGTGGAGACAGACACTGAAAGCGACTTCGCTTTATTCTATGTAGTGATTTGATTAACCAGCAAAAGGTTTTTTTTTTATTTAAAAGAACCATTAACAGTTACAGCGTTTGCGTGACAATTATTCCGGTAAAATGTCTACCGTTAAACGAAACTTTCCCAATTTTTAACCGACTTCAAAAAAAGGAGGAGGTTCTCAATTCGTCTGTATGTATAATTTTTTTTTTTTTTTTTTTTTTATGTATGTTCATCGATATTTTCGTCAATTATAGACGGATTTCAAAAATTTTTTTTTGGTTGGATACAGTTCACTTCCGAGGTGGTCCCATTTTCACCAGTCCCGGATCTGATGATGGGATCCAGGAGAAATCGAGGGCAACCCTCAAATTTTATAGGGACATGTACCGCGTTTTGCATATTATCTGAAGTTATATTGGCATTTGCTTCTGGAAATCATAATCTTATGAGGCTGAGCTGATGATGGAAGGTCAACTCCTTAATACTTAGGAGTAAAAGGATAATTCTTTCAATACTGTATACATATTAAGACTACTAGTTATAATATCAGTAGCATTATAGGTGAGCTGAACTAATAGGGTGACCAGTCTAGGATCTGATGATGAGATCCAGGAGAAATCCAGGGCAACCCTCAAATTTTATAGGGACATGTACCGCGTTTTTCATATTATCTGAAGTTATATTGGCATTTGCTTCTGGAAATCATAATCTTATGATGCTGAGCTGATGATGGAAGGTCAACTTCTTAATACTTAGGAGTAAAAGGATAATTCTTTCAATACTGTATACATATTAAGACTACTAGTTATAATATCAGTAGCATTAAAGGTGAGCTGAACTAATAGGGTGACCAGTCTAGGATCTGATGATGGGATCCAGTAGAAATTGAGGGCAACCCTCAAATTTTATAGGCACATGTACCGCGTTTTATATATTTTCTGAAGTGATATTGGCATTGCTTCTTGCAATCATAATGTTATGATGCTGAGCTGATGATGGAAGGTCAACTCCTTAATTGTTTGGAGTAAAATGATAATTCTTTCAATACTGTATACATATTAAGACTACTAGTTATAATATCAGTAGTATTACAGGTGAGCTGAACTAATAGGGTAACAAAAGATTTAACACTAAAAAGTATGAAAAAAAATTGTAAACAAAAAAAAACCGCCTTCAAAAACGCGACTCACTAAAAATTACAAAATAATATAATACGAACATTTATAATCATCTGGGTATGAATTTTATATGTTTTTGAAAGCGGTGCCAATCAAAATTTTGAGGAAAAAGAAGCACTCTGTGCTTGTCTGTTTGAAATATAAACGGCACCGCCTTCAACAACATATAAAATTGTAAACAAAAAAAAAACCGCCTTCAAAAACACGACTCACTAAAAATTACAAAATAATATAATACGAACATTAATCTGGGTATGAATTTGATATGTTGTTGAAGGCGGTGCCAATTAAATTTTTGAGGAAAACTGCTTGAAATATAAACGGCACCGCCTTCAACAACATATCAAATTCATACCCAGATTAATGTTCGTATTATATTATTTTGTAATTTTTAGTGAGTCGTGTTTTTGAAGGCGGTTTTTTTTTTGTTTACAATTTTTTTTCATCCTTTTTAGTGTTAATTTTTTTTACACCCTATTAGTTATGCTCACCTATAATTCTACTGATATTATAACCAGTAGTATCAATATGTACACAGATTTGAAATAATAATCCCTTTACTCCCAACTATTAAGGAGTTGACCTTCCATCATCAGCTCAGCATCATATCATTATGATTGCCAGAAGCAAATGCCAATATAACTTCAGAAAATATGTAAAACGCGGTACATGTGCCTATAAAATTTGAGGGTTGCCCTCGATTTCTCCTGGATCCCATCATCAGATCCTAGAATGGTCAACCTAATAGTTTAGCTCACCTGTAATGCTACTGATATTATAACTAGTAGTCTTAATATGTATACAGTATTAAAATTTTATTCTTTTACTCATAACTATTAAGGAGTTGACCTTCCATCATCAGCTCAGCATCATAAAATTATGATAGCCAGAAGCAAATGCCAATATGACTTCAGATAATATGCAAAACGCGGTACATGTCCCTATAAAATTTGAAGGTTGCCCTCGATTTCTCCAGGATCCCATCATCAGATCCAAGACTGGTGAAAATGGGACCACCTCGGAAGTGAACTCTATCCAACCAAAAAAAAATTTTTGAAATCCGTCTATAATTGACGAAAATATCGGTGAACATACATAAAAAAAAAAAAAAAAAAAAAAATATTATACATACAGACGAATTGAGAACCTCCTCCTTTTTTTGAAGTCGGTTAAAAATTCATACCCAGATGATTATAAATGTTCGTATTATATTATTTGGTAATTTTTAGTGAGTCGCGTTTTTGAAGGCGGTTTTTTTTTTATTGACTTCGCCTTCTCAGAGCCGTTTAATTTTCACGAGCCATTTTATTTTCTAATCCATAAAAAAGACACCAATTCACAGCCTTTCCACAGTTACAACCTTTGGTGTTAAATAATAGCCTTCTAACCCGGACCTTTTTAAGGGAAATTACTTTTGATTCTATCAACATACTGTTGGAATTTTTGGCAATTAAAATGGCGTCTATTTTTATCCGATTCCAAGAAACGTTAAAGTAAAAATTTTATTGCGAACTTAGTTTAGTACATTCTGTGTAGAGTAAAAAGTCGTTTATTTTTAAATTTTTGTTTTTGTCGTATGTTTTTAACCTCACTTATAAAAACTTAGTAAATCTTATTAGTAAAATTTAACTTAACACTTGGGTTGCTGTTGGTTTAAGGCATTTGACATTATATTTAAAGTCCTGTGGTTCAAGTCCCCGTCTAGGCGTTCATGAACGTGAGTTTTTCCAATTTTAAAATTTAGTAAACCTTGTCAGGTGTCACAGTCAAAATATTTATTTGCATTTATGAATGTGACAAAGATAAATAAATAAATAAATATTACACAACATCACATACATTGATCTGATCCCGTGGTAAGTAGCTTAAGCACTTGTGTTACGGAAATCAGGATCAACAGTGGATACACAAATAAACTTAAATATATTTAATAATACACCCAGACACGGAACAAACACCGATGTTCGTCACACAAATATTTGTCCCGAGTGGGAATCGAACCCACGACTCTTGGAACCGTAGGTTTTGAACCTGAGTCACTAACCACTGTTCCACTGAGCCAGTCAAAAAATGGTATCAAATAATTTCTTGTACAACATGTTACCCGTTTGGGCATAGTTTATTATGAACGTGTAATGGTTCAGTTTCAGTAGTAATTATTAATTGGTATCAGATCTAATTATAATTCTTAACTTTAATTCTTTTCTTAATAGTATGAGTCGAAAGCTAAGCAAATAATTAGAGTCCAACTTAGGAATCGAACTCACAACTCCGAAGCGTAAACAAGGGTACTACTACGCCATCGAATCGTCCTCAAGTATCCAAGATAAAACTCCTACTCCTACAATGCCTCCATAGGCACATGCCTACATAAGCACGTGCCTACGAAGGCCAGTGATCACTATTCCATTAGCCGATAGCTTGGAGCACTGGCCACATGCATTATTGATGGCCATTCAATTGAATGACTTCAGTTTTCTATGCGACTTAACGGGCTTTTAGCTCAAGTGGATGAGAAAAACCGCTAAGGCGAGGGTGTCAAATGGACGGAATATGTTTGGACGGCCATATTGTTTACTTTTTAGTCAACAAAATAAGGCGTCCGACCGATTTCGGCCATGGCGACCGATCTCAATTGAGATCAGCCAAGTGCGCAAGACATATTATAGAGCACAAATGTGCGCGCAAACACAAGTGCATTCTCTATTCCCTTCCTCTCATGATTCGGTGAGACGGCAATCCGACATGACCGATGAGAGAAAGGGCGCAGGACCACCGGCTTAACGTGCTTTCCGAGGCACGGGCGTTCAACCGCCAACTTCCTAACTCCGGGCTGAGTAATTTAATTTCAGAAAACTCACACAAATTTTGACCGACCCCGGATTCGAACCGGGGACCTCTCGGTCCTAACGCAGCGCTTGCTACCAATGGACCAACGCGGCAGTTAACAAAATAACGAAGATTAAAGTACCTAACGACTGGAGACTTCAGATTTTAGACTTTCGCGTTCCATTACACTTAATATCAGTCTTTATGGGTCTACACGCGATATTAGGAGTAGCAAATACATAGCTGATTTTGACTGGCTCGGTGGAACAGTGGTTAGTGACCCTGGCTGGCGGTTCCAAGAGTCGTGGGTTCGATTCCCACTCAGGACAAATATTTGTGTGATGAACATCGGTGTTTGTTCCGTATCTGGGTGTGATTATGTATTTAAGTATGTATTTATAAATATATATGTATGTATATCAGTCTCTGACGCCCATAGTACAAGCTCTACTTAGTTTGGGGTCAGATGACCGTGTGTGGAAATGTCCCAGATAATATTTATTTATTTTATTTATTTATTAAAGACTTACCACATGGCTAAACTAAGGACATTAAGATTTTAAATTGTTTTTTTTACATCGAAATGCAGCTATTTGAAATGTTGATGAATTAAATTTAAATTAACTTCATATTTATGGCTCTTTAGAAAATTATAAAACGGGTTAATCATTACACAATGATTTGGTATTAATAATGTCTTGGCGTAGCCTCGTCATCATTACCGGACTTCGAACGGCTGGCTCTCACCCCTAAACAAAGGCACAATTCCTAATTAAAACGCCTGACGAATGGGTAAAAATTTTATTATTATATTTAGTCCGCAAGTAAGTGTGTACAAAAATATCATTTGGTTTTTCAATTGATTGAAAAATAACAAAATTATAGCTTATCAACCTTCTAGAATGGGGGCTTGTGACGTCACAGTTACGCAAAAAATTTACCTTATCGTGACGTCATGTGAAACTTCTAAGCACTGTATCTTTAAAATTTCTTTTTTGTAAAACAAAATAAAAAATCTAAATAACGGACTAGTTTGATTATTTTAGTCGTCTAGCCTAGACACACACAGATAATAACATACAAATAAGGTGCTATGACGAGTGTAGCACTATGTGTAGTATGTCGGACACCCTCGTCGCACAAAGGGCGCGGTGACGTCATAGATCTTGACCCTGGCTTGAGGGAGAGCATCTTAGAGAAGCTGGGAAAGTATGGAAGGGGACTTTTGTTTAGTTGGCTATTTTGCGTTATATGAAATGTGGTGGACATTATGGGAGCTTTCAAATAAGCTACAAAGTCGGTCTAAGTGTTCTTTACCATCTTTATAATGGGGAATGCTCTAAAGAGCTATTTCAGCTAGTCCCTCCGTCGTCTTCTTCTTTCTTCCGCGTTTTCACCTTTTTTTTAAATCTTTTGTTTATTTGCTCCTATTGGTAGCATGCGTGATGTTATATGTCCTGAAGCCTTCCTCAATAAATAGCCTATATATATAAAAACGATTCTTTCAATTCGCAAACCTAGTTCCAAAGATTAGCGCGTCCAAAAAAACAAACATACTCTTTATCTTTATAATATTAAGTAAAGATTACACGCGGCTGCTGCGCGGCACTTTGCGGCTAACATTAACATTTACTCACACTGTTGACTGCCTCGTTGGTCTATTGGTAGCAAATGATGCGTTAAGACCGAGAGGTCCTCCAGTCAAATACTGGATCGGACTCAAGTTGTGTAAGCTCCTTTATTCAGTAATTACTCAGCCCTGATTCAGAATGTTGGCGGATATACGCCTGTGAATCGGAAAGCACTCTAAGCATATAGTCCTGCGCTTGATTCAGTAACATAGGATTGCCGTACTATCAAAAAACTAAAACCCAACTACGACAAAAAACGACGCTGAAAAAGTATAAAACAAGACTTTTAGAACACTGAACTGAACAAAGTTGCTTATGTAGTTCCAAGTAAATGGACACAGTAGACTCTACCAAAATGCTTATGTTGAAAATTGACAATAATGTCATACAATACTATTTTGAAGTATGCAATATTTACTATGTAGAGATAGGTTTTCATGTTTGGAAAACCGCAGTCACACGTTGTCAAAGTGCTACGGTAGGTAGGTACTTGTGTATGGAACGTGTGACTACGCCTTTCCAAACATGAAAACTTATCGCCATGATTGGTGTTACCCAGTCGAAACGTGGGGCAGTATGTAGCTATGTATTTGCTACTCCTAATATCGCGTGTAGATCCATAAAGACTAATATGTAGAGTCCATCTCCACATAACAGCGTCTTGACAATGAATCGAAACGGCGTGCTAATGGCGAGCAGCGCTCAAGGCCCCGCCGGACCAGCTGTAGATGTCCAATTTAAACCTCTGCCTCTTTGAATACTTACGTAGTTTTTCGAAAACGTAACATCATCGCCTAAAATGTATGTAGTACACTGCTGAATGTCTTGTTGGTCTATTGGTAGTAACTACTGCGGTGTTAGTAGTCTGACTGAAAAGTTGCATTGGAGTTGTGTTTTTTAGAAGACGCATTTTCGTATAGTTATGTTTATAACTTTTTTATTTATAAAAAGGACTGTAAAAAAATCCTTAAAAACCTTTGTTAACAACATATTTCATAAGATAAAAAGTTTACGAGGTAAACCGTAAATACTTTTTTCCAATATGGCGGCCGTGGGGCCACATAAGCTTGGTTTTAACCTCAAAGTAACCGCTCTACAAATCACAAATTGCGCCCAAAACGCAAGCTAAAATTTCAATGGACTAACGTTCCAATGATTTTCTGGAATACGCATAGCAAAATCATCTTAAAATTCACAACATTAATTTCCGGGTCGGATCAGAAGTTGTTAACATAGCATAATCACTCGATTCAACGCCGATTGTAATACTTGCTATACTTAACAGTAAATATTCCTGTTCGTTCATTCCCTTTCTATCCCTTGAGCATTTCCGACCATAATGAGGCTGGATGTTGGGAATAAATTCATTCTGTGACGACATGACTAAAAATATTAATTTTTAGGGTTCTCTGTTTCATGGTCAGAACTATGAGTAGAGATAAAATAAGATATAGTACTCTATATATATTAAGAAATAAATTTTTATTCGGATTTCGAAGTTTATTAAAAGTTGATTTACCCTTGAATATGCGGGAAAAAATTGACGGCTTCAATAAGCTGTTGGTTTGTGTAATAGTTTCGTACGTCCGGGCGCGCTTCCTGGAAAAACGGATGTTCAAAACCCCGGTCATCAGTGGAGCGATTTTTTTTTTCCGTTTTTCAAAAGGTTAAGACAGCTAATGCATGTTTTAGCACTCTTTTTTATTTAGCCTGTTCTGTCCCACTGCTGGGCAAAGGCCTCCCCTAACTCTCTCCAAAGCTGCTGATTTTCGTCCAAGGCCCACCAGTTCCTCTCATGGGCATCTAGGTCATCTCGCCATCTCTTCTTCGGCCTACCTCTTTGTCGATGACCGTCGAGTGTTGGCATTGAGTGACCATTTTAGCCCACCTCTCCGGGTTCATCCGTTTTGGCACTTAAAAAATTAAAATTTAGGTTCATTTAACGCTGATTTCGGGTATCGGAAACAATAGTACAATACGATACTTAAAATATAAATAACACACACGATACTACAACTGATATCCATCACATAAATATTTTTGGTACATAGAGGGTTTTGAACTGCATCTCGCATGGAAGCCCAAAGCCTTAATCCCCTTCGGCTGTTTATGATACCAGAATTTGGTAATCAGTATGTATGTGTTTCTCTATAATTGGCTTTTGGGATGACCTCACTCCACCATCAGGTGGTGTGGTGGTGGCGGAAGCACGCCTTCCGATAGATGCCGCTTTACGCGCCGCCTAAAGAACCTTTATTTTTCCCTAACTGACATAGAATGATGGCTTGGAGTAGCCTTGCCATCGGCCAGTAGCAATGGCCAGTAGCCTTGTCATCGGACTTGCGGGGGAGCTGATGGCTCTCACCCCTAAACCTGAAGAACCCAATGTTTGAATGTGGTCAACACTTCTCAAATTGATTTAACCACGGAACACTAATTACCTGCAACCTCTCACACTTAACCATTTCTTTTGCCCACAAACTCCCGACTCTCAATGCCTTTACTAAGCCAATAAGTGTCGCACAAGAAGATGGGGGAATCCTAAATTACGTTAGGGAAAATATTTCGCGCGAAATAACTCTGAAATTATTCATGGACTGTAAATATGGGGGGTGGCTGTGACGGGTAGAACGGGGATATATTACTTGTATTATTTTTGGGCGTAATTTTTAACGTAAGTACGTGACGAAGGTGATATAACTTGCAGATAGATTGTTACGATAGAAATGTAGTAGATGCAAATTAAAATTGAATTGTTTTTTTGTGACCATGTAGGAAAGGGACTTCAAGATGAAGATGTTTATGTGTAGCTTATACACCGTGAAATTTGAGTGGTTGTTTTCCCGTGGCAGAATGCCTTTAGTAATACTATCGAATCATGCAAATTATACCTTGAAAAAAAAAATTAGTTTTTTCGAATTTTTAAAATAAAATTTTTCCAACTCGAAAACGAGTGAAGATATCGTTCTTTTATAAGATGTAACGTAATCAGGTATTGCTTGGCGCATGAAATCGACGCTTAAAGCTAAAGAAGCTCCACACGCTAGGTAATAAAGCGGTTCGAAAGTGCTTTCGAGTTTCGGTTATATCTTTCGTAAAACCAGCATTTATTGATTATAATAAAAAACCCGCACAAATCTATTTGTGGTACTAAGATAGAATCATCCAATCAAAAACATAAATGTGAAATGAGAGCCAAGTTCAATATTGCCTTGGTTGTTGACTTCAGCGACAAAAGAAGTGAGATCTAAATGGGTGCCAAGTTCAATGGTCAACCCTGAAATTTATTTATAAGTAACACTATAACATACCTATCATATCTTCTTATAACATAAGATAATGTATGGTGGTAGCCTATGAAGGTCTGTCTTGGCTAGTTTCTATAAACCTACCAACGTATTATTATGTTCGCTTGCTAGTTTCTACCAACAATCCAAATTTTCGGAATTATAAAATAAAAACCGACAAATATTTGTAGGCTTAGAACTTGCGACGGCTATAATTCATATATGAAAACTAGCCAAGACAGACCTTCATAGGCTTCCACCATACATTATCTTATGTTATAAGAAGATATGATAGGTATGTTATAGTGTTACTCATAAATAAATTTCAGGGTTGACCATTGAACTTGGCACCCATTTAGATCTCACTTCTTTTGTCGCTGAAGTCAACAACCAAGGCAATATTGAACTTGGCTCTCATTTCACATTTATGTTTTTGATTGGATATCATTACTTTTTGTAGAAAAGTATATATCATCGTAACGCCATGGGTCCTTTAAAAAGGACAAATTCAAAACTAAAACTAGACTTTATGTAGGTACCTACCCTAAGTAATAAATATGAAAACCGACTATAAGTACCTACTCTTAATTGTAAATAAGTAAGTATACCTAAATATATACTTAGTGCTCTGCCTTCCCCGGTATATAGGCGTTATTAGGCACTAATTAGGTATTTATGTCAAGCGTTCATAATAGAACCTAACCTAATCTATACTAATATTATAAAGCTGAAGAGTTTGTTTGTTTGTTTGTTTGTTTGTTTGTTTGAACGCGCTAATCTCAGGAACTACTGGTTCGATTTGAAAAAATCTTTTTGCGTTGTATAGACCATTTATCGAGGAAGGCTTTAGGCTATATAACATCACGCTGCGACCAATAGGAGCAATGATACAATGGAAAATGTGTAAAAAACGGGGGAAACGCGAACGAAGTCGCTGGCACAGCTAGTTATTAAAAAATTGCCAGTTTTTTATTTTTTCCTTTGTATTCATGTAATTACCTATCTGCATACCAAATTTTAACTCTCTAGGTCATTTGGAACTGGGTTAGAATTTTGATCTGTCAGTCAGTCAATGATAAAAATGAGTATTTTTGGACATTAATATCTAAATAACTGTTTGAGATAAGCTTATGAAATTTAGAACACATATTTATCTCGCAAGTCACAGTATATGAGCCAAATTTGATACGTTTATGTGAAATAGTTTTTGATTTATGAGGGGTTCAAAAGTGGTTCCAAATGGTTCGTGTAATATTACACACGGTGCGGCTCGCCAGTTCTGTTTCTTGAACCTTGGCTTGACACGCTACCGCGTGTCTAGATGTTACTGCGGGAAAACAACCACTAAAATTTCACGGTGTATATCTACCCAAAGTAAAGCGAAGGTGGGTCACTAGTAATAGAGATCCAATCAAAAACATAAATGTGGAATGAGAGCCAAGTTCATATTATGATAATTGCCTTGGTTGTTGACTTCAACGACAAAAGAAGTGAGATCTAAATGGGTGCCAAGTTCAATGGTCAACCCAGAAATTTATTTATAAGTAACACTATAACATACCTATCATATCTTCTTATAACATAAGATAATGTATGGTGGTAGCCTATGAAGGTCTGTCTTGGCTAGTTTCTATAAACCTACCAACGTATTATTATGTTCGCTCGCTAGTTTCTACCAACAATCTAAATTTTCGGAATTATATAATAAAAACCGACAAATACTTGTAGGCTCACAACTTGCGACGGCTATAATTCATATATGAAAACTAGCCAAGATAGACCTTCATAGGCTACCACCATACATTATCTTATGTTATAAGAAGATATGATAGGTATGTTATAGTGTTACTTATAAATAAATTTCTGGGTTGACCATTGAACTTGGCACCCATTTAGATCTCACTTCTTTTGTCGTTGAAGTCAACAACCAAGGCAATTATCATAATATGAACTTGGCTCTCATTCCACATTTATGTTTTTGATTGGATATCATTTCTTTTTGTAGAAAAGTATATATCATCGTAACGCCGCGGGTCCTTTGAAAAGGACAAATTCAAAACTAAAACTAGACTTTATGTAGGTACCTACCCTAAGTAATAAATATGAAAACCGACTATAAGTACCTACTCTTAATTGTAAATAAGTAAGTATACCAATATATATACGTAGTGCTCTGCCTGCCCCCGTATATAGGCGTGATTAGGCACTAATTAGGTATTTATGTTAAGCGTTCATAATAGAACCTAACCTAATTATTAAAAAATTTCCAGTTTTTTATTTATTCCTTTGTATTCATGTAATTACCTATCTGCATACCAAATTTTAACTCTCTAGGTCATTTGGAACTGGGTTAGAATTTTGATCTGTCAGTCAGTCAATGATAAAAATGAGGATTTTTGGACATTAATATCTAAATAACTGTTTGAGATAAGCTTATGAAATTTAAAACACATATTTATCTTGCAAGTCACAATATATGAGCCAAATTTGATACGTTTATGTGAAATAGTTTTTGATTTATGAGGGGTTCAAAAGTGGTTCCAAATGGTTCGTGTAATATTACACACGGTGCGGCTCGCCAGTTCTGTTTCTTGAACTTGGCTTGACACGCTACCGCGTGTCTAGATATGCGAATAGAACTAAGTCTGTTTGATGGTGTGCTTTCACCGCAAAACCGCTCAACCGAATTAACTGAAATTTAGTACACGATATTTTCTAGACTTTTGAAGGTACAATTTCGGATAAAGGTCCTTTCTAAACTACGCCAAGAGAGTATTGTTTTACGCAATAAAGTAGGAGGCAAGAAGATAGTGTCGAGTATGCTAAACATAGATAACATCATGAGGAAACCTGCACATCTACGAAGAAATTCTAAGGTTGTGTAGTCGACCTACCGCACTAGGCCAGCGTGGTGGTCTAAGGCCATATCGCCCTAGTTAAGGGTAGGCGCGTGCCCCAGCAGTGGAGACATAAATGGGCTGATGATGATGATTACATAGATATGACTGAAAGAGAGCGCCTAAATGAACCTACAAGCTTTTCCAAGGACGAGCTTAAAAATAAGGCGGTCGGTCGCCTTATTTTTAATTTCGGCTGCGCGGCCGATCTCAGTTATATGAGCCAAGTGAGCAGGGCATATAATAGTGCACAAGTGTACACGCAAACACAAGTACACTCTCTGTTCCGTTACTCTCATAGATCGGTGAAACGGAAATTCGATTTGAGATCGGGCGCAGGACCACAGGCTTGAGAAGATAGTACCTATCTTTTATATCGTACCAATGTTTGTACTATTCATAAATTTTTTAAAAAAACCGGTTATATGCAAGACGGACTCTTGCACGAAGGGTTCCGTGAAAAAAAAACACGTTATTTATATGGGGACTCCCCTGGATATGTTATCTTTTTCATTATTTATTATTTATTTATTTATTTTTTTATTTATTTATTTGGTTTACACTACAATTATACACTTTACATACATTTAAAAATAGGCTATAAATTACATTCTAAATGTATAATTTTCTTAAAGTAAACACAGCATGCAGGAAATATAATAATAAATTAGTAACTTAACTTAATGTTGTTAACATTACTTTCTGAAAGGTTTGTATATCTGTTATAGGCAATGTGTATAATGCAGGCATTCTATACAATGCCTAGGAAATGTATAGAATGCCGAGGTTGCTTAGGCAATGTATGAAATGATACTCAATGTTTGAAGTATTTTACACTTTACCTAGGAAATGTATAGAATACCTAGGCATTGTATAGAATGCCGGTTGAAGCTTAGGTAATGTATTTAATCGATTTGTCTTCTCCGTAATTTGGTTAGTTAGATAGGTACCTACTGATCTTTTGAGAGCTTATCCTAACTTTAACTGTCACAAGCAGATAGCGCTCATTAAACATATTGCATTTTATCGGTTAGTAAGTTAGTTGGCCGTGTTTTTTGCGTATTGAGCGTTTGTCACATAGGAGTTCTAGGACAAACTAGTTTGGCCTAAGCTAAACTATTTTTTATAAAAAAAATTTAACACAAATCGGACTCTTTCTTTAACTCAGTCTAGGGTGCCAGGAAGTCCTGAGCTCGCAAGTACTATATATGTTGTTTATCCCAGGCCAAACGAGTTTGTCCTGTAATCGGGTTTGTCCGGTAACATCTAAATATATAAAAGAAGAAACTGACTGACCGATTGACTGACTTACTGATTGACTGACTGGTGACATATCGACGCACAGCCAAAACGGCTTAACGTAGGCACTTGAAATTTGAAAATAACGTAGCTAAGGTACCGTAGAGGTGCACTAAGAAATTAATTCCCGAAATTCTTGCGGGAACGGGAATTAGCGTTAAAATCTTTTTGTATGAAAAATCTAAACCACTTAGGTAAGATGCTTTAAATATGGCATGCAGGTACCATAGTAAACTAAAAAGCTTAGTTGGAACAGGATATTGAAAAATTCTTACGGGAACGGGAGTTAGCAGAAAAAAACTTTTGTATGAAAAAATCTAAACCGCGAAAGAAATATGATTGAAATTTGGCATGCATATTGAAAAATTCTCACGGTAATAGGAGTAATTGGAAAAAACCTTTTATACCATGCAACTACATATCTAGATATCACTGTTCTTGAGTTAAAGCCTGGTGACAGATGGACGGATGGACCATTTATGGATTAATGGACGGACTCAATACCAATGCTACCTAACCTCTCTACGCAAAGCAATAACATATTATTCAAAATATACCGAGGTTAAGGTTGATTAACTCTGTATGAATAATAAATAAATAAAAATGTTTAAGGTCCTACCCGTGGTCGTTCATTTTACACATTACCTGATGCACTTCGGGTATTTTATACAATACCTAGGCAATGTGTGAAATTAATCGTATTATACACATTGCCTGAACGTTTTAGGCATTGTATAGAATACCTAGGTAAT
This sequence comes from Maruca vitrata, assembly GCA_039566165.1. Lineage (NCBI taxonomy): Eukaryota > Metazoa > Arthropoda > Insecta > Lepidoptera > Crambidae > Maruca > Maruca vitrata. Next base: position 1,128,764 of record CM076935.1, on the reverse strand, counting down.
CTATACAATACCGGATTATACACATTGCCTATAACATATCTACATTTCAATGGAAAAAAAAACAGCGATTAGATTACAAAGTAGTCATCTTATGCACATTACACTTGAATTTACATAGGGAGATACCAAATACTTCAATTTTTGAGGAACAGAGATTATACAATTTACAAAACCTTGAAATAGGGGAATTGCAACCTAATACAGTTTTTCGGAATGGGGGCGATAGTAGTTTAACTTGAGATCTTGGATATTTATGTGGTACTTTAAACGAAACTTTTGATAGTAGGTCCGGGCAATCTATATGGTTGTTCAGTATTTTGAAAAGAGACACTAGGTCGTATATATTTCTTCGTGATGCTAAGGATTTCATTCGGAACCTGAGAAGTCGTTTAGAGTAACTCGGAATTTTTTTAGAAACACCAATAGAGTATGCCAAGTGATTCAAGAAGCGTTTTTGTATCCGTTCTATTCGCAAGCAGTGAGTAGAAAAATGAGGACACCAAACCGAAACGCCGTATTCAAGTATACTACGTACCAAACAATTGTAAAGTGAGATTTTGGTTTCAAATTTGAAGGGCTTTGCGTTTCTTAAAATAAAGCCAAGCATAGAAGAGGACCTTTTGATAATATTTTCAATATGAGGGATAAACGTTAATTTACGATCTATCAATATTCCAAGATCTCTAATAGCCTCTACTCTGTAAAGCTTTACTCCCTGTATATGGTAGTTGTGCTCTAAAGGTAACAATTTTCGAGTAAAACTTATCTGGGAGCATTTCTTTACATTTAATTTCATATTGTTGTTAGTGCACCATTTAGAGAGGTAATCTATATCGTTTTGAAATAGCTGAGCTTCACTATGGGTTCCGACCACCGGAATATGGATTAACACATCGAGCTAACTTAAGATCATCGGCAAACATATATGGGGTTGAGTATAAAAAGCCAAATGGAAGGTCGTTTATAAAAATGTTAAATAGGATGGGTCCTAGGTGAGAACCTTGCGGTACTCCTGAAGAGATTCTAAAAGTGCAAGACTGGTAACCATCTGCCACAACGTAAAATGACCTGTTTGTCAAATAAGATTTCAGCCAAGTCAAAAATGAGCCAGAAAATCCATAAACACTCAGTTTTTGAAAAAGTATGTTATGGGAAACTTTATCGAATGCCTTACTGAAATCAGTATATATGACATCGATTTGTTTGTTCGAATCAACATTCGATATAGTGTCCTCTACAAAAGTCAAAAGGTTACTGCAAGTGGATCTTGCCAAAGTAAATCCATGTTGATGTGGTGCTAAGTATTTTGTGAAATAATGTTGTATTTTGGGACATATTAGTGCTTCAAATGTTTTTGCCATAGTTGACAAAATAGATATTGGTCTGTAATTATCAACAATTTCTGCATCATCACTTTTGTGAATCGGAACCACTTTAGCAACTTTCCACTGCTGAGGAAAGACTCCAACCTTAAGAGACTTGTTGAAGATAAGTAAAAGTGGATAGGCGAGCTCGTCTGCACAATTTACTACAAATAATGGCGGTATTCCATCTGAACCAGATCCTTTAGTGACGTCTAACGTTTTTAAATAATTATTAACAGTCTTAAAATCAAAATTAAAATCAATGAAGCTGTCTGAATTAGTTTTAGTTAAATTACTTAGATATGTAGACGTCTCAACTATTTCGCAAGATCCATCAACAGGAGAATAAACCGATTCAAAGTAAGATCCAAACATGTTACACATATCATACCCGTTATTTGCAACTAAGTTGTACCATGCTTTAAGATTGATGGATACTTACTTGTCCCTTTACTTTTACTTTTAATATATGACCACAGGAACTTTGAGTTAATAGTGACTTTTTGTTCAATGTCAGCAAGATATGAATTGAAGCATTTCTTTGAATACTTCTCACATCTCCGACTTAATAGACGAAAAGCAATTTTATCAAGTGGATATACAACGGAAGTACATAATTTCTGTAAATTTCAGCTTTCTTACTATCACAGTTTGTGAGATACAGCTCGAAGACACACAGACGGACAAATAGACAAACAGACAGACAGCGGAGGCTAAGTTATAGGATCCCGTTTTTACCTTTTAGATACGGAACTTTACAGAAGGCTGCATCTAAACAAACCTACAAGCTTTTCCTAATACGAGCTTCAATACGCTCGTACAAAACTCTAATCTGAACCCACCCTAATCATCTCTCGCCGCATTTCCCACTAGTGGGCCCCAACATTACTTATTCTGCGTAATCAGTGCTGTGTGTAGCTTAGCCGGGTCTAGGCAATAACCGTGTTACGAGGAACAGGCAACTTGTATTGAGTTACGAACTCTACAAACAAACAGACGTTCGGTGTGCGGCCATGAAGGTAGAGATTCATGAAAATATTTTTTATGATTGTAATAAAATTAAAAGAACAGAGCCATTTGCTCCCCTGCAAACCCGGTGGTTATGACGAGGATACTTCAAACTATCATTGTATGTCAGTTAAAAAACTTCCGACAATTTCTCAACTCTGAGCTGAGATTTTTATCATCAGCCCATATACGTCCCCACTGCTGGGGCACGGGCCTACCCTAAACTAGAGCAATAAAGCCTATTCAACCACGCTGGCCAAGTGCGGGTTGCTTAACAACACAACCTAAAAATTTCTTCGTAGGAGTGCAGGTTTCCTCACGATGTTTTCCTTCATCGTTAATGTGTCGAATAATCGAATGAAATTTAAATTTGAAAAACAGTGGTACGCGGCGGGGTTTAAACTGGCGACCTCTAGCATAGCAAGCAACGATCTTAACCACTCGGCCATCGACGCTTTTTATACCATATTACTTTTGAAAAATAAAATAAAAAAACTACCAGTATCCAGCCAATCTCATAGCCCCTCCTATTCCAGCAATACATACAACAGTTAAAGACAAAGATAGGTATCTGGCGAACGATGTGTGCTGAATTAAGTCCGGAGGTGCAAGTCTGATTGCTAATCTGAACTGTTTGTCTGTTTGTCCGTCCCGTTTTCCGGGACGTCCCGCGAGACGTCCCGATATGAAACAATTAATTCTATTTGTGGGACAAGCTCCAGTTGGCTAGGATTGTAATTGTTTGGCGCAGAGTAAACTGAAATATCTTTGTGCGCGGGGATAATTAAATGTGGTTTATTTTTTTTGTACATGATATACAAATGTTATGATAAAAATCTTAAGTTTTTTTGGGAACACAAAATCGCTTCGAAAAATTGGTGAACTCTGTTTTCTTTTTATTTTTACGTTATATTTTGAAAAGATTTTATAGCTTATATTAATGTAAGTAGAATTGAACTGTCTTTAGTTTAACGTTAACTAACATTATGTAAGTATATCTTATAAATAATACAGTGAATGAATTCAAAAATAGTAATTCCGCATCCGATGTCAAAACCAGAAAAGATAGCAAAAGTTGAAAAGTAATGTAACTGGATTTGTAGACTTTCCTCCAATTTAAATACTGAATTTTTCATTCGCTAACTTTCCTTTGGGACGGTTTAAGTCAAAAGAAAAAAATGTTCAAAGATAATGGAGGCGCGGTATCGATGTTTTTAGTATCGGTTTTTCTTATACAAATGTTAATAGTGATTTTTTTATAGTGAAAGCTTGTAGCATTTACATTTATTTAATACAATTTTTAGACATTATTTGTATGTTTTCCATATTTAATAAATAAGACAGTACCAATGTAATTCAATATCTAATTGTATGAAATTATAATATGATTCCGTGGTGAGTAGCTTAAGGACTTGTTTGAAATAAAACCAATTTTACGGATTAAGCTCATGTGTATTGTTATTATAAACATTTATTTAGAGACCCGACATTTCAAGCTCTTACAGCAAGACTTGTGTTACGGATAATATCCGTTTAACTGATATCATCAAAAACAACAGTGGTACACGAATATAGTTAAATAAGTATAATAACAAGCATAAGCTATACATAGCTACTTATTGCCGCTTCGACCAATCATGGTCGCGAACGACTTATGTATTTGCTACTCCTAATATCGCGTGTAGACCCATAAAGACTATAATTATTTACTACTAGCTTTCCGCCCGCGACTTCATCCGCGTAGAGACGTTTAACGGGTAAAACTTTACTTCTTTATAGCGCAGTCGGTTAAAAAGTAGCCTATATCCTTTCCTAGGCTCTGGACTATATCTGTACCAAGTTTTATTTAAATCGGACCAGTACTATATGGGTGAAAGCGTAAAAGACAGACAGAGTTACTTTCGGATTTATAATATTAGTAAGGATAATAGAAAAAAAATATTTAGAATAGATAAAATGGATAAAGTAAGCCACAGCAAAACTATCGAAGATGTATCATAATATCGTCCATGCACATCACTAAGGCGGCTAGTACCGAACTTTTGCCGCCGTCTAATGAGCAATATTGTCCGCAGACTTCGACCAAACTTGCGGTTATTAAAACTGTTCTTTATGTTAATTTCGTTAGAGGGAAATTCGGTTTTAATTTTATTTTATGTTAGACGGAGTTCTGTTTTTCTTAATCATGCCTTAGCCCTTTTTATGGTAGGGTCAGCTTTGAAGAATATTGTTTTTATCTTGATTATTTATGTTTACAAATATTCGTTAAAATAAAAAAATATTGTAACGGTGAATGAAAACATCGTGAGGAAACCTTGCGTTGTCAACCAACCTGCACTTGGTCAGCGTGGTTGCCGTATCGCCCTTATTTAATGTAGGCCTGTGCCTCAGCTGTGGGGATGTATGAGGGCTGATGATGATGATAATAATGATCTTAGTATGTGAATTATCAAGACATAACTAAAATACTCTCAGTTATGTCGACAGAATGAATCAAATCGAATGTAAGAAATAGCTAGTATACCAAAACTGACTAAGCTTTCAACGATGGGTTTGAAAGACTTTGAAAAATTCCCAGGATTCAACTGTAATGTATTCGCTTGCGGCTTAATCCTTGATATTTCACTCACTTTACTGTTAAAGCGATAAGAGAGGGAATATGATGAATATTCCCCCAGACATTAGCCGGTAGGATCTACACAAAAGAAGTTTAGCCGTCATTAAAAAAAACGATGAAAAATTATCGTTCGTTTGACGCGAGATTAAACTGCGAAGATAAATAATGCAGGCAAAGAAGAAGCCTTGAGGAAGGGGCGCGAAAAATGAAACAAAATGAATGAAATGAAACAAAAGAATGTCGCCGTTAATGCGAAATGGAACGGAGATACGCGATCAAACGAATGAAGGATGGTGGAAACAAAAGGGAATCGCAAAACGGTGGACATTTCAGAGGGCCTACCACGAGTTGGCTATCGAAAACTTACGTACGTTAAAAACCTATCGAGTTGTTTTTTTTGCCGATTTTAGTTCTTCGCATGACCACCAGCGGCGCTGTACAAGTTTTTCATAGACATATTTACGTAGGCGATATCGAGTGCGTAAGTTTTTAACTCATGGTAGCCCTACAGCGCTCCTTGGACGGTGTTCCGGTGATCCCATCACTCATTTGTTTAGGCGTGACGTCTTGGCCGTAGATTTGGGATGACAGCGTGAAACGGAACGGTCGATTTAGCTGGAAGCGATTTGATGGCTTATGTTTCACTACGTAGTATACAGCAAAGTCGCTTCTCGCGTCTGTCTGTATGCTTAAATTTTTAAAACTACGCGTTGCGTATTTTAATAAGGTTTTTAATAGATAGAGGGATTGAAGAGGAAGGGTTTTTATGTATAACTAGCGGCCGCCCGCGACTTTGTCCGCGTATTAATGGGTTTTAGTAGCAATGATGTATTAAAATAGCATAGATGCCTTGTAAAATTTGTTATTTATTAGTAAAAGTTCCGTCAACGTTCTCCCATAGTACAGTCCCCCCACCTCGGTCGAATTTTGAAAAAAAAAGTAACGCTGGTGTCTTCTTTCCAGTGTGCCAGCTACCTCCATACCAAGTTTTAACAACTGACCAACAACAACGGTAAACCCCATACAACACTTATGAGTTCTCCCATACTACGTTTCACCCCCCCTCCTCCCCCAATAAATACCATGGGGGTCGAATTTCGAGAAAAAAAAAAAGTATCGCTGGTGTCTCTCCGGAGTGCCAGCTACCTCCAAACCACACGTTTTATAAAAATCTATAAACACGTAAAAGTTCTCCCATACTAATTTTCCCCCCCCCCCCCCCCAATGACCACCATGGGGCCTGAATTTAAAAAAAAAATTGCGCTTGTGTCTCTCCGAAATGCCAGCTACCTTCTTACCAAGTTTTCTAAAAATCGACAAACACGTAAAAATTCTCCCATACTAATTTTCACCCCCCCAATGAACCACATGGGGGGTGAATTAAAAAAAAAGTAGCCAATATGTTATTTCAGTGTGCCAGCTACCATCATACCAAATTTCATGAAAATCGGTTTAGTCGTTTGAACGTGAAAGAGTAACAAACATCCATACATCCATACATCCATACATCCATACATACACACTTTCACCTTTATAATATTAGTAAGAATGAACCCAAACTGCGGTCACTAGTTTGAAATAAAACTAATTTACGGATTGAACTCGCGCATATTACCTACTAGTACAATCTAAATGTAGTTATTCAGAGCTCCGAGTTCCGAGTTTTCGGGGGTCGTAGTCACTAAAGATTAATAATAAGGTATATTAAAGAGATATTATGTATTTAATTTTTTGTATAACTGTTGTTTAGACTGTTGTTTAGAAGTGGTAGTAATTGCATATTTTAATGCAAAAACGAAACTACCATACAATACAATAAGACCAATATAACTTTTTTTGAACAGCCCACGAAATAAACTAAGCCAAATAGATAGAATAAAAGTGACTTTATTAGCCAGTGTTATTTGACGTAAGCATACACAGCTTATCTTCGTAAAATGTACTTCTTCTTCTTCTTATCGTATGGTTGAAGAACAACCAGAGGGCCTACCATGAGTTGGCTATCGTAAACTTACGTACGTTAAAAACCTATCGAGTTGTTTTTTTCATATGGCCGATTGTAGTTCTTCGCGTAACCACCAGCCGGCGCTGTACAAGTTTTTCATAGACATATTTACGTAGTCGATATCGAGCGCGTAAGTTTTAAACTCATGGTAGCCCCACTGGTGTCAGAGTTTTTAAACCGCCCGTAGGCCTCTGACATGGCTTCACACACCGTTGAAAAATCTCTCAGGTGTGCTGGTTTCCTCACGATGTTTTCCTTCACCGTTAAAGCGTCGAATGATGGTAATATGAATTTCAAATTTGAAAAACACATTGGTACCTGGCGGGGTTTGAACTGGCGACCTCTCGCATGGCAAGCAACGGCCTTAACCACTCGGCCATCGACGCTTTTGTAAAATGTACTAACGTAAACAGTAAAACCGACTCCAAAATTTGTTTTTCATCGTTGACAATACCGATTTATGGCTATGGCCAAAAGTGACACAAACTTCCTCTGGAAACATCTTGAGGTGGCGTATTTATGGAAGTGATTTCGTCGACAAATTTAAGGCTACTGAATGGTCGGCGATTTTTCGAAGATTAATTTCCATATTATTTGAGGTCAAATCGTTGTTATTTATAGAATTTATATTAAAGCAGAAAAGAGAGTAGATATTTTAAGGATTTCGTAAATAATTTTAAACTGTCATGGTTACACACATTAGAAAACCGTAACTGTCCGGGATATTTACCATGTTGTTTAGTTTTAATGAGCTCCCGATATTTCGGCACTGGTGCAAGGGCCATGATGATCACGGACGAACTGGTTCACAAAACAACATGGTAAATATCCCGGACAGTTGAGGGGTGCCAAACCATAACGTTTTAAGTGCCACACGAACTGAAATACGTTTTATTGCAGTAAAACCTTGTATGTGTAAACAAAAAATGTTTTTATATATCTCCTGAAAATTTCATTTTCTGGCACTTGAAACGTTTTGGTTTGGCACCCCTCAGTTACAGTTTTCTAAGGATTTAGTAAAATATTAACTCACAATATTTGGACTAGGTTAAGTTTTTATTAATTAAAATTGATGCTGGCGTATTATTTTTATTTTGCTCGTGGGTTCGGGAAATTGGTGTGACTAGAATCGGTGTATGTTCTGTGATCAGTTAAATATATTAATCTATGTATTCTCAGTATTTTCTATTTTTATTTGCGCGAGCACTACACATTTGAAATTAAACTAATTCAATAGAGAAGATGGTTGGAGTGTACCACCTGCTTGGGATCCTATCATGAAGACCATAATATCCCAAGCCCGTCAAAAACAACCACATATTGCAATACCTAAGGATGTTGTGAGTTCTGTATGCGTGAACCGGAACACACAAAATGTCACACCAAATGACGGTAGTAATTAAACTCATTATGAAGACACTTGTCAACTTTAGTCTTGCCCGTGACCACGAACGCTGTAAAGAGCTCGAAACGTCGGATCTCTAAATAATGTTTAAAATACCAATATACGCGAGTTTAATCCGTAAAATTAGTTTTATTTCAACTATGTATTCTTATGTATCCACTGTTGATTCTGATATTATTATCCTTAACAAGTGCTTAAGCTTACCGACTTACGGGACTTACGGGATCGGATCAATGTATGTGATGTTGGGTAAAAATTATAATTTAATTTACCTAAGATTATTAGCAAGAACAGAATTAATTTCATGAAACCAACATAATCACACAAACTCACCACTTTACCCACAATAATTCTTAAACTTATCAACACTTCATCGTAGGTGTTAAACGTTGTTTTAATTCACGTTTAATTGTCTTAGCAAGTGATTAAAGTTGACAAATAACAATTATTATCCCTGTGACCTATATTCTATGTTTAACAACGCAAGCTTTCAGCGGACAATAACAATGAAAATCTTACGGCACTTCATTATTTCTCCTACTTTAATAATAAGGCGTCCGACCGATTTCGGCCATGGCGGCCGATCTCAATGGAGATCAGCCAACTGCGCAGGACATATATAGTGCACAAGTGTGCGCGCAAACACAAGTGCACTCTCTGTTCCCTTACTCACATAGTTCGGTGAGACGGCAATCCGACATGACTGATGAGAGATCGGGCACAGGACCACCGGCTTAACGTGCTTTTTGAGACACGGGCGTGCAACCGCCAACTTCCTAACTCCGGGCTGAATAATTACTTGACGGGGAAACTCACAAATTTTGCCCGACCCCAGATTCGAACCGGGGACCTCTCGGTCCTAACGCAGCACTTGCTACCAATATACCAACGAGGTAGTCAGCTTATCTTCTGTAGGTCAAGCTAAAAGTTTCTACCTAGAGATTCTTCTGTCAAAAATTATTCAGTACTAGCTTGGAGACGGGAAGTAGGCGGTATTACACCTCGGAACACTTAAGCCTTTGATCCTGTGCTTTTCAGCGACTAGTTGCATTGCCTAAGGCCAGCGCCACACTAGGCGGAAACTCGGTGGCGGATATTTCATTTATTTACTAGCTTCGAGACTCCGTCCGCATAGAGACGTTTAACGGGTAAAACATTACTTTTTTATAGCGCAGTCGGTTAAAAAGTTTCTTTGAAATAAATTTAAATCGGTTCTATGCGTGACTACGTAACAGACCAACGACATCATACCCAATAGACACCTAATAGAGGACAAGCGTTTTCAGACAACACATCAGATAAATAGATCTTATATTAAACCACGCCCACTGATGCTTCGTCAGTAACGACCAGATTTGAGACCCGTGCACATCTCTGCGCTCGCTTCCAGAAAAAATTAAAAACCTTGTTGCCATGGCTCCTTGTAGCATAAGATGGTGTGGAAAAGATAGCAAGAGCTCAAATTTTAAAATTGATGGCATTTCGTTTCACCGGTTAGTGTTTTTAATCAATTAAAACTAATATTTTTGTTTGACCGGAGGCCATCTTAGATGGCCGGTCGGTCGGCGTCATCAACCGCCCATCTCTTTCTTTAACATGCAGTTTTATATCCTTTATCCTTATCGTTCTCCGTGCACGTGTACGTAGTGCTGTACCGTACCAAATACTTAGAATCGATCGATTTCGATTTTTAAATGGATAATTCTTAATTATATTTTGCTAATAAGAGTTGACTTTAATTTATCATATTTTTTGATCAAATAAAATTACCTCGCTAAGGGTTATCCCAGTAATCCCCATTGGAAATCCCCATCAATGGGGATAAGTGAACTTTTTGTCTACTAATCCCTATTGATGCCTCTGATTTGTGATCGGATTTGTGAAAAAAAGTTGTTGATAAAGTTCACAAATTATTAATTGAACCAACATATTATATGTATAGATTTATTTTAAATAAAATCGCGGAGTACAGGTATGAGAAGGTGCCCTTGTTTATTTAGGTATATAATGCAGCACTTTTGTCCAGTAGTTTCTAGTCCCTTTAAAAAAAATACTTTCGATGCCTATTTGTTACTAACATACAAATCTTAACTGTTACTGTAAAATTTTCGTTATGTCAGCTTCAGCGAACCTGTATCGGTATCCCAAATATAGTGAAGTGAAAGAAAAATAAATCAAAGCTGGTGGGAACACTGGTTACCATCAGCGTATGATATATAGCTTAATTTGCTCTTGACATTTTACTCAGGACTGCTTTATTAATATGAAAAAACGTCGGAGACTCCTCACATTTGCCATATCTTCACTGTTTTTACCACTATTGGTGAGATAATTATGTCTACACTAAGTAATTAGAGGGTGCCGTACCTAAATAAATTTCAGTCGGAAGACACCAATTATGTCTTTGACCTGGCAATGAGTGTGATGCAAAAATATGTATCAACAAGACTTGCATTTTTATCCAAGTCCGTCGATCGCAAGCCGTCAGTCTGGTGAATATTTACAAAATTAATCAATTTTAAAAACGATTAAATAAATTGTTATACGTAAAACTACAATATACTCTCTTTATTTCACTAATGCCATTCACACGCAATAAAAAAAAATAATCTTTTAAAATTTCACCTAGCTATCCGATGCAAATAGTGACAGACAGACATGCTTTCCGTCTATTTGTCTGTTACCAAGTTAGGCCTCTACCACGGATGTTCATCACACGTCCAACAACAAAGATGGTCTCTCAGGTTTAGGGCCCATTTTTACCGTTTGGGTATGAAATATAACAATATAATGTAAAATAAATAAATCAATCATGTATTCCAGATACATCTTAAATCAAATGAAATCCATTAAATGTAGGGAAATATAAATTATATGTCCAAGAAAAAGGTAATTATCTTTTATAATATTTTTAAATTATGTTACGAACTGCATCAATATATCGATTACCTATTTTCAAAGAAAACTTATGTACCCCATCCCTATGTTTTGTGGTGATTTTGTTGCGACCAATTAGCATTCAGCACCCTCCCCCCGCGTACCTCAGGTAGTTGACTGAAATGTTTGCATTGCGAATAATTGACATGAGGTGTCTATTGGGTATGAAGTCGATGTAACAGACACAGTTACTTTTGCATTTATAGAAACATATGTTTAGATCTGTTCATGACTATATAGGTGACACATTAACATATAACAATCTAAATTCAACAAACAGTTACTGGTTAACTCCACGTGTATTATATACTAAAATTATATAGTTAAAGAAACGGCGAGCTCGCGGCGATATCGCCGCGATCGAAATCGCCAAAAATCGCTAGGTGTGAACACGCACTAAGGAAAAAAGACGTGTGGCACTCGGGGACTGCCGCGGTATAGCTATTGCGTAGCATCGTCCGATTTCGGAGCAACTCGTCTCGATTCGTGCGAGTTTCGTAGAGTCGTACAATACGTCTAACCGCACGCACACAAACACCGTGCCGAAGTCTACCGAACTGAAAGGACGTTAGACGATTGTGAGGTTTTTTCGTTACGGAATTTCTTGGTTTGGTCGCCGCGCTCAAAGCCCGCGATAAAAGCTATGCAATAGCTTAAAAACAAATATTTTTTTATATAATATCTTCCATGTTCGTTCAACCACATCCAAATCATCTCATACATTATCAAACAAACAGCAAATAAGATACTATCACAGCACGACTCCATAAATAGACCCGCCTTTGCAGTCAAATTACCTTATTTGGTTACAACTAAATGGGCTTATTCAGTTATTTAGCATTCATTGTGTATTGTACCGTTTCCCCCACTTTTGTGGTAAACCTGGTTTCTCAGTGATTGAGAGGCATAATTTTCAACTTATGTCGAATTTGTGGGAACCATTTTTGATAGCTTCTATTTAGAAAAACGGAACAAATTCAACAGCCTCACCGCGGCCCGGGGATTCGAACACCCGTCCTTCCGGGAATCGCGCCCAGACGTGCATTACCATCACACCAGACCAGCAGCTATTAATTGAAGCCGTCGATTTTTTCCCGTATATGACATGTTAGCCACAGGTTTTATTACATTTTAAATTTTTTTAGTTTTTCTAAATATTAGAACAGCTAGTGCTTTAGCACTTAAAAATTTTAAATTTACTTTAATAGCTTCTGTCTGTCAGATCGTTATGTGTATCGCATTAGCGTATTCTCGGTTGTTTTAAATAGAGGCTCTGCCAAGCTTTGAAAAAAAGAAAGAAAAAAATATTTAGAGCATTGCTTTTGATTAATAATATTCATCAACATGATTATCAGCCCATATTCGTTCCCACTCCTGGGGCACCTACTAGTAGTACATCATTAATTTTGCAATCTTGGATTTGAAATTTAACATAATAACAGTATTCTACTAGTGTAGCCCTTTCATTTGATACCCATATTGGAGGAGGTTGTGCAAAAATATGTAATCCACCCTTTTGTAGCGGCGGCCATCTTGGATTTTTAATTTTGATATAATTACTTTATTCTACTTGTGTAGTCCTTTTTGATACCCATATTGAGGAAGTTGTGCAAAAATATGTAGTCCGCCATTTTGTAGCGGCGTCCATCTTGGATTTACAATATTTTTGATTTTATTATAATGTATTGTCACCAGAGTTAAAAGTGTGTGCCAAATTTCAGATCAATCTGACAACTGAAAGGTGGTTATTATAAATATTCAATTTCAATAAATTTCAATTTCTAATTTTGACCCAAACACAAATAAAACCGTTTAAAAACACATTGGTACGTGGCGGGGTATGAACTGGCGACCTCTCGCATGGCAAGCAACGACCTTACCCACTCCGCCATCGGCACTAAAAAAAGTATCGTTTAGTGGCATTTGTTAGTGTACTACATCCTAAAACCAAAAATAGATTGCGTTCAATGGAGCGTGGTTGTACGCGTTTTTGAATGAATTTAGATGAATGAGTTGGTCATTAAGGTCAGAAGTTGGCTATTAGGGTCAAGGGCTTGTAATCAAACATGATTTACATAACAGATAAGTGAAATAATATTCAACAAGATCGGTTGAATATTTAATATCGTTCATTTTCCTTACTTTTATTGTAAATGCGATAGTTATTCATCTGTCTTTCTGTAACAAATTTTTAAACTAAAGGAAAAATTTTAAGAAATTTTAAAGAATATTGATACTTTGAAAGCAGTGGTACGTGGCGGGGTTTGAACTGGCGACCTCTCTCATGACAAGCAGTGATTTTAGCCCCGAGTGGCTATGGACGCTTTTTAGCGAAAATTCTAAGGTCACACAAACCCGCCCTTGGCCAGCGTGGTTCACTTGCGATCTGATCTAGTTTAGGGTAGGCCCGTGCCCCAGCAGTGGGAACGAATATGGGCTGATGACGATCGTTACTACTATCATAAATGCGTTAGTTACTCTGTCTGTCTGTAACTTTATGTTAATTACGGGCAAAAATGTAACAAATTTTCATGTACACTAATATTTTTCAGTTTCCGAGAAAGAACATACAAGTACCGGAAGACGTTGATGGACGTGGAAGAATCGAAAATGGTGTGCCAGGACCGTAGCACATGGCAGAAAGTGATATCTGCCTACCCCTCTGGGAAAAAGGCGTGATTCTATGTATGTATGTACTAAAAATACAGGTACTAAAAATACGAGTATGTTCACTGAAACATAATAATAATAATGAACACTGTGATTTTTATTTCTATTTATTCTACCTAAAATTTAATTTCGGTCTTCTTTTTGAAGTATCATTACCTTTTCAAAGAATTATAACTTTACAAACACACAATGTTACTTACATTATCTCATATCATAAATAAACTTGTCCCATTCAAAGTCTGTGAATAGGTAATAATTACATCTAGTACAACGGTGTGATAAATAGTTTTATAACACTTTAATATCACAAAATGTGTCGTCACGGTAAAGGCATCAAAAGCACCTCATCTCTTAATGGCGTCCTATATTCAAGAACTCACTAAAATTAGATCATAACACCATCTTCTAAATACATTACTTCTTCGCTTCCAAGTTTTAAGACCCTGGATGCAACAGAATCGGTAATGTATAATGTGTATTGTGATAAGTTGAGTTGTGTGTAGAGATTGCAGTAAATGTCATTCATGAAACATTTTAAGGGTTCCGTAACCAAAGGGTAAAAACGGGAAACTATTAGTAAGACTTCGTTGTCTGTCTGTCCATCTGATACCAGATTGTATCTCAAGAAAACTTACACAAATTATACACCGTGAAATTTTAGTGGTTGTTTTCCCGTGGTTGAATAATTTGCCTTTAGTAATATGTACTATGGCATCATGCAAATTATTCCTTGAAAGAAAAAAAAATGTTTTTCGAATTTTCATAATAATAATTTTGCGATACTACTGAACTTCGATGCACATTATTGCGGAAGGGGTTCATGGTGAGGGATACTTGCGGGATGAATACCTACATCTAACATTTTATTCCATGGAGCCACGTCACTCAGATAATATATTTTAAAATCGGCTGGCTTGGTGGAACAGTGGTTAGTGACCCAGGTTCACTACCTACTGTTCCAAGAGTCGTGGGTTGGATTCCCACCCGGGACAAATATTTGTGTGACAAACATCGGTGGACCACGTCGCCGCTATTCTGAGGCGAGTGGTATTAGGGTCTAATATTCATTCGGTGAATTGCAGTAAACTCAAACGATGCGTTGGTCAAACGTGCATTGGTCTACGGTTCATTCGGTAAGAATTATAAAAGTTAAATAACTTTAAGGGATCTATTATTTGGTAAAATAGTTTTCGGAATCACGTTCGGTGCTCACATTCACTGGGCGCTCTCACACAACAAACGTGACTTGTTTCCACGATATTGGTACGAAACCCTTTGTAAGCTAGTCCGACTCGCACTTAACCGGTTTTTTGTTTGTTTTAGCGTCACTACGGATCCATGTGTTCACTCTTGTGTGAAGTGCATCATGGTAGAGTCTTTCAAAATGGACGGCTGCATGTTGTGTGGCTGTTTTATAAACATATTCGATTTGTGGTTGTTCCCACATTGTAGTCGTATGGGATCTTCGTTACTATCGGTTTTGAATATTTCACAACATCACATACATTGATCTGATCCCGTGGTAAGTAGCTTAAGCACTTGTGTTACGGGTATCAGAATCAACAGAGGATACACAAATATACTTAAATATATTTAATAATACACCCAGACACGGAACAAACACCGATGTTCGTCACACAAATATTTGTCCCGAGTGGGAATCGAACCCACGACTCTTGGAACCGTAGGCAGTGAGTCTGGGTCACTAACCACTGTTCCACCGAGCCAGCCAAATATAGAAGCCATATTGATTAGATAGTGAGCACAGCAGCAGCAACTAACAGAGTGAGTCTAATAAAAGCTTGTAATAAAGAATGCCACGAAATAGTTTCTTAACTAGTTTGGGGTCCCCGGTTTAAATATTGTAACACTGTTCTGTTATCACTGAACCTGTATTTGATTTAAGCTAATCTTAAGGATGTAACAGTTTATTTTAGTGCAATAAAGAATTACTATTATTATTAACTGTTGTTGAATGTTTTTTTTTGAAACTATAGCTTTATAAAAATGTTGATCAGATAGAAAGATAGTATCTTAATCGCATAATCTGGCAGAGATGCTAGAGAGGAGAGAAAGAAGTAGTTTCGGAATTGTACATGATATCTTCGAAACTACGGATTTTATAAGAATGTTGATTACATGGAAATGTGGTCCTCCACATTGGATGGGTTTGGTGGATTATTCAATAGTTTAGTTATCTAATAAAAAGGTAGTCAAAAAGTCAATGTTAGTTAAGAATGTCACTCTTTGCAAAAACTCATTTTAAGGATGTTTAAATCTCATTAAACAAAATTAAGTAGTTAAGCTTCAGAATTTCATATTTTACTTGTAAATGAAAATATGGGCCAATATAACCAAGAATATGATTCTAACAGCCACATAGTAGGCACTATGTAATATTCCACGAAATAAGAAAACATTTTAGGAATAACATTGTTAGTGTCGTTAAGGGTCATAATCGGTTCGTTACCGGCTCCATTTCCTTCTACTGAGCATCGGTTAACGTGCACAAACGGCACGCAATAAACACCTCTATTGAATAGCACGTTTGTGTCGTTACTCGCTCATAAAACGTTTTACTATTAGTTACTTGACCTATTTTGCGAATTTAACGTTCGCGAGAGTTTGCTTTTTTTCATTTGAATATAAGATATTATTATTTCAAAACTTTTTATGTAATTACCCTTAAAATGTGTCTATGGCCGAGTGGTTAAGGTCGTTGCTTGCCATGCGAGAGGTCGCCAGTTAATACCTCGCCACGTACCACTGTGTTTTTCAAATTTGGAATCTATGTGTACGATTCGACGATTTAACGGTGAAGGAAAATATCGTGAGGAAACCAGCACACCTGAGAAATTTTCCAACGGTGTGTGAAGCCATGTCAGAGGCCTATTAAAAGTCGTAGTCCCGTCAAAATCTTTTCTGCCACTTAAGAAGTTAGTCAACCGGAAGAAACATTTAAAACAAAATTATTTTGGTTTTTATCATCATCATCATCTGTTGTTTATCGTGTAGTAATAAATAAGAATATTCGCTCGCGACCACGATTGGTGTAACCCAGTCGAAACGTCGGGCAGTAAGTAGCTATGTAATTTGCTACTCCTATTAACGCGTGTAGACCCATAAGGACAAATATTTAGAAGAATATTACACAACATCACATTAATTGATCTGATCCTGTGGTAAGAAGCTTTAGCACTTGTTTTTTATCAGAACAGTGGTATACATTTAAATATTTAAATAGCACAACCAGACACGGAACAAACATCGATATTCATCGCAGAAATATTTGTAAACGTAGTGATTATATTCTCTTTGATATTTGTGCTGAGTGGGAATAGAACCCAAGAAAAGAAAAAAAAAAGAAAAGTCCAAGTGCAAGACGGACTCGCACAACGCAATTTATTTTTAAAGTTTACGCAATTCTCTGTACTTGACGTTGCTTTATTCTAAATTTTGAGAATCTGAGTACTTCGCAGATAGTAGTTCCCTTTGCGAGTGTCAAAAATTGGCAGCATAAATTAATGTTTCTTTTGATTGTGTTGGCTCAGGCGAAGGGACAGTAGACCTGAGTATTTGATGTAACTTTCAGTTTGATATTTTCTCCTTGACAAAAATTGACGATGATAAACGAATCCTATATAAGGGGTTCGGTTATTCTTTTTGACGTTCGAAATCCTAAAATCTATGTTTATAGTGAACAGCTTCCTCATATTGAATAGATCATCTTCAAGTAATCCTAATTGTTCATCGATCAATGTGAAATAAAGGACGTCCTATTCCAAAGCCAGGTAGCAGTTTATAGTTAGAGAGGAAAAAAGCGTCCATGGCCGAGTGGTTTAGGTATTTGCTTGCTATGCAAGAGGTCGCCACTTCAAACCCTGCCACGTACCACTGTGTTTTTCAAATTTTAAATTCATACCTATGTACGATTATTCGACGCTTTTACTGTGTGCTTGAATCATGTTCTTTCTTAATCCCTGGCAAACCCCTCATTTTCTCTTTTCGAATTTTATGCTTTACCAAATTAAATATGCTTATGCTATACTTTTATATTGATTTTCATATTATTTTTTGAACTCAATATTAAATTTGTTCAATTTGATTGAATATTTAATACCCGGTTGGTGCATACAATGTATTAATCGCATTGTGATCATCTCATCCTTTTTTCTGATACCAAACCCTTGAGTATTAATATCAATGTATTTTTTGACAACCAACCTTTTTCAATTCGGCAATTATGGAAATTTGAATGCTCTCGTTAATTTGACAGCTTAAAAATATGTCAATTAGGTATCACTATTTTGTTAAATTAAAATAGAAAAAAGGTGACAATTAGAATATTTTTGATACATGTTGTCGATTCAGAACCCTTCTAGTAATTTACGTAATTTAATGGTACTCCAAATTTATCAATTCCAAAAGACAAACTTCACATATTTGACGTATGGTATACCTACATACAAACTTTTCCACAATATAATATCGAAGTAATACGTAGAGCACAGTGCCATCTTTTGAACTACCAAAAAACTTATCACGTAGGTACTCATGTTATATCAAACTTGACAGCATTTATGGCATGCTGTACAAAGCACGATGCCATCTATGTGTAATTTTATGAACAATAGCTGACCCAACAGACTTCGTCCTGTCAAAACAAATTGTAAAAATTTGTTTGAAATTTGATTTATTTACATCTTGGTTGATATATTTGCGTTTTACGTACAGATCCCTACTTTTTAAAAATTTAATATAGCCTATAACCTTCCTCGATAAATGGCCTATCCAACACTGAAAGAATTTTTTAAATCAGACCAGCGGTTCCTGAGATTAGCGCGTTCAAACAAACAAACAAACAAACAAACAAACAAACAAACAAACAAACAAACAAACTCTTCAGCTTTATAATATTAGTATAGATACAGGGATAATCGTCGGCTGGTGCCACTTTACATATAGCATACAAGTCATAAAAGGGCCTCTACGTGTTGGCTTTGGCCCCACGCACGCCTCCCAAAAATCCGGGACTCTGTAGTCCCGAGAATATGGATATGACTGATAATAATAATAATAATAATAACTTTATTTGCTAGAAATATGGTTACATACAGTTGTTACATTATACAGTGTTCAGCATATTTCACCAAGTTTGGCATGCAAAGAATTTACAAAATGAGGATAAATTCTCATCCATTATTAATAGAAAATTAATTTATTAATTTTGAAACTAATAAATTTATACTTATATCTAGAGATCCAATCTACTAATATTATACTTAAAGTATTCTTCTAACGAATAAAAGTTTTTTTCACTAAGCCATTTGCGAAATTTAATTTTGAACAAATTGTAAGGTAAACATTTTAGATCCTTTGGAAAATTAATCGTTTTCTCATGATGACCACTTTTAACCAATAAACCTAATAGATTAGCCGAATCCATGACGACTTAATGTAAAAAAAACAAGGTTTTAGGGTCATCACAAATTAATTTACAATAATATTTCTCTACCATAGGAACACTCACTAAGCTTCAATAATTAAAATAGACAGGGGATAGGCATATAGACAGGGGGTGTTAGTAATTAGGTCGAGATTTTACATCTCTGAGAAACATCTCCACGTATCGTAAATATATGGAAGTTAAAAGAGATATATACAGAAATGAAACCATCTTTCAATCGCACCATCTTTATCTTAATTTCCTCAGCACCGTGCCGATACAAAAGTACACAACCCTCGCTGGGTAATTGATTGTGAAAGGAAAAAGAAAATGGCGGGTTTTTGAATTCATTCGTTTGTCGAAAACGTCCTCACTGTTATCAGAGGCAACGGGCCGGCAACGACGGCTGAGAGTGGAAAGAAACCAACTTAGTTTTCGTGATTTATTATATCCAATCAAAAACATAAATGTGAAATGAGAGCCAAGTTCAATATTGCCTTGGTTGTTGACTTCAGCGACAAAAGAAGTGAGATCTAAATGGGTGCCAAGTTCAATGGTCAACCCAGAAATTTATTTATAAGTAACACTATAACATACCTATCATATCTTCTTATAACATAAGATAATGTATGGTGGTAGCCTATGAAGGTCTATCTTGGCTAGTTTCTATAAACCTACCAACGTATTATTATGTTCGCTTGCTAGTTTCTACCAACAATCCAAATTTTCGGAATTATAAAATAAAAACCGACAAATACTTGTAGGCTTAGAACTTGCGACGGCTATAATTCATTTATGAAAACTAGCCAAGACAGACCTTCATAGGCTACCACCATACATTATCTTATGTTATAAGAAGATATGATAGGTATGTTATAGTGTTACTTATAAATAAATTTCTGGGTTGACCATTGAACTTGGCACCCATTTAGATCTCACTTCTTTTGTCGCTGAAGTCAACAACCAAGGCAATATTGAACTTGGCTCTCATTTCACATTTATGTTTTTGATTGGATATCATTACTTTTTGTAGAAAAGTATATATCATCGTAACGCCGTGGGTCCTTTGAAAAGGACAAATTCAAAACTAAAACTAGACTTTATGTAGGTACCTACCCTAAGTAATAAATATGAAAACCTATATATAGACTATAAGTACCTACTCTTAATTGTAAATAAGTATGTATACCTAAATATATACTTAGTGCTCTGCCTTCCCCGGTATATAGGCGTTATTAGGCACTAACTAGGTATTTATGTTAAGCGTTCATAATAGAACCTAACCTAATTATTAAAAAATTGCCAGTTTTTTATTTTTTCCTTTGTATTCATGTAATTACCTATCTGCATACCAAATTTTAACTCTGTAGGTCATTTGGAACTGGGTTAGAATTTTGATCTGTCAGTCAGTCAATGATAAAAATGAGGATTTTTGGACATTAATATCTAAATAACTGTTTGAGATAAGCTTATGAAATTTAGAACACATATTTATCTCGCAAGTCACAATATATGAGCCAAATTTGATACGTTTATGTGAAATAGTTTTTGATTTATGAGGTGTTCAAAAGTGGTTCCAAATGGTTCGTGTAATATTACACACGGTGCGGCTCGCCAGTTCTGTTTCTTGAACCTTGGCTTGACACGTTACCGCGTGTCTAGATAAACCACGATGACAGATTCAATCATAATATTTTCTTTAAGTAAGAGGGTGTATAACGCAAAAGAGGACGGCCTCATACCAGATGGGCAAGAGATATAAAAAAAACCGCTGCAGGTCTCAGGAAAAGACTGGCGCAGGACTTCTACGCACTTCTACGGAGGAGGCCTATACCCTACCCATACATACATACATAAAATCACGCCTTATTCCCAGAAGGGTAGGCAGAGATCACTTCCAGCGATCCACTTTTCACCTCTGTGGGAAACGTGACGTGACGGGTTGTGGACCACGTCGCCGCCATTCTGCCTTGAGCATTGTTTTCACAAGGTCATTTCGTCCCCACGAGTAGCAAGGATATATGACGGGGGAAAGAAAAGGGGAGGAAGGATACTATCGCCTCGGATGACTTGGACTGAGTCGATAGTAGCTCGAGGAGCCGGGGTCGCTTACCCGTATACCGTTCACCAACCACCAGACAGATAGTTGTGACTGGTATCCCTACCCAGTGGTTTATAGTTACAGTCTGATAATGATGATGATGGAAAGGGGGGTTCGGATCCAGTTTGAGACAACCATACATACTCTAGATATACGATAAGATTACTTATAAAACAGTGCTGATAATTGTGCCCTGTAAGTGGTAGATGTAGATTTAGGGGAATAAGCCATCCGCTCCCCGCAAGTCCAGTGATTATGACAAGGCTATCCAAGCCTTTATCGTATATTAGTTAAGAAGAACAAATTTAGGTGTAGTATTTTCTATGATTTTGAATCGGAGTGCATATTCTCTGCAACCTGGTCTCTAGACACGCCAAAATAATATCTTAAAAATGAAAAGAGAGTACTTATTTATGTCCTTACATTATACACTATTAAGTGCACTTACGTCTGTGTTAAATTGTTATAACGCAACTTTAAGAAGATATTGTCATAAAAGTAAAATACTCAGTTACCCATCTTTCTACTCTTTCACTATGGGTCCTTGCTCGTTAGTATAGGCGCTTTGTAGGTCAGCGATTTGGGCTCCTGCGGCCCACTTGTGGGAAACCCTCCTAACGAGGCTGCGATGTTTATAATAAACTGTCCTATTGATCTTCAAGAATTGTAGGTATGCCTTAGATGCCTCCAATTGTCAAGCAAAGCACAAAAAATTTGGACTCGTTAACTAAATAAACCTCATAACAAAGTGATGTTCCTATATAATAATAGTATTTATTAATTCAAGAAATAAATGTATAAAAACTAATTTTCCTAACTTATAAACTAAATCAAATCAAATAAAACACTTACAGAAAAAATGAGTTTTGTGTGTGATGTAATATTACATATTTAGGAGGCGGTCACTGCACTAGAAGGCTATAGCAGCAATCAGAAATGTTTGGGTTTTGGCAAGTTGGACGATTATCAACTTATTAAAGAAGAAAATCATAATATATTGAGATCACAGTCACTTTGGAAACGTAAACAGTCCATCAAATAATAATCTAAATACGTTTGTGCAGGTATTTTAAGATAACACAATCGTAAAATTCAATCAACAATACAACAATACGGCGGTAGAATCAATCACGCAGTTTCTTCCGATTAGTCTCCAACAACATTCAGTCATAGACTCATCTAATTTCGACTCAGAGAATAAAGAATATGCATAAACCGGCAATCTTCATTTTTTCAACAACTTATGCAAATAGACTTCAAAATATAATAAAAAGTGGAAATCGGTTCAAAAACGAAGGCTTTTTAATGAATTAAAGTTAATTTTCCATCTCTTTCTTACATAACAGAGTTTTGTATGGATTGCGTATGGCCGTAGTGTAATTTGACGTCACCTGACATATCGGATCTCTCTGTCTACTCAGGAACTTTTAACAGGTATATCTCAACTGTCGTTAAAGTAAATTGAAAAATAAAATTATATTTACATTTCTTCAATATTAAAGATTTATTTAGGATAATAAAAAAATGTGTGCATATTCCCCATTACAGTCACTCACTTTCAGTTTCCATTCAATCCCCAATACTCAGTGCATAGATACCGGTTTCTGACGTCACATCACTCCTTCCGTAGAATTCGGAATCGCTCGATTTGAATAAAAACCAACATCGATCGTGGCGAGGTGGCGACTGAATGCAAAGTTTCAATATTGCAACTCGCACCGCGTCTGTTACACCCGTGTAGACGTTCAACTCTCGTAGAGTTGGCGGATTTTTATTTTTTAGGATTCTGTATCCGAAGGGTAAAAATTGATCCCATTACCCATCCGTTATCTGTCCTTCTATCACCATCTATGGATTAAACACGCGTGTATTGCTATTGCTATAGCTAGGCAGCTGAAATTAAGAAATGATTTATTTCGGTTGCAAAAAATACATACAACGGATATTGAAAGGCTCCTAGACAATGCCCTTCCACCTCATGTATTTCCTCCCTACTATAACACCCCACTTGTCAATAGAAATTCTTGTTGGTATATACAATATACATATATAATTATGCATGTATATTATTAACAACAATAATATTATTGTTTCTACCACCGCACCATTCGGAATGCCTCCGGCAAGAAATTCGATAGTTACTCTTTAAACCGCATATCAATTATTGACATATTGTAATTCATCAAATCATCCGGTTTGCGTTTGTCATATTAAATAACTTCCACTACATTGATACTAATAAAATGGTGTAAAGTAAGAATAAAGTATTCCGAAATTCTAGTTCTGAATTATTTGTAATGTGTCACATTTATTATCGAAATGTATTCTTATTTTATTTTATTTATTTATTTTGGTACATTTACAAAACATACAACCTTCTGAGTGAATTTATTTGATCCAATTTTCTATTATGGCGCTTACAATGTAAGAAATTATTGCAACTGCTGTTCCAACCAAAAATGATAATTTAAAATCTAATTAAATTTTGTAAGTTCTTAATACACTTAATCGGAATAAAAACTTTGACTTCGACTTATATTTTCGTTTTTATTACTTAACTGTTCTGTTCCTTGGGCAACAAAATTTGGCGAATTTTTGCTCGCTCTATAGTTCCCAATAAAAACTTTGGCTTTAACTTTTATATTACGTTCCTATTAGTTAACTGTTCTGTTCCTTGTGCAACAAAATTTGGCGAATTTTCGCTCGCTCTATAGTTCCCATTAAAAACATTGACTTTTACATGTGAATAACGTTCCTATTAGTTCTATTCTGTTCCTTGGGCAACAAAATTTGGCGAATTTTCGTCCGTTCTATAGTTTCCTAAGTCTTCTCTTCGCCAGGTCCAAATATCGCGGCATTAGTGGTTCCCCGGGGCACGTTCCCTCAAAGAGACATGTTGCTACGTGTCGGTGGATGCAGAAAAATTAAATTCTCCACACACACGAGTATAGCAACAGAGGTGGATCGGAAAGAGTTTGCATGCTCAATCGAGAGTCATGCATGTTGTGATATCTAAATGTATTTGTGTTTTGTTTATTTATTAATTCTTTATGGGTCTACACGCGACATTAGGAGTAGCAAATACATAGCTACTTACTGCCCGACGTTTCGACTGGGTTACACTAATCATGGTCGTGAGCGAACTGGTGCTGCCCGTCTTCGTCCGCCATTCATTGCATACCTGAAGGTACAGTTTCCAAACTGATACAGAGAGAAATTACTGACATTGAACATTATTATAGTCTAGACAACTTTATCAGTATCAATCAACTGCTGTATAGGTTCGTATACAATATATAAGTACGACATACATAGGTGTCTCTAAGTAAAGTGCGGTGAGACGACAATCTGCCATGTTGGATAAGAGATTAAGGTTCAATCAAAGGGTTTGCAACATGTTGGAGCGATTCCTAGTAGTACAGGTGGATGTAGAATTAGCTTTCCTTCGTAATTGAAATTAAAATTAACTTTTTTTTGTTTTTTTTCGTACGCTTTGTTTTTTTTTTCTGGTCAGCCAGTGTTTCTTTCTTCTAAACGAATCGTTGAGACAAAGCCTTTCCTGTCACCGCTCTCTGGGCCCATTAAAGCAACACCCTGAAAAGCGATAGTCGAATAAAAACTTATACCTCGTTGCGTCGCCGAGTTTTAATAAAAAACAACGAGACCATTACCCTCAGAGAGCCACCCAGTACTGCCACTATCAGCCACCCTTCCCATTCGAAACATAACCTTAAAAGTGCACAGTTACGATTCAAAATAGAAAATTGAGACGCAGTTTTATTTGCCCTATTAAATAGGAACGTAAATCCTAAGTTAACGTAATAGAGTTGAAATTGGTTTAAGTCAACATTCTCTCAGGCTGGCATTTCAGAATCACGGTCGGATTACTTTGAACTTTGCGCTGTTGCAATAAGAACTGAACGAAGTCTACGGCCTTTGACATCATTGTTCATAATAGTTTCAAAGGCTGGTTGCTTATTTATTTTGACTTGCAAAGTACAATAAACTAAAATAATGTAATTTATTCACAGACGTTCATTGGCAAGTATAATGAGTAGGTTTTATTAGATTTCGTTATTTATTACTTTTTCAACAGAAATTCATTGCTTGTCCTATTATTTGGGAATTTCGTGTTCATTACCGTTAACTTATTTCAATTATTGGTCAATTAATGGTTGATTATTTTGAAAGAAAACAATTTTTGGTTCTATCCAAGCAATCACTTTTTTTTTCCACAGAATTGATTTTTGTTGGTATTGTAGCGTGTTTTGAAGTTTTGGTTTGTTAACTACCTCAATAAAACTTTTAGTTTGTACACATACTTTTATGTTTCCATAAATCTAACCAGAATAAAAGCATTTTCAGCTGCTAATACATGAAAATGACAGGATTATAATCAAGCAAATTTTTTTTTTAATTATTAAAACAATTTAAAGGTTTGATAATACACAAATATCGTACACATCGTACAAGAAATTGTGAAATTGTGTGAAGACGATTGACCTGCACTTGGTAATTGTAACTGACTAAATTCAGATTGATCTAGTTTAGGAGAGTCTCGACCACCTCGGTAGTGTCTATTCATCATCATCATCATCATCATCAGCCCATATACGTCCCCACTGCTGGGGCACGGGCCTACCCTACACTAGGGCGATAAGGCCTTAGTCGACCACGCTGGCCAAGTGCGGGTTGGTCGACTACACAACCTTAGAATTTCTTCGTAGGTGTGCAGGTTTCCTCACGATGTTTTCCTTCACCGTTAAAGCGTCAAATGTCTATTAAATAAACAAAATCCAACCAGAACAACAGAGTAAAACCGCAACTTAAACCAGCGGCGGTTAAAAACACAAATAATCAGATACACTGGCAAGTGCAAATCACGAAATTGCCCGAACCCTTTTTGCATTGGCAGTGTTCCTTTACGGTCGAGGAATACAAACGATTGAAAGGGAAAACTGGTGGGCGCGTGCCGAGACACGTTAATTCAGGGTCCTGAGGGAATGCTGACTGTCCCAAGAATTCGAAACTGGGATTTTGTCGTTGGACTAAACTGAAAATACATTCCTGAGATTATAAAAAGTTTTTTTTTAATTGCAAGCGAGCCCTGATCTTAATTTGTTACAACAAATACAATCATTGTTATTTTTATATTCTACTACTGACCCGTCTTTAAAATCCTATTTTATTAAAAAAAAAAACGCTTTATACTGTTGAAAAGATTTGCTTGTACTAGTGGCTTTGATTTAGAAAAAAAATATTTGAACTACTTTGGTATATTTGGTCATCATACTATCCATGTCCACGTCCAAGTCAAGACCAGAAATAATGATTATTCTTTTTAAATCGATTAACCATGCAAACTAACCAATTAGGTGCCTTATTGGTCTATGTTTATCTTACATGTAGACAACAATATAAGGGAAATAAAATAGTAGTTAGTGTGTCGGTACATATTTAAGTAGATTGAACATTGTATGATTTTACGTAAGATTTTTGATGTGGGTAGCTGTACAAATGACATTAGTGCTGGTCCGGGAGTGGATCAAGAAATTCACAACCTGTGGCAAACGAAGACGGGCGGCGCCAGTTCGCTCGCGACCATGATTGGTGTAACCCAGTCGAAACGTCGGGCAGTAAGAAGCCAAGTATTTGCTACTCCTAATATCGCCATACAGACCCATAAAGACTAATATACATTGCAGATTTTGCTACAAAACTCTAGAAATTGCACCAGCCGCATCAGAACGATTTCGATCCCACCAAGCCAGATGGGACCAATTGGAAATACCGATCCGTGACTACGGAACCTCGAGGAGCCAATCCAGAAACGGCAAGGTAAAAATGTCTCGCACCTTACGATTTAGCTCACGTCCGCTTTGGGTCCAATCAAATTATATGGAACTGACTGGATTTGGCGCAAGCGATGGAATGACGACGAACCAAGGCTGCGGAGACGTGTGCCGGCGCTCGTTAGGATAGGAATTAGGGCGATACGTGGGTGTAGACTAGGCGGATAGGCAGATAATTGCTGAGTTGCTGATAATTCTACCGAGGCCAAAAAGAGCTCAATGAGGGTTTTCGCGAATGAGAAATTCACTAGATGGCAATACGTAGGCGTGAGTTCCAACTGCATCATGATTGGTGAATATTGACATGTCTGTCAATGTCACGTCAAAAATAACCAATCATGATGCAGTTGGACCTCACGCCTACGTATTGCCATCTAGTGAATTTCTCATTCGCGAAAACCCTCATTCTGAGTTTGTTCTTAAACTGCGAGGCAAAAAAGGGGTGCGTTTGTCCGCTATGTGTATCCATCTGTAACACCGTTTTATTCTTTAAGCATATTTTAAAGAGGATTCATGGACAGATTTCAACCGAATAATTTCAGCAGTTTTAAAGTTCTCAGCTATTGCCAGGTGTCGCAATTTTCAGACGCAAAATTCGAAAAATATCGATTCTTCTTATTCTTCTTCTTATCGTATGGTTGATGAACAACCTGGTGTCAGAGTTCATAATTCGCCCATAGGCCTCTGAAATGGCTTAATATCGATTTTACAAACACGTTTCGTATTATACCTATTTACAACGATTTAATGCAGATTATATCCTGTGTAAAAACAATGTACAAAATAAAACGGTCTAGACTGGAACTGAAAATAAAGAATATAGTATACGGTATTTTGATGTCAAAGACAATGTCATGCATTTTACCATACATTTTACCTAGTAGGTATAGTTCTTTAAGAGACATACGACTGTCCACTGTTTTCTGCCTAAAAAGGATTTTAAGTCGTTTTGTCCCACTATTGATATTTTCTCATCGAATAACTTTCTCATCAAATCATTAAAATGATGGAACAAAAGTGCACCTGTGAACATACACGCTTACATTTTGGAGCTTTTTTCTAAGTTGGCAAATATTCCCGAAATATTTCCTGTTATAAGAACGTGAGGTTTGTTAGGGGTTATTTTTGGAAGAACAACGAAAATCGCTTGGACCAATTCGCGCCGTAATGATGACGGACAAACAAAGTAACCTTTTACCTTAGTTTCTGATTCGGCCGAGATATTCCTAAATATAACGCTGGACCAAGATTAGAACGGTACCTTTGATCTGTCTATCCTATTGTGTTTTGTTCATTGTCTACATCCCCGATGTATTGAGTATTAAACCTATTGGTTGATATATGAAACAATGAAACTCTATAGGAAGGAAAACATTTATCGTTCTAGCTCCATTTCTAGTAACAGTTACCCTGATGATTAATTATTACCCTATTCTTTGCTATATAATCCAACATTTGTATTTGGTCCTAGGGTCCTAGCAAACTTCATACCGTCATTAATTTTTGTTGTCTTTTGTGTACGTTTTTTTTTCATGTGTTAGTCTCCTGACAATACGGTACACAACAGAAAAGAATTACCAAAATTGGTAAAGCTATTGTTGTAATCTTTGCACATACAGCGATTCTATTCAATTCAATTCAATTCATTCAATTCATTTATTAATTCAGATAAACAAGATCCAATTATGGTTAGTAACATTTATGCTCATAACTATGTTAGTAATATTTTGATATTTGATTCATTTTGATATTATAGACAAATGAGTATGTTACCGATTTGTAGTTACCTGTACTAGTAAACAAATGTCCCCGTAAACCAGAGAGGACGCCAAGTCACTGGCCCAATTAAAAAAAAAACAACAAAAAAGCAAAAACAATCCACCCACAACAACAGCCAGCGGTAACCGAGGCAAGATTTACGAGTGTAAAGTTTTTAACATTCCTAAAACTCTTTGGCTTGGATGGAAGCAGCCAGTGTGCTTACTGCGGGCTTTTTAGCAAATACGCCGCGGGGCCATTGTGTGGCGACGAGCGCGAAAATAGACCACAGTGTACACTGCGCTTTAGACTAGATTTGAGGATGGTCACGTGCGAAAGTGGTTGGGGAGAAAATTGTTAGATGTCAGTTTTGTTTTGGAAAGGTAAAAAGAGAATTGAATGTAGGTGATATGTCTGGTTGCACTTAAAATGGTGTCAGATCTGGTGGGTGGGTATTATTTGCGCGAATATATCTCATATTTGGAATCCATCATGAAGACCATAATATCCTAGGCCCGTCAAAAAGAACAACATATTGCAAGACCCAGGATGTTGTGAGTCCTACAAAAGGAAAGTACAAAATGTTTCACCAAATGGCGGTAGTGATTAAACTTTCTTATAAAGACAACTGTCATCTTTAGTCTTGCTCATGACCACGAAAGCTGTAAAGAGCTCTAAACGCCGGGTCTTTAAATAATATGGAAGGTAGTAAGTTTTCACTAAATTACATTTAAATTTTAGATACAATGCTATTTTCATCGTAATGCTAAACTAGCTCAGTCTCACCCAGAATAAATGGAAGATGAAAAATAGGACTAGAATCTTCTCACCAACCAAGATACTTTCAGTGGAACTAGTATAATAAGGCGTCCGACCGATTTCAGCCATGGCGGCCAATCTCAATTGAGATCAGCCAAATGCGCAGGACATAATATTATAGTGCACAAGTGTGCGCGCAAACACAAGTGCACTTTCTATTCCCTTACTTTCATAATTCGGTGAGACGGCAATCCGACATGACCGATGAGAGATTGGGCGCAGGATCACCGGCTTAACGTGCTTTCCGAGGCACGTGCGTTCAACCGCCGACTTCCTAACTCCGGGCTGTAATTTCATTACAGAAAAACTCACACAAATTTTGCCCGCCCCCTCCAGGCTTTGGGGACCCCTCGGTCCTTACGCAGCGCTTGCTACCAATAGACCAACGAGGCAGAAACTAGTATATAATGATTGATAGTAGACTCACTCAAGCCAAGTACATAGGTATATTTAATAATCCAAGAAAAGTCAAAGATTTTGTCTTTGTTCGTGCCTAAGATGGCAGAATCAGCGTTTGATTCAATATTAGACTCGGCAAAACGAAATCAGTTAAGAATAAGGTACGAAATATTATATTCCACTTTTGTGCACGCCTGTCCGCGCCGCAGTCAGTCGTAGCTCGTCTGTTAAACACTCGCATCTTTCACTTCACGCTCTTGCGAATTGAAATAAATGCAAGAACAATTTATGAGTCGTGCTATGAATGCTGCTTTATTTGGCGGTTTCGTGTGTTTTAGGGGATTAGGAATGTAGCTTGCTATTTTTAAGAATTACTGGCCTAAACTTAACGAAAATGTAAGTGAATCTTACATTTTCGTTAAGTTTAGGCCAGTAATTCTTAAAAGTAAATGAGACATCACATTTTAATAATCTCGTGGTAGCTTATGTAATTTAAGCATTTGTGTTCATTTACACAATTAACAGTGTCAAATTGGTGATTAGACCTAAAAAAAATAGCTACAGTTGCATGCATTAGCTACTTACTGGAAGTTTTAATGGTAGCTAGGTGCAGTCATATTTCGTTATAATTGTGAGACTCTTTTTTATACAAGAGCCTTCAGGATGACCTGACTCCACCTGATGGAAAGCGATAGTGAGGTCCACATATGAGGTCGACAGGCACAATTGCCGTTGCACTCACCTTGAAGGCCTGTTTAAATGCCGTTTCACGCCCCGCCTGAAGAGCCCGGGATCATAGGAGGGAGGGAAAATATGAGCTGGAAGGGCATTCCATGCCTTAATGGCACGGGGCAGAAATGAAGAGCTGAACCTCTTAGTCCAAGCCACCAGCGCCTGCATTGTATGTGGATGGCAGCGCTGTCCAGCACGTGTCGTTCGGGAGTGGAAAGGGGAGGGAGGGACTAGCTGAAACAGCTCTTCAGAACATTTCCCATCATAGAGACGGTAGAGAACACTTAGACCGGCAATGTCTTTCACTGTGTCGGATGTAGCGCTATCCAGCACGTGTCGTCCGATAGTGGAAAAAGGTGGGAGGGACTAGTTGATATCGTTTCAGAGTACTTCCGTTATAGAGACGGTAGGGAACACATAAGCTGGTATTGTCTCTCAGTGACTTCAAAGCCTAAACAGTGAAAATATTTCATAATCTGTGGTGATACGCTGAAGCCGAGGAAGGGTATTGCCTTGTAAAAAGACCTGTCTCATTTACATTGCCTAATGCCAAATGATGATCACCGTCTCCCGTTTCTGTTGCTATTCGAACCTTTACCTTTACAGAACCAAACAGGTAAACGTACCTGCAATTAATTCTCCATTAAGGAAAACCTCCAGATCTCGATAGACGTAAACTGTTTAATTACTTTCCACGACACATGTTCCCGCTAATGTTCTTGCATAGTTACGGGTTTGACACCAAAATAAACAGCCTTAGGCTGGGGCGATGGAGGCAGCGGGCCGCAAGAGACCGCTTACGGACATATAATATCGACCATGTAACTTCTTCAACTCAAAGGCAATTCACTAACAACTAAAATAACGTCCGGTCGATTTCGGCCATGCGGCGGCCGGCGGCAGAACTCAATGGAGATCATCCAACTGCGCAGGACATAATATTATAGTGCATTAGTGTACGCGAAAACACAAGTGCACTCTCTGTTCCCTTTTCAGTTACCTATTATCTACTTTGTTTTTTTTGTGTAACTGAATACATTTCTTTCTTGCTTTCTTTCTTTCCTCATAGTTCGGTGAGACGGCAATCCGACATGACCGATGAGAAATCGGGCGCAGGATCACCAGCTTAACGTGCTTTCCAAGGCACGGGCGTTTAACGTGTCTTGGTTTGTTATTGACCCAACGGACTCTATACTATCATCATCATCATCAGCCCATACCTGTCCACTGCTGGACATAGGCCTCTCCAAATGCACGCCACTTCTCTCTATCCTCGGCCACTCGTATCCAGCTCCTACCAGCCGTCCTGCGCAGATCGTCACACCACCTGGCCTGCGGGCGTCCTACACTACGTTTGCCGAGACGCGGTATCCACTCCAGAACTTGTCTACCCCAGCAGTTGTCGGTTCTACGGCTGATGTGGCCAGCCCACTGCCACTTCACAGCTAATGCGATGAGTTATGTCGATGACTTTGGTTCTCTGACGGATCGCCTCATTTCTGATTCGGTCCCGCAGAGAAACACCGAGCATAGCTCTTTCCATAGCCCGCTGAGCGACTCTATACTATGTCAAAATCAATATTATTTTTATAATGTTTACATTGTCTCTGCCTTCAAGGCCACAGCCTTAGGTTTCAGTCAAACATGATAATAACTTATACATAACATTTTGCTAAGAATAGCGTTAGCTACAGCTGAGACACATATTCCAAGAACTGCGAACATACGATAATAGACAGATATACTACCTCCTTACTAATGATTTATGCGAATAAATTTTGTCTGTCACGCATTATTTGAGAATTGATTTAAATGAAATTTGGCACACAGTCTGTTCCGAGTCTAGAATACATGTAGCAGTGCAGGTTTCCTCCAGGCAGACCATGGGTCACTAACCGGTAACCGAGCCAGTCAAATAGCCTAACCTTATGAACTTTCTTATCACAAGACAAAATATTTTATTATTCATCCCAGTATAGTGCCCCAAAAATGTTAGATCTATTTATCTTAAGCGACACGCGCTTCCCGGAATCGTTCCGTCAAGTAACATCGTGGACGTACCGTCGGTCAGCGGAGTCAAGGACAATTAGCAGCAATTACCGACCCGTGTCCAGCCGCTGTCTATCCACCACTGGCTGACAGCCTCCGCCCGCACTAGGAAGCCTTCGATAATATTAAATATTAGTATTTATGGGCCTACACGCGATATTGTTTAAATATATGTTTGACTGGCATGGTAGAACAGTGGTTAGAGACCCAGGTTCATTGCCTACGGTTCCAAGAGTCATGTCAAGAGTCAGGTTCGATTCCCACTCGGGACAAATATTTGTGTGACAAAAATTGGTCTTTGTTTCTTGTCTGGGTGTATTATTAGATATATTTTATTCTATTTGTGTTACCACTGCTGATTCTGATATCCACAACACAAGTCCTTAAACTACTAACCACGGGATCAGATCAATGTATGTGATGTTTAAACAAAATGTTTCATTATTCATCCTTGTATCCGGTCCCAAAAATGTTCCATCAATTTCTCTCTAGCGACACACGCTTCCCGGAATCGTTCCGTCCCGTAACATCGTGGACGTAGCGCCGGTCAACGGAGTCAAGGACAATTAGCAGCAATTACCGACCCGTGTCCAGCCGCTGTCTATCCACCACTGGCTGACAACCGCCGGCTGCACTAGGAAGCCTTCGATAATCTATATATATAAAAGGAAGTCGTGTTAGTTACACCACTTATAACTCGAGATCGGCAGAACAGATTTGGCTAAAAATTGGTAGGGAGGTAGCTTAGAGCCAGGAGAAGGACATAGGATACTTTTTATCCCGTTCCAGAGCGTTCCCGTGGGACTTGACATTAAACGTCAGTCACTATTCACGTGTGCGTTCAGAAATTCGTTTTTTGTAAAATGTCTCAAAAGTTTCAGACATTAATTTGTGTAAATTATTTATTTGATTTTTAATATCCGAAAATTATTTATTTTATTGGTGTTATTAAGAGTGTTGAATCGACAAAATTCATCTATATTATTCAGATCATTGTCTATTTCAGAGATTTTCATTATGAAGAGAAAATAGTGACATCTATATAATTGACATGTTCGTTTATTGACAAACATTTCGATATCTATAGTGACCAAAGAAGCTTGGTTGTCAAAAATTTTCAATCATCATGTGTTTAGTTCAGAAGAAATACGGGCTGATCGCACGACAATAAATACGGTTCATACCTGCATCAAACTGGAGAAGATAGATATTAAATCTCTACACAAGAAATTTTTGCAAATATATTTTATGGGCAATTCAGCATAAGTGGCGGCCGATCTCAATTGAGATCAGCCAAGTGCGCAGGACATAATATTAAAGTGCACAGGTGTGCGCGCAAACACAAGTGCACTCTCTATTCCCTTACTCTCATAATTCGGTGAGACGGCAATCCGACATGACCGATGAGAGATCGGGCGCAGGACCACCGGCTTAACGTGCTTTCCGAGACACGGGCGTTCAACCGCCAACTTCCTAACTCCGGGCTGAGTAATTTCATTACAGAAAAACTCACACAAATTTTGCCCGACCCCGGATTCGAACCGGGGACCTCTCGGTCCTAACGCAGTGCTTGATATCAATATACCACCGAGGCAGTTCAAATTCAGCATAAGAATCAGTACAGCATCAGCGTTGTGCACAACAATTTGGTGAAGATATACACATCCTGTCCTTATCTGTTCGTGTTAATTCTTTGTACTCCTTTTGTCTGTCATTATGTGTGTGTTTTTGCTTGAGTTTTGTGTTTTGTATTGATATAATTTGTTGTATACCTATTTGTTTATGTTATGTGGTCAATACACGATTTCTATTGTATTCTATATATTATGGAACAACTTCACATTTTTCCATCGACACAATAGGGTAGTTTCCAAAGTCAAACTTTACATGCGATTTCACAATTCATAGTAAGATATAGGTAAATTAATAACATTAGTCAAATCGAAATTGAATTTCTGACGAAATGAGACAATAATAGACATATGAAGTTTGGTGGGAAAGTCCATTTTAAAAGTGCGAAAATTCTTCAAAAATGCTATGCCATCGTATAAAATACAAAATTAATAGTAACTTTCACTATGAAAATATATTCGTAAACGCAACATTTGATATAGCTACTGAACAAAGTTCTTACGATATGCATACAGTATTTATTTATACACGTTGTGACGTCATAGTGTGCTGCGACATTTGTATGAAGCGATTTGAGCTCGCCCAAATTATGTGTTATTGAAACATTACTATCTCGGGGAGTTTTCCAAATATCAAACCATTCTTTTAACAGTATACCTTCCTCATCCAGCTATATCAAAAAAAGCCTATTGTAATATTGGGTAGAAAAGTTACCAAAAATCGATATCAAGCATTATTAAATTATTGTTAGCGCGGTTGAATTGCCACAAATTACTAAATAAGCTATGCGAAGTATTTGCCATTATCCTTATTTACCTTGAAAGTAGGCAAAAAACTGTCTCGAATAAATTTTGTTGGGCCAAATGATGTCATTTGGTATTTGAGGAGGCCTATGTCCAGCAGTGGATAGGAATGGGCTGATGATGATGATGAAATGATGTCATTTGAAAGCAATTATTGAATTGCTGGACATGAGTAAAAAATATGAGATTAGTAAAGTTCTTCTCAGTTATGACGAGACCAGGGAAGTAAGGATTAAATTTAATATGGAGGATATTATAGATTCCTGTTCAAATTTAAAAGCTACTTACTCATACCTAAGATGGCACAACTTTCAGCTTTAAAGCATATATACGTATAATTGAGAGACTCCATCCTTATTTGAAATCGGTTAACAAAATAAAGTAGTGCATCAAAGCTACGTTAAGGCGGTACGAAGTTCGCCGGGTCAGCTAGTATTAAATATTAGTGACCCGCCCTCGCTTCGCTTCGGGTAAATTTTACATACAAACCTTCCTTAAGAATCACTCTATCTATTAAAAAAAACCGCATCAAAATCCGTTGCGAAGTTTTAAAGATCTAAGCATACATACGGACATACAGCGAAAGCGACTTTGTTTTATACTATGTATTGACTAGCTTTCCGCCCGCGACTTCGTCCGCGTAAAGACGTTTAGCGGGTAAAACATTACTTTTATAGCCTATGTCCTTTCTCAGGTTCTGGACTATATCTGTACCAAATTTCATTTAGATCGGTTCAGTACTCTATGCGTGAAAGCGTAACAGACAGACAGATAGACACACAGACACACAAACAGTATTCTTCCGGAGTTATAATATTAGTGAGGATGAGGATAGTAATGATTAGTACTTATGGGTCTACAAGAAGACTAGAGAAGATACATAAAGACTAATACCACGACGCTGATTTTCAGTGTTAGCCCGATTGGGAGGGACACTTGAGTTTGCAAAAAATAAAAATTAAAAATATATCCTCTAACTAAGAACTAGACAAAAGGCAAAAAAATTAAACATAATGAAAAAGAACAAAAAGCAAAGGAACATTAAAACACTAGAGTTACAGTCGGACTGGGTAACTTTGTCTTTCAATATAACATTGCTCTACACCCTAAGAAAAAAATCACACAAATTTTGCCCGACCCCGAACCTGAACCGGGGACCACTCAGTCCTTACACAGCATCAATAGACCAACAAGGCAAGTAGAACATGACCGATGAGAGGTTCCTTCAATAGCCTCTCAGTACAGCCGGGGACAAACAAACTGAATATTTAATACCGCGTCGGAATTAGGAAAATCACTTTAAACGTCTCCCTGGGCAGAGAGTGCCAATTCAAGTATTGCTGGCCTTGAGAAAGCGGGTTCTATTCCCGGTTTACACCGACGAGAGGAAAAAAATACTCCCTATTAAAAACGCTATGCTTCCAGCAAAATAGGTTTAATTCATTCTATTTATTTGAACTTCGATCTTTGGGAATCGAACCGATGACTCTTGGAACCGCCAAACAAGGTCTAACCACTGTTCCACCGAGCCAGTCAACATAACTAATATAAATTAATACAAATAATTCACCCAGTTTATCAGGTGGGAGACGTTTTGTCGACCGGTTGCTGTTTCACCATACAGTTGCGTAAAACCCGCCAAGTGACTCTGGCCTCTCTCGGTCAGGTCGCGTTCCGGGTTCAGCACTGTACGAACCGGAGCCAGGGGAGACCATTGCTGCGGCAAGCGCCGGACCAGTGGAGTCTTAGCGGTGGTACTGTGCGAGCGGAGCGGGTCAGCCCGCCGGCCAGGGAGACCCGTAGAAACGGTAGTACCTTCCGTTCGGTGGACTGGCCAACTCGGACCCGCACAGCTCAATACCAATGTGAGACTCCACGCCTTGTCTCGTGGTTGCCGCAGCAGTGGTCTCCCCTTTAAGCGGGCTTTCAGGGTGAGTGCGACAGGCTCAATATAGTCTATTGTGCCTGTCGACCTCATATTTGGATCTCACTACCGCTTACCATCAGGTGGAGTGAGGTCATCTTGTTAGCTTAATATAAAAAAAAACTTACACACTACAGATACACACTGTAAACTATGTAATAACTCTCGCACTCCGAATAAGCTTCTTTTTTAACCCGTAGGAAGTCCTCTTGAAAAAAAATGATTACGTCAGAGTTCAATTTCTAATCAGAAAGTTTAAAGCAACCGAAACCGCAGGTAAAATTAAGTCTATACTACTTACAGCTAGCCACAATATACTGCACGCACAGCCGGAAAGATCCTCTACTCCTGTCACAAACATGGCCGGCACAAAAATAATGTGCCAGTTAATTACCGCCTGTAACAATTTCACCGAATTTTTCACACCAGCACGTTATTTATCGCCCTCTCGCAATAATTACGGTCAAACCGCGGTATTTCATTTTAACTGTCCACTGATACTGTTTTGTGGGGTCCACTGTGCGGGTATAATGGTCGAATTGCCTTTTATGGTGGTGGGGATCTTTGATTCAATTTTTAAACGCTGAAAAGGAGATTTTTAGGGTTCCGTAGCCAAAATGGCAAAAACGGAACCCTTATAGTTTCGTCATGTCCGTCTGTCCG
This sequence comes from Maruca vitrata, assembly GCA_039566165.1. Taxonomy (NCBI): domain Eukaryota; kingdom Metazoa; phylum Arthropoda; class Insecta; order Lepidoptera; family Crambidae; genus Maruca; species Maruca vitrata. The sequence continues at coordinate 1,090,580 of CM076935.1, read as the reverse complement.
TCTGTCCGTCTGTCCGTCTGTCCGTCTGTCACAGCCGATTTACTCGGAAACTATAAGTACTACAGTGATGAAATTTGATGGGAATATGTGTTGTATGAACCGCTACAAAAATATGACACTAAATAGTAAAAAAAAGAATTGGGGGTGGGGCCCCCCATACATGTAACTGAGGGATGAAATTTTTTTTTTCGATGTACATACCCGTGTGGGGTATCAATGGAAAGGTCTTTTAAAATGATATAAAGTTTTTTAAAAAACATTTTTCTTAAAGTGAACGGTTTTTGAGATATCAGCTCTCAAAGTCGTAAAAGTATGTCCCCCCTCTATTTTTATAACTACGGGGTATAAAATTCTAAAAAAAATAGAGGTGATGCATGCTAATTAACTCTTTCAACGATTTTTGGTTTGATCAAAGTATCTCTTATAGTTTTTGAGATAGGTTGATTTTTATTATATTTGCTGCTACGGAACCCTTTGTGCGCGAGCCCGACTCGCACTTGGCCGGTTTTTTTAGTGATACATACGCACCCATGGTGTGCTAATGGGGTTCCAGTTGAATAAAAAAATGTCTGGGACATTTCCACACACGGTCACCTTTTTTTTTTTCTTTTTTTTTTCTTTTTTCGGACTAGAAAAGGACTAAGCTGTTAGCCTTAGGTGGCTTCTACAACTTCACCGGGCTGGCGGGGGAGCGGAAGGCTCACACCCCTAGACACACGGTCACCTGACCCCAAACCAAACGGAGCTTGTACTATCATATATGGGCGTCAGACACTGATATACGTACAGATATATACATATGTTACGGTTAATGTGGATAGAGCGGTTATTATGTATAATTACCGGTAACTATGCATAATTATCAGTGATCGTGGTAAAGGTGGTAAAAACTATCGAATTAATCACATTTACCGGTAATTATTTAAAATTACCATACCCTTTTTGTAAATGTGGTAAATAATAAAATCAAACTGACTTGACTGGCTCGGTGAAACAATGGTTTTGTTAGTGACCCTGGCTGGCGGTTCCAAAAGTCCTGGGTTCAATTCCCACTCGGGGCAAAGAAAATATTTATACATCGGTGTTTGTTTCGTGTCTAGATGTGATTATGTGTTTAGGTATGTATTTATGTATGTTTATCAGTCTCTGCCGCCAAAAGGAGGTACAGGCTGTGCTTAGTTTGTGGAAATGTCCCAAATATTTATTTATATGTAAACATCTGAATCAAATGTTTATTAGGATATAAACAATTCTAGTCCTAATTATAATAAAATTTGTTTACAAACATCGGACAAACAAAAATTATCCTCGAATATCAAGAGACCAAACCTTCTGTTCGGTTAAGCAAAACATAAAATATATTCTCATTAAATTAACAAATAAAATATGGGGGTAAGTTTGTATGAAACTTTGTCAACTTTGAACGCTGGAACGTAAGATTTTGAAGAGACGTAGGTTAGGTACCGTAAAGGTGCAATAAGAAAGGATTTCCCGAAATTCTAACAGGAATTAGCAGGAAAACATTAAAACTGCTTAAGTTAGATGTTTGAAATTTGGCATGCAGGTACCGTAAAGGTGCAATAAGAAAGGATTTCCCGAAATTCTAACAGGAATTAGCAGGAAAACATTAAAACTGCTTAAGTTAGATGCTTGAAATTTGGCATGCAGGTACCCTAATAGACGTAAAGCTTACTTGCAACGCGATATTGCAAAATTCTTACGGGATCAGGAGTTACTGGGAAAACACTTTTGTTTGTAAAATCCTGTAGTCCACGCGAACGAGATTGCGGGCACAGCTAGTTATAAAATAAACAAGATATATCTAGAAACTAAACTTCAAGTTTCGTTAAAAAAATATATAATCTATAAAAATTAAGTTAAATAAAATTAACAAATTAGCAGGCAATTATCAGTGGAACTCTTAAAATTCTTTCTCGTTAATATTATTTTTGCAGGTTTGAGTTTTGTGACATTTGGAATTGCAGAGTAGGTACTCGTGATTTTTGTCAGCAATGTCAACATTTACCTCAGTCGAGAGGGAGTTTTATATAATTACCGGTAAATTTGAATAATTCACTACATTTACCATGTGCGTCGGTATTTATCTATAATTACCGGTGATTATAGATAATTACCGATTGCTCACATTGACCGTAACACATACATAAAATCACGCCTTTCTCCCAGAGGGGTAGGCAGAGATAACTTCCAGCGATCCACTTTTCACCTCTGTGGGAAACGTGACGTGACGGGTTGTGGACCACGTCGCCGTCATTCTGCCTTGTGCATTGTTTTAACAAAGTCATTGCGTTCCCACGAGAAGCAAGGATATATGACGGGGGAAGGAAAAGGGGAGCACACTTTAATATGAGGTTAATTGTGTTAGAAAACATTTTACAATTTTACCACTTATTATAAGACATGTTTTCTAGCGATGAAATGTCTCAATGTAAAATTTTTCATTAAGGGTTCGTTTTTACCTTTTAAAAATAATAGGCGGGGTCCAGATCATTTTCACTTTGAAGTTAATACTTTAACTGCTACCATACAAAATTATTTAAAAAAATCGTGAATTAAAAAATCAAAATAATCGAAAAGTAAATAAACATATATTTAGACTTGTCTAACGTGCTATTAATTGTAGAATATTACATATATAAGGTAAAAAAAAAATCGTAGGTCACCGGTGACCTACGCGGCAGTCAAACTATTAAGGGTAATGTGAACCTAAATCCAAAGTTTCATGCAAATCGGTACACAGTAAAAAAATTCGGTTGTCTGACCGTATTTTTCGCCTCAATGACTGCACTATTCATTCGCCAAACTCGCAGCAAGCCTCATACCTGTGACTAGTCACCGTTGAAACAGTGTTTTCGTGTTGGCCGATGTTATCTCATGATTTGTGGTCGATAAACGTCAACGTGGCGTGTCCTGGCATAATTTTGCGGATGTTTAGGCTGTAACCGAGGCCTGAATGTCACAGGTACGACACCTCTGCTTTTATTTATGGAGTGTGCGTTTGGCAAAAGAGTTGTGTCGTGTTGAGTAAATGTTGAGTACTTTTCTGTCACCTTTTTTGTTATGTAGGAAAATATTTACTAGTCCAGTCATTTAAGCTTAAATTAAGTAGGAATCTCGGAATTCGAGATACCCAGCTGTAATTCTGTAAATATTTAGATATTGACACCCTAAAGGTGGTCTCAAAACCTACATATGGTAGGGTGTACGCAACTATTAAATTTTCAAGGTCAAATGTCACAAATAGCAGTTTTAAGCACATTTGAGCGAAACGGGAAGTTTTATCATAAAAGTGTGTAAGAGAAAATTACTTATCTTCTATTTATCTATAAACATTGTCTGTACGCTTTATTCCTAAGATTCACCATTTCAGAGATAAAGCGATGCAAATAGTTGAAAATGTTGTATTTTCAAAAGCTTCTAGGCTCACGTGCAATTGTGCTAGACAGTTAAAAGCCGGTTGTCCTGCGCCCGATCTCTCATCGGTCACGTCGGATTGCCGTCTCACCGAATTATGAAAGTAAAGGAATAGAGAGTGCATTTGTGTTTGCGCGCACACTTGTAAACTATATGTCCTGCGCACTTGGCTAATCTCAATTGAGATCGGCCGCCATGGCTGAAATCAGTCGAACGCCTTAATCTATTACATAATTATTTAAAGTACCGCCGATATGTAAGTGCATGTAAATGCCTAGATAAATAAAGGAATTTTGACTTTGACAAATTCACCTACTTTTTGACTTCTACATTGTGATTCCACACACTTTCTTAGTCACGCCTACTATGTGTCTCCGGGCTGAGTCATTTATCAATAGAAAATCTCACAAAAAATTGTCCCAACCCAGAACTCAAACCCAGGACCTATCGGTCATTTCTTAGCTCTTGTCATCAAAAGAACAAGAAGGCAGTACATAACATTTACCTTACATGATTATAAACAGATCATATCCGTTTCCGCCGAAATCGGTCGGACGCCTTATTATTATATTTTTTATAAACCACATTCATGTTCTACATTAAAAAATTACCGGTCTCGCCTGCGTTAACACTAACCAATATAAATCTAACTTGTCGCCCCAACAATACGTTTAAAATTACTTTTGACACTCAACAAAAGATTTTTGCCGCAAGATTTTCCCTTCGCGTGTCGACAGCCCATATTTTATTCAAGGTAATAAGTGTCTATGATCAACTTTTACTAAGGAACTTCACGGCAACTTATCATTTTCCTTGTGGGTGTCCGCTTTTCAAATGACTCCGGATTATGAGCGTGAAATATTAACGCGTTGTGTCGTCGAAGTTTTGATGCGTAGTTTTTTAGGTTGGTATTATTGTAGTTTGATTGGTTGTAGGGTGTCTGTGACTAACATTGTTGTGATTAACGTTGTCTAGTTATGTGTCTGAGTGTGTCTCATCATCATCATCATCAGCCCATATACGTCCTTACTGCTGGGGCACGGGCCTACCCTAAACTAGAGCGATAAGGCCTTAGTCAACCACGATGGCCAAGTGCAGGTTGGTCGACTACACAACCTATGAATTTATTCGTAGATGTGCAATTTGCTTACGATGTTTTCCTTCACCGGTAAAGCGCCGAGTAATCGTACAAATGAACTTCAAATTTGAAAAACACAGTGGTACGTGGCAGGGTTTGAACTGGCGACCTCTCGCACGGCAAGTAACGACTCTAACCACTCGGCCATCGACGCTCTAGCTCTAGCTCTAGGTGTGTATTGATTTACGTGTAAGAACTGTTTAAAAGTTTTAGTCTCGACGAATGTGTATAGTTTAGTTTATACAGTTATCTAGATATAATTATGACCTAACTGCCATTGTCTAGTACGTTTAGTACATTAGACAGTTATTACCAGACACAGTATTGTATTGTGTTGACGATCGTTAACAATGTGAAAGATTTATTACAACCAACCCCTAGAGGCAGGTCTATAGAACGACTAGCTTTCTGCCCGTGACTCCGTTTGGAGTTTTGGTATCGCTTAAAATATGATCCTTTTATTGTAAGTACAGTTGGTTAAAAAGCTTTTATCCTTTAGAATAGAATAGAGTAAACGTTATTTAGCACAAATTACAATAAACAAAATTACACTATCGAGAAAACTTAAATTAATCTTACTTGCTATAAAAAAAAAGTTAAAATGTTATTTGTGTAGTGTAACTTTTATTTCCCTTTGATTACTTCTTTTGTAATGTATTCAGAGTAATATGGACTTTAACATATGTTTATTTTTACAAACTGTTTAAACTATACAATGCCATTGCCGTGTTCAGCTATGATCGGGGCGCAAATTTAACTGTTATCTTACCTAAAATATTTTATGTATAAGCCTGGATTTGTGTTGTGTTGCTGTACCAAATAAATAAATAAGTAAATTTAAACCAGCCAGCATTCCACAATACACCGAGAAATTTGAGTGGTTGTTTTCCCGTGGCAGAACGATTTGCCTTTACATACATTCGAATCATGCTCATTATTCCTTGAAAAAAAAATATTTTTCCAACTCGAAAATGAGAGAAGTTATCTTTGTTTTTTAAGATGTGACGTAATCAGGTACTGCTTGCCGCATGAAATCGATGCTTAAAGCTAAAGAAGCTCTACGCCCTAAGTAATAAAGTGGTTCGAACGTACCTTTGAGTTTCGGTTATACTTTTCGTAAAACCGGCATTTATTTTATTGATTTTAATAAAAAATAACTGCACAAATCTATTGTGCTACTAAGGTAGAATCATTTTGCTGCGGGAAAACAACCACTAAAATTTCTCAGTGTATACCCAGTCAAAAGTAAAACAATGCTTTAACCAAACAAAAATATCATACTAAACAGTACATCAACAAGGCATTGATGTACTCACTTGAAATCCCTTCCATCGCTTCAGCATTTCCAAGATTCTCGGAATATCTGAAATGATCGTTCATTGTGCATTATCGCACCGATAGAAGCGAGATCGTTTTTCGCAGTAAATCTATATGAAATACACAGGACTGTTTCTTTCCCGAAAAATACACTTTCGTGACACTAACTTTCGTATAGATTTTGCTTATAGAAATAAATTTTATATTCTTGTAAATCTTACCGTTTTAATTTAGACTAGACAAAGAGGTATAGCGGACTTTCAGTTACTACGTAAAGCGTCTTAATTAAGCGTAATAATTTATGCTGCCCCCACTGCTGGGGCACGGGCCTTCCTTAAACTAGGGCGATCAGGCCCTAGGCCCGCCGTACACGGACCCAAGCAGTTAGCCAGTGATCAACATACACGGACCGCTCTTGCAGTCACAGTCAACAGCTTAAAGCTGCCATTTCATCGTGCTGCTAACTGCTCGGAGCAGTCACGACTACTCGAGCGGTTCCGTGTATGTGTGTACGTAGAATCTGCAATTAACTATGCAGTCGTTACTTCAAGCAGTCCGTCCTGCCTGCTTGAAGCTGTCCGTGTATGTCGTTCCTAAGTCAACCACACTGGCCAAGTGCGGGCTAGTCGACTACACACACAACCTAAGAATTTCTTGGTGGGTGTAGTATAGGTTTTCTTACGATGATTTCCATCACCGTTAAACCGTCGAATAGTGGTACACATGAAATTTCAAATTTGAAATAGACCGTGGTACTACGTGGCGGGGTTTGAACAGGCGACAAAATTCATTAGTTAAAGACATTCAATAAATTCAATTCAATATTTTTAAAACACTGAGCATTTTGTGGTGGAAAATAATTATTAATTTCAAGACTTTGATGGTTTTAGCCGCGTTCCGTTACATTTAAAACTATTTTTTTGTGGTTACGTATGAATAAGGAATATGCATAAACCGGCAATCTTGATTTTTTCAACAACTTATGCAAATAGACTTCAAAATATAATACAATGTGGATTTGAAGTGGAAATCGGTTCAAAAGCGAAGGCTTTATAATGAATTAAAGTTAATATTCCATCTCTTTCTTACAAAACAGAGTTTTGTATGGATTGCGTATTATGGCCGTAGTGTAATTTGACGTCACCAGGAACATTTAACAGGTATATCTCTGCTGTCGTTAAAGTAAATTGAAAAATAAAATTTGTGTATATTCCCCATTGGACGAAGACGGGCGGCGCCAGTTCGCTCGCGACCATGATTGTTGTAACCCAGTCGAAACGTCGGGCAGCAAGTAGCTACCTATGTATGCAAATACTAATGTTGTCTATGAAACCGTAGACCCATAATAATTCGTTTTTGGGTGTTTGATCTTAGAAATATGATATGAAACTAATAATTTTAAACACTAATTAAGAATGCCTACAAATATTCTGTAGTGATTTGTTAAAATTAATGCATCATTTATTTATTTATTCATAAATATGTCTTGCTAATTAAATTATTAATCCTAGTGACCAATCTCAAAGGGATTGCGAGAAAAATAATTTATCATTAGACCCGAACACTAGGCAGACTTTACCTTTGATTCTTTGAAATCTTCCATCCAAAGTAATATAAAATACCTCGTTACTTTATCGCACCCACATGCCTTTAAAGATTCCTTTCAGAATCCTCTGCTTTAATTAAAATTTCAGTTACAAGTTTATTAAAAAAACAGCCAAGTGCTAGTCTGACTGGCGTATGATGGATTCCGTGCCATTTATATTAAAAATACTGTTTTTCGTATGATGGGTGATTGAGGTAAAAATCTCAAAACCTTTTTTCATAATTACGTTCAACAGCAGGCCAAGATAACCATTTGCAGATCAAAATTTTATTTTTATTTATTTTTAAGGCACATTAACAATGTATATGTCACCGAAAAATAACAAGAACCGTAAATTTATAACTTTCCTAGGAAATTTATAAGTTTTCGTAGGAATCTACACGACAGATAAAATGTATTATTTTACGCCTAAATTCTAGGAAGTTTCGTAAGATTCTACGCGGTTCGGCCAATCACAGAAGAGTGTTAAATTTTACGCTTCTTATAAAACGGAAAATAACACACAGCTCTCTGATTGGTTGACGCAAGCAGTGGCAATGTTTTTTATGTCCATAGACTTATGTAATCTTTGACATGTTGCAATAAGTAGACAAATTCAGGAATCTACTTATTACATTTGATTTGTTAAATGTTTGTATATTTTAGAACTAGAGGACGCCCGCGACTTCGTCTGCGTAAAATCTGATGTATGTATTTTGATTGTAGAACCTGACCGTGTATTCCCGCTGTCACGAATTTGTGTGAATTTTCACCCCCCCACCCATTACCGCCATGATGGGGGTTACATTTTAAAAAAAAAATAGTGTTGGTGTCTCCCCGGAGTGCCAGCTACCTCCTAAATCGACAAACACCCCCCCCCCCCCAATGAACCCCATGGGGGTTGAATTTTGAAATAAAAATTACCACATATATTATTCCGGAGTGCCTGCTACCATCACACCAAATTTCATGAAAATTGGTTCAGACGTTTGAGCGTGAAAGAGTAACAAACATCCATCCATTCATCCATACTCACAAACTTTCACGTTTATAATATTAGTAAGGATACGATTTCTGTTCGGGTTACGATTCTGTTTCGGTAAAATTTATTTTAAAATAAAAACACTTTTTAGGACCCTAATAGTTCTTTGTTTTTTTTTACTAATTTGGCATGTCTGATTTTACCTAAGTCTATGGACTTAAGCATTGCCACTGCTAGCGTCAACCAATCAGAGAGCTGTGTGTTATTTTCCGTCTTATAAGAAACGTAAAATTAAACACTCTTCTGTGATTGGCCGAACCGCGTAGAATCTTACGAAACTTCCTAGAATTTAGGCGTAAAATAATACATTTTATCTGTCGTGTAGAATCCTACGAAAGTTTATAAATTTCCTAGGAAAGTTATAAATTTACGGTTCTTGTTATTTTCCGGTGACATATACACAAACATTCTTAAATTAAGCATGCATTATAAATATTCTAGTGCTTACATATATTACAGATATGCACAACATGGTTACAGTTAACATTTCAGTTAGGTAGGTATTCTAAAAACAAAATTAGCGGTCTCCGACATAAAGATGGCACAAAGTCTTGACATGACATGCTTTAGTTGGTATTTACGTAGTGTTCAAAGTTGTTATTAACCAACTTCAATAAAGGAAGACATTTTCCATGATAAATGGGGTTTTTATTGGGTCGGGGCTTTAATTTAATTTTAGTTTTTAGTATTTGTTCTTATAGGCAAGATTAAGGAAGATTGTTATAGAGAAGACAATTGGAAATAGAAATAAATACGGACGGACGGATGGATAAATTAGACTTATCCTTCCGTCCGTGATGTTGGAGATTTTTTTGTCATCTACCCTATAGTGTCCTACTTTTGGGCAAAAGCTTCCCCCAATTCTCTCTATTTCAGCCGATCTATGGTTAGAGATAGCCAATTTAGGTCTTGAGCGTCGAGATCATCGCGATCATTGCGCCATCTGTAGCAGGGCTTGATAACGATACCAATTTAACAGTATGAATAACGTTGCATAACGTTATTTCTTAAATGATACTTTTGTAACGGTAAAATAATTACTGTTAAAAAGGTAGCGATACTTATTTTAACGTTAAATTGTAACGATACTTATTACGGTACAGAGCTAATAGTCATCGTCAAATACATACTTTTATCGCAAAAGTTCCTAAATTGACGAGTTTGCACATGCCGTGTATAACATACTATAAGTCTTTAAAAAATCGTTTCCAATTGATTTACCGGTAATGTTTTTACAGGTAACGTTAAAAATAAATTTAACGGTATTACGTAACGTAAGTAATAGTCCTAAAATAACGATAATTTTAGTAACGGTACTTTTAAAGTATCGATACTTCAGCCAGGCTTGTGTAACGTTACCATATTTTTACCGGTATTCCAAGCCCAGATCTGTAGCGCTACCATGAGTTTAAAAGTCACAGACTCGATGTCGCCTACTTAAATATGTCTATGAAAAACTTGGTACAGCGCCCCTGGTTACGCTAAGATCTAAAATCGGTCGTATGAAAAAACACATTCGATAGGTTTTTAACGTACGTAAGTTTTCGATAGCCAACTCATGGTACCGCTACTCTTCTTAGGTTTTCAACTTGGCCGAAGACCAATGTTAGTATTTATGGGTCTACACGCGTTATTAGGAGTATCAAATTACATAGCTACTTACTGCCCGACGTTCGCTCGCGACCATTATTGGTGCAACCCAGTCGAAACGTCGGTCAGTGAGTAGCTATGTAATTTGCTACTCCTAATAACGCGTGTAGACCCATAAAGACTAATATTTAGTGTAATGGAAGGCGAAAGTCTAAAATCTTGGCCGAAGACCGTTCGGTTGCCATTTTATTCTTCACGGATAGCCAGAAGAAAAACGGCCACAGTTTTTACCTTCCTGGAGCTTGCAAGAAACACACTGGTTTTTTAATAAGCAAAATCTCTTCGGAATCACGCGCGGTGGTTGAATAAAAAATTAACACGAGGACTTCCTTCAGGGGAGTTCCGTATAATATTATGTTTTGACGTTATATATTTCATATCTACTTCTGACCGGATACCACTGGTTTATACACTTGGATCTACGACATTTCCACACACGGTCATCGGTCAGATGCAAACTAAGCAGAGCTTGTACTATGGGCGTCAGAGACTGATATACATACATATATATTTATAAATACATAATCACACCCAGACACGGAACAAACACCGATGTTCATCACACAAATATTTGTCCCGAGTCGGAATCGAACCCACGACTCTCGGAACCGCCAGACAAGTGTCACTAACCACTGTTCCACCGAGCCAGTCATCTGACCGCAAACTAAGCTACATTTATGTGACTTTTTAAATAAATATAAAATATTTATTTTGACTTTTTTGAGTATACTTTCATGTTTAGACTAGGCCATACCAGTTTATCCTAGAGTGTGCGTATCTATATCAGGATCAACTAGTTTGGCCTAGTCTAAACTGGTCTATCCTATCGGGCTTAGGACAAATTAGTTTGGACTAGGCCATACTGGTTAATCCTATCGGTATAGGAAGAATTAATGGAGCCTAGGCAAAACTAGTTTGTCCTGAAATCGGGTTCGATTTATTCAAATATATAAAAGGAGAAACTTATTGACTGCTTGACTGACTGCAAAATATCAACGCACAGCCTAAACGGCTAAACGTAGGCACTTGAAATTTGGAAATAACGTAGCTTAGGTACCGTAGAGTAGAGTAGAGAGTCGCGGGCACAGTTAGTATGGACATATATTTGCATGCATATACTAAAATGATTTTGCTTATCGTCTCTAAGCCGATGGCAACCAGTTCAAAGCATTGGAAGCCGCATTCGTCTCCAAACAATGGCACTCGGTGCTATTAATCTAAGTTAGCTAGAGTTGTGCGGCGACATCACTAAGATATAATCTCGTGATATCTGTCTACTTGACTTTGAGCTATTTATTTCTTTGGTGAAACGAAATTATACTTGAAATAAAACTAATTTAACCGATTAAACTGGCGGGTATTGTTATTATAAACATATTATTTAGAAACCAGACGTTTTGAGCTCTTTACAGCGCTCGTGGTCACGGGCAAGACTAAATTATACTTATTTAGTAGAGTCGCGAGTAGCTAGGTATTAGAGACTCTCCATATACGTCCCCATATACGTCCCCACTGCTGGGCCTCGGGCCTACCCTAAACTAGGCCGATAAGGCCTTAGTCAACCGCGCTGGCCAAGTGCGGGTTGGTCGATTACACTACCTTATGATTCCTTCATAGGTGAGTACATGATCTACCAAGCTCTCATGCAGCTTGACAGCTGTCCAGTCCGGTATGGTGTCTGTATGAAAAACCACATGTGGACTTCATCACAATGTATGTTATAACTTTTAATATATTATATCCTTACTAATATTATAAAAAAACGTGAAAGTGAGTATGGATGGATGGATAGATGGATGTTTGTTACTCTTTCACGCTCAAACGTCAGATCAGATTTTCATGAAATTTGGTATGATGGTAGATGGCACTCTGGAATAACATATAGGCTATTTTTGGAAATTAGTATGGGAGTAGTATGGGAGAATTTTTACGTGTTTGTCGATTTTTATAAAACTTGGTATGGAGGTAGCTGGCACTCCAGAGAAACACCAGCGCTATTACCAATTTACAAATAATTCCATGTTATTACTGCAATATGAATCCTATTTCTTGTTTCTTGCACCAGTCCTGGGTTAGGTTAGGTTAGGTTCTCACTCTGGAAAAATATTTAAGTGAACATCGGTACTTTTTCCGTGTCTGAGTTTTGTTATTGATATATTTCAACATATTTGAATTTTAATCAGAGTAAAATTTATGATGGTAGATGGTACAGGTATGTAATCAGTCTTCTTCTTATAGTATGGTTGATGATCAACCTGGTGTCAGAGTTTTAAACCGCCCGTTTTAGGCCTCTGACATGGCTACGCACACCGTTGAAAAATTTCTCAGGTGTGCTGGTTTCCTCACGATGATTTCCATCACCGTTAAAGCGTCGAATGATGGTACATATGAATTTTAAATATGAAGAACACATTGGTACCTGGCGGGGTTTGAACTGGCGACCTCTCGACCAAGCAACGACCTTAACCACTCGGCCATCGACGCTTTTCATCGATGTAATCAGTGATCACATACCTGTACCTGTTGTGATTACTAATCACAATTATTAAATTTGTAAATTTTATCTTTCCGTCTCAAAATAAGCTCGCATTGTCACATGAAATTATAACAGCAATCAATCTTCACTACATCTTTTTTTTGGTAATGTAATTAATACAAATGATCCTTCTTGCTCGGTATTACTAATCTGGACCAACAAAGGAGCCAGCAAATACGAACAAAAAATTAAAAGACTTACATTTATTCAAGCAGCTGTTTCAAGCAAAAAGTATTTATTTACCCATTACGCAATACTTTAATGGCCCCAAAATGTTATAAGATTAACTTATTCTGTCTGTAAAACGAACGGAATAATTAATTCAGATGAAAGACAGCCCAATGACATCGTAATCACTCCACACACGAAATACTACTTAAATCTAATAAACTAACCAAGGCGGCCGATCTCAATTGAGATCAGCCAAGTGCGCAGGACATATTATAGTGCACAAGTGTGCGCGCAAACACAAGTGCACTCTCTATTCCTTTACTCTCATAATTGGGTGAGACGGCAATCCGACATGACCGATGAGAGATCGGGCGCGGGAACACCGGCTTAACGTGCGTTTAACCGCCAACTTCCTAACTCCGGGCTGAGTAATTTCATTACAGAAAAACTCACACAAATTTGGCCCGACCCCGGGCTCGAACCGGGGTCCTCTCGGTCCTTACGCAGCGCTTGCTGTTAATGGACCAACGAGGCAGTTATACGTACGTACATACTCACAAACAGTTCCAACTCATAACCCTCCTTTTCGCTTCGCCGTAGTCGGGCAAAAATAGTAGCAAAAACATAGTATACCATCGTACTACTTTAGGTCAAAACCCCTAAAATTAACATATAATCTGTGGAAAGTAACGTTTGTTATTTCACGAGTCCCTCGTTCGTATTCTGTAATGTGCGGGCGAATCATTCCTTCCGCGCCATTAGTCGACCTGCCGAATCCGCGGATATGCAGGGCAGGGCCGGGGTTACAGCCACTGAGTGCGGTTACGCGGTATTGAGGTTAAGAAAAAGGGTTTGGAATAGAACAGAAAATATGAGATACTACTGTGTTTTGATTTTGAGCCTTCAATCATTAGAATTAGGGGTCAAAAGCAAATAAAAAACTATAAACGAAACCTACTGTTTGATGAACAAGCGTCGATGGCCGAGTGGTTAAGGTCGTTGCTTGCCATACGAGAGATCGCCGGTTCAAACCCCGCCGCGTACCAATGTGTTTTTCAAATTTGAAATTCATAAATTATGTACGACTATTCGACGCTTTAACGGTGAAGGAAAACATCGTGGGGAAACTTGCACACCTAGGAAGAAATTTTAAGGTTGGGTACCCGACTAACCCGCACTTGGCCAGTGTGGTTGACTAAAGCCATATCGCCCTAGTTTAGGGTAGACCCGTGCCCCAGCAGTGGGGACGTATATGGGCTGATGTTGATGCTGGTAAACTAAACTACATAATGTTACTGGCTTGATGACGCATTTGGATAAGCACATTAAATGGTAGTACCTCTATCTTTTGCGCCAGGAGTAAGTAATGGCAGCCGCACGTATATGTCCTGGATCGGGATTGAACCCACGACCCACGACCAAATTTGAAATTCATATGTATTTGTACGTTTATTCGACGGTCTCACGGTTAATACGGATAATGGTGCCTGGGGGGGAGTTGAACTTGCCACCTAGGGCCATCCGGTGATGATGACGAGGCTGCTCCAAGCGATCATGGTATGTCAGTTAGAAAAAAAAAACTTGCTAACATGCATGGAAACTGACATTACCAACCAACCACTAGGCAATCGACACCCAACAATCAACCCGAACCTTTCTTCTTCTTCTTATCGTATGGTTGATGAACAACCTGGTGACAGAGTTTTTAAACCGCCCGTAGGCCTCTGACATGGCTTCACACACCGTTGAAAAATCTCTCAGGTGTGCTGGTTTCCTCACGATGTTTTCCTTCACCGTTAAAGCGTCGAATGATGGTACATATGAATTTCAAATTTGAAAAACACATTGGTACCTGGCGGGGTTTGAACTGGCGACCTCTCGCATGGCAAGCAACGACCTTAGCCACTCGGCCATCGACGCTTTTACCAAACCCTAATGAAGTGGAAACATTCACGAACATTTCGATTCGCTGTACCTTCACTGACTTCCGGCTGAATCGCTCTGAAATTACTTTCAATGATCGTTTGCTTCGTCATTCGGCAGTGATTAGTTTTTGTTTCAGATTCCTGTACACCGGAAGTAAGCTTATTTTGGTAGCTTTTACTAATTGAGAATATTCGATAAACAAACGCTTTGCTTAAAAATACTAACATGGCGCTCGCACTAGTGACGAAATATCGGGAGTTTATTAAAATAACGGATATAGAAAGTTTTTAAGCTATTCCGTAACGAAAAAAACCTCACAATCGTCTAACGTCGTTTCAGTTCGGTAGACTTCGGCACGGTGTTTGTGTGCGTGCGGTTAGACGTATTGTACGACTCTACGAAACTCGCACGAATCGAGACGAGCTGCTCCGAAATCGGATGATGCTATGCAATAGCTATACCGCGGCAGTCCCCGAGTGCCACACGTCTTTTTTTAACATGACATAAGGAAAGAAAGAAAGAATAATGGTTATTGGCCACATAGACGCGAAAAGTTACATAAAAAAACTCAACTCAGTCAAATAAATATTCCACATAGACAAGGACTATAAGAAGTGGCCATAACATAATTATTTTTGTCATTATTGTTTGTGAAATAAAAAAAATCGTATACAATTATTCTAAATAATCTACCTAACTAACGGACGAAATTATTTTTTTTGGTTGTCTAGCCTATTTTCAATATTCTACATACATACATAAAATTACGCCTTTTTCCCAGAGGGGTAGGCAGAGATCACTTCCTGCCATGTGCTACGGTCCTGGCACACCACTTTCGCTTCATCCACATTCATCAACCTCTTCATGCACGCTCGTCGATTCCGGGTACTTTTGATTTGACCTTTCTTTAAGATGTGACCAATATTCTGGCTTTAGAAAATAATCACTCTCCTTCAATCACATTAGCAAATGAACTGACCGAAACTAAGACCAAAGTCGTAAGTATCACAGTCCTTTGCTGACAACCGGATCAATGAAATATATCCGAGTCTGGCGTAATCTGACAAGTCTGTCAACGGACCGATATGTGGGACAAAGGGTAATGAGCAAAGCCGGACACTAGGGCCGGGACAGAGTATGGGGAACTGTGATTTTTGTATCACGTGACTGGGACACATCTTATAGAAGACTTTTGACCCGCCCTCTTTTCGTTTTGGTAATCCTTTCTTAGCGGATCCCTACGCCATAACATCTACCTGCATGCCAAATTTTAGCCCGATCCGTCCTATGTCAGTCAGTCACCTTTGAGTTATATACAGATGACGGCAGTGTCCCAGTCAGTCGTTAGATAAAGATCTAAATTGATCACTACATAGTATAAAGCAAAGTCGCTTCTCGCGTCTGTCTGTCCCTATGTATGCTTAAATCTTTAAAACTACACATCGGATTTTGATGTTGTTTTTTTTTAATAGATAGAGGGATTTAAGAGGAACAGATTTTTTATGTACACTCTCAGGTCACTGGTAAAAAATATTTAACAATATCACATACATCAATCTGATCCCGTGGTAAGTAGCTTAAGCACTCGTGTTACGGATATCAGAAACGACAGTGGATGCACAAATAAACTTAAACATATAAATAACACACCAGACACGGAACAAATACGAATTGTGCGTCACAAAAATATTTGTCCCGAGAGGGAATCGAACCCACGACTCTTGGAACCGTCAGCCAGTGTCACTAACCATGGTTCCACCGAGCCAGTATCTAATAAACTGAAATGGATACAAAGCTAGATATCTAAAGTATATGTCACAGTGTTGCACATATAAAAAGATTATGTTTAGATTAATGAACCTTTAGTGCAACCACGAAGGACCTTAGTGTTAAGTTTTATATCTAAGTTCTCAAGTAATTGATGTAATTATTGTCGTAATGAGAATAAATGTCTTTAAACCATGCATGTTGCCCATGTAAAAAGGGGTTAATGATTCTAGATGGTTTCTCAATTTTCTGTCCATTAATAGTTCCTCGTCCATTACTAGTTCAATAACTATAAGTGCTTTCCGTGGAAAATAACCTGAATACTTGCCACTAGAGTGTACTATTGAATACCTACATAAAAATACTTCAATAACTTTAGTATTTGTAAAGGATAAATTGGAACCCAACTTTTGTATATAGTTGCTCGTATGCGCTAATATTTATTTATCCTTACTAATATTATTAATGCGAAAGTAACTCTGTCTGTCTCTGTCTGTCTGTCTGTCTGTCTGTCTGTCTGTTACGCTTTTACGCATAGAGTCCTGAACCAATTTAAACGAAATTTGGTACAGATATAGTCCGGAACCTAGGAAAGGATATAGGCTACTTTTTAACCGACTGCGCTATAAAGAAGTAATGTTATACTCGTTAAACATCTCTACGTGGACGGAGTCGCGGGCGGAAAGCTATTATAAATAGCAATAGCTTTATTATAAATAGCAATAGCTGTATTTGCTTACTTTATGGGTTGTGTAGGAAATAATATATTAATCATCTCAATTACACAATTTCAAATTCTACAGATTCATATATGAGACTCAATTTCTACAGATTACTGCTGGAACAATTAACTAATCGGCAAAATTACTGAATAGCACGTACAGATTGAATAAATTCTTCACATATTGAACTACGGAACGAAACGCAATACTAACTTTTATACTACACGAGACACGATGTGTTAAGCCATCAGTCCCCCGCCCCTAGCCAGTGGAACCGCTTTCAAAAGGGTCTGCAAAAGGCAGATAACTGTCAACGCGTTAACACACACATACATACTAGCACGTATTGACTGAAACAGGAGTCTGTAAAAATGGTAGGTACTACGACCGGTATTATTGCAATCTGTTGTTGAACCAGGCTGTTTAAAAAAAGTATTTTGATATAAAACTATTTTTGAGCTCTTTACAAGCTTTGTGATCACGGTCTAGACTAAATATTAGTCTTTATGGGTCTACACGCGTTATTAGGAGTAGCAATTTACATAGCTACTTACTGCCCGACGTTTCGACTGGGTTACACCAATCATGGTCGCGAGCGAACTGGCGCCGCCCGTCTTCGTCTGCCACAACGGTTGTGAATTTCTAAATTCACCCACGAACTAGCACTAATGTCATTTGTACAGCTACCCACATTCGTCCAACACACAACACTCACTGTATCCGGGTTTATTTTAGACGTAACATCCCGCGGTATGCACTTGAACTAAAGGTTTTTTTTAGACATTTAGTCATCATAGCTGGAGTTGCGGGGGAGCGAATTGCTCTCACCCCTATATTATTCCAAACGTGTAACTTAATAGACAATACAAAATCAATATCAGTATTCACTCATAAATATGGTAGGTTACTGTTTTATGGTATATTATGCTACTCATTCATTAAGGCATTCCAGTTAATGTTTTCCCTCCCTCTTATGATCCCGGGCTCTTCAGGCGGGGCGTGAAACGGCATTTAAGCAGGCCTTCAGGGTGAGTGCGACAGGCTCAATACGATCTATTGTGCCTGTCGACCTCATATTTGGATCTCACTACCGCTTACCATCAGGTGGAGTGAGGTCATCTTGTTTGCCAATTATAAAAAAAACTAGTGACCCGCCTTTGCTTCGTTTTGGGTTCATTTCGCATCAAAAATCCACTTTATTCCCTCTATCTATTAAATAAACCGCATCAAAATGCGTTGCGCAATTTTAAAGATTTAAGCATACATATTATTATGTAGTAGAGTAGCTGTAATCCAATTAAGCTTTAAAATATCAGCGTAAATATTTGACTTTAATTTAATTTAATTTAAATTGTCCGGGATATTTACCATGTTGTTTTGTTTTAATGAGCTCCCGATATTTCGGCACTGTTGCAAGCGCCATGATCACAGGCAAGAAGACAAAAAATTAAAAAAAATCTAAAAATCGTGAAATAAGTATCAGTATCATATATTGAGCCTAAAAACACGATATCTCTGAAAACAAACTAACTTACTCCATGACCGACCCTTACAGATTTATTATTAGTATAGATACCTATAGGTACTTATACGTATGTATCGATTAAGCTTTTCAAACATAACAACTTTACGAGCGATATCTTATTCTTGTTTGTATGTGCTACTTACAAGTTAGTAAGTACTGATGGAAGTTACTTGGGTAATGACTAACGGACGACAAAAAGTTTGTGATTTGCGTAGGCTCTAATGGCCTAAAGAAAGTAATATCATTTCTGTACATACATAAATAATATAATTCTGTTTGATCATATGAATCAGACACTTGTTAATATTTTAACTGATTTTTTTTTTACCCAAAAATCAAACTGGAAAATTTTCGAAAGAAAATTATAATTTCTACGTAAAATAAAGCTTATTACATCTAAAGTAAAGTTGAGATAGGCCTGCTCATATGGCATGGCTAAAAACATTAATGAGCATATAAAAGTACCTAACTATCGAATTTCTAGTCGGAGTCTTCTTAGTGGACTCAAAAAGGACACGTTATAAAATTTTCAATGTGATAGAACGCGAAATTTGTTAATGTCACAATCGAATGGGCCGGATAAGGCCTGGTCACCCTAGTTTAAGGTAGGCTCGGGCTTCACCAGTATGACGTATATGGGCTGATGATGATGATGATATAGGCCGGGGTTAGAGTTTAGTCTGTCAAGAATGTTTCTTAGTTCGTTAATTTGTACCTACATCATAATACACTGATGCATCTTTCCATAATCCTATTTATAACCGTATTTAGAGGCTTAGTCAGACGCCTACAATCCAACATGTCCGCTATATCAGCTATGTTATGCTAATTCCCCGTAAATGGACGGCACTATAATATTCCTGGATTCAGTGGCTAACGATCCATTATGATTATATTAAATACGCGGTGCATGTAGCATGCCACTGTTTTGGTCTGTCATGAATGGATGAACGAGCATTAGTCGTATGATGTGAATATGATATTACAATTATGTCCAACTAGCTTTCCGCCCGCGACTACGTCCGCGTAGAGACGTTTAACGGGTAAGTAAGTAAAAAGCCTATGTCCTTTCTCAGGCTCTGGACTATATCTGTACCAAATTTCATTTAAATCGGTTCAGTATTCTATGCGTGAAAGCGTAACAGACATACAGACAGAGTTACTTTCGCATTTATAATATTAGTAAGGATTAAGTTGGCTGTAGGATGTGTATGCAGTAGTGTTAGTACTGTTTTTATAGAGGAATCAGTGCTAACAGTAACGAGTACGTTTGTGAAATAATTTAAAAAATAATAAATATTTGGTCATACAAATATAATAAACTAGCTGTGCGAGCGACTGTTAGAGTCTGGAACTGGACTCCGACATTCGTTTCTTCACCGAACTGCTAACCGACAGAACATTTCGTATATCGCCGCTTCGCCAACAGAACCTTTCGCCAGCGTACGATTCGTCGACAGCACCGCTCGTCATCAGACCTTTCGCCTTCGAACTATTCCTCTTGAAAAATATTCAAATAAAATATTTGCAGATTTTTCAAATTTAGCACTAGGGATACATAAAGTAATATTAACTTACTAACCGTACTGTACTTTTTCTTCATAAACAAGAACAACAACCGTACAATTTACTTCTTTATACTTGTATAAATTAGATAAAAATGATCTTCTGCAAACCTAACAAAATTAGGAGCATACATTACATACATAGATACAGGTCAATCCGAGAACCTCCTTTTTGAAATCTCAAAACATTTATATTGAACAAATTACTATTCAAATCATCGAAATTAAAAAAAAAATTATATAAAAATTACTGCTATTTAAATTTTAAAATCTGCATATAACTTTATTTGAATATCTGCAAATAACTTTATTTGGATATTTTTCAAGAGGAATAGTTAATTGACGACGTATCGGTTAGTGAATCGTTCGAAGGCGAAAGGTCTGATGACGAGCGGTGCTGTCGACGAATCGTACGCTGGCGAAAGGTTCTGTTGGCGAAGCGGCGATATACGAAGTGTTCTATCGATTAGCAGTTCGGTGAAGAAACGAATGTCGGAGTCCAGTTCCAGATTCGTTGTTATATTATGTTAAACTCCGAATTTGTAACTTGTTGCTGTACAAAAACATTTTTTTAAATTATTTTTTTTAATTACTTCTTCCACGTTTCCCCCGTTTTTTTTCACATTTTCTCTTGTTTTTTGCTCCTTGTAGTGATGTTATTATAGCCTAGCCTTTCCGGATGGATATTTATGCTGCTTTATTATTAATCTATTAATAGATAACTCTATTGAATGAGAATTCATCATGCAGAGATATGTTAATTTGTATAATATTGGACTTGTCATTAATAATGGATTGCATTGGCGGTTTGGAGGCTGTTTTTAACGCACTTGAATAATAGAGGTTATGAGTTTGACTTAATGTTTGTTTACGATGTTTTTTTTTATTTTATGCGGATTTTATAAATGTCTGATACTTACTTAATAATTATCATTTAAATAAATAAATAAATAAATATCTGGGACATTTCCACACACGGTCATCTGACCCCAAACTAAGCAGAGCTTGTACTATGGACGTCAGAGACTGATATACATACATATATATTTATAAATACATACTTAAATACATAATCACACCCAGACACGGAACAAACACCGATGTTCATCACACAAATATTTGTCCCGAGTGGGAATCGAACCCACGACTCTTGGAACCGCCAGCCAGGGTCACTAACCACTGTTCCACCGAGCCAGTCAAAGTTCAATTTATTTCAGATAACTTACAATGATAATTATAGTATCGATATTAGGTTAGTAACACATAAGGCTTACGGCCAAAGTTACTATGTATAAAAAATAAAATAAAATATCCGTTTGAGGCTCTACAAATCCCGGCCAGCTAAACTTTTATAATATTGACTGACTTTCTTATATATTTTAGTTTTTTCTTGTAACACATTCAGGGTTATTGTTAGATTTTTTTGTTGAAGTAATGTTCTACTTCTGTGAAAAAAACCCAATGTTAGCAATTAGTTAAGGTGGTTAAGGTAAAGTTAATGTTTTTGGAAATCCAACTTATGTATACGAGTACCAAAAGTACCAATATTTTGTACACCAATAATTTTTTAACAACTTTATACACCTTGGGACTAAATAAAATAAATATTTAATTTTAAACTGTCATGGTTACACACATTAGAAAACGACCATTACTTAGTTCACCCGTGATCATGGCGCTTGCACCAGTGCCGAAATATCGGGAGCTCATTAAAACAAAACAACATGGTAAATATCCCGGACAGTTTCAGTTTTCTAAAATACATATTTCATCAAACACATATAATATGATAGATCTGTTAACATATAATATCTTGCCGCAAGCCACGACCATACGATATATGGGGATAACGGAATCAAATACAACGTATTGGTTTCCGATAAGCGACGCTTTCATGTTTAGATTAATGCTCCCAGGTTAATAGACTTGTATATTTTATTGATAAAACATAACATGTTCAACCTTTGCCTTTATTTTGTGAAAAAAAACCTAGAAACTTAGCAATTTGGCCGAATATGTGCAGTTGTTTATTATATAATACTTCATAATACTTTTTTAATACAAAGAGAAATAAAAGGCGTTAGTATCGTTTTGCACAACTATACAAGCTTTATACGAATAACAAGTTTACCAAATACTTTATAAAAACACTAGCTGTCTTGCCTTCGTCCGCGTTCTTTAGTTTCTTTGCTCCCATTATATTGATCGCAGTGAGATGTTAGAAAAGCCTTCCTTGATAAATAGTCTATCCAACACAAAAATAATTTTTAATTTCGAAATTTCAGGAACTACAGTTCCTGAAATTAGCGCGTTCAAACAAACAAATTGATTCTTTAGCTTCAGCTTGAATGTAATTATCGTAACAATTAATCTTGAAATTATTAAAATGATAAATCTTATAAACTAACTGTGTATACTCAGGCAGTAGCCACTGCACTATACTAGAATCCGTAATTCGACGGAGCGGTTTGACAAGTCAAAACGCATTATGTTGCCAGGTTCAGCCTAGTGTTGTTTGCGTCGATAAATTCTGACCGATTCGATCCGAACAAAAAAGTCGATTTATTTTTTGCGAGTTTTATTATCAAAACGGGAATGCAATAATTAAGACTTTGAAGTGCAAGCTCGATATCGTAAATAGGCGATGGGCATGACACAACGAAAAATTTAAAAACGGTGGAAGTTAAGCAATTATTTCTGGTCGAGCTTAACACAATTACCCCAGAAAAGTGGTAGAAATGCGTTGGCAACGTGCAAGATCACTAATATAATAGTTAATTGTGATTTCGTCGATTGTCTAATAAAACCGCCCAAGTCGATTGTTTGGCGGTTTTCACTTTTGGAACATCACTGAATAAAGATT
The DNA here is from genome assembly GCA_039566165.1 of Maruca vitrata. Taxonomy (NCBI): domain Eukaryota; kingdom Metazoa; phylum Arthropoda; class Insecta; order Lepidoptera; family Crambidae; genus Maruca; species Maruca vitrata. The sequence goes on along the minus strand of CM076935.1, from coordinate 1,067,338 downwards.
TTTTCCTGCATAAAACTACAATGTCGATCTTGCGTTATTCCACCAATCAGGGCTTAAATTCCAACATTTTTATTACAATAACTCTTAAAGTTAATAGAACTATGCCGTTTTTTTTCAAATGGATTGAGCGGTGTTGTTAGATAATTAATCAACGATTTATACTTAAACCAGATTATTCTGTCGATAATTAAATATTACCATTTACCTCATCACTATTTTATTTTTCCCACACATAGTAACACTCTATATGTCAAACTACTCCGTCGAATTATGGATTCTAGTATAGATTCTAGGTCTGTATCACAGGAACCAGTAGCGTTGATAACAAACACATTATAATAAAAGCTTAACCTTTAAAAAAAAGCTTGAAGCTTACAATGAAGAATGTTACTGTGTGTCAATTTTACAATAGAATAATATAATATATTGGCATGATGAATATATTTGTAAAACGAATTTATATTGAAGAACGTAAAGGAATGGAATGTTTTTTTTCACAATGTACTGCTTGTTGTGGTTTGACATCATATCACTACGTTATTTTTTACGAAAAGGGAAAACGATCAGAACTTTAAACACGTATAACTTTTTCAATTTTGGTTGTACAGTCGCCGTCAGATATATCGTAGCAGACAAGGTGACCAAATACATCTGAACAATTTAAAATGTCAATAACTTCGATACACTACAAGTAACCATAAATATCTGAACATTCAGTACTTCATTAAGATCTGAGCAGATGCTTGTCATTAACTTCTAAACATACAACTTGCCAATAATATCTGAACACTTATCACGTCAAGTGTCAATCTGAGCACTTGAGGAAACATTGCAGTTGGAAGTGCCTTTACTATAAATACTACATATTTAAATAGGAACTCTTTGATAATTTATGTAATAAAATTACTCTGACAGTTTTGAAATGTCTATTGTCATCACAGTCGAGTGTGAATATGGGTGGGTGTGTGTGTAAGTGTGTGCATGTGTGTGTGCTAGTTAAAATTAGTAAAACTCATTAAATTTAAGATTTGGTCGTATGATTTTTAATAATCAAAGCCGTTAAACCGTTATTTACTACTACGGTCTGTAATCACAGTAATCTGAATCTGAATCATCGACGAATGAATTCAACAAAATATAAGGAACTTCTTAAAGATACTTTCCTTTCAACTGCTTAAGTATTTTATTTATCCAGATGAAGACGTTCGTTCAAGATAATCAAGATAATACAGTGCATTACGCTCGTACTGTTCAAACATACATAAATGAACAGAGAGACCTGAGCTTAGGTACTTTAATCAAAATACCGCCAAAAAGTCCAGACCTCAATCCTTTCGAGAACTTGTGGGTTAAAACGGTGCAAGAGTGGAATGGGAATCAATGTCGATCAGAAGAAGCATTAAGAAGACATGCAAATATTGTCTGGGAATCCTTCAGAGGACGCAACCTCTGTGAGAAGATTGTTGGTTCACGATTACAGGACATATTAAATGCAGAATCTAATTGGTTCAGTATGTTGTGTAACCTCCACACAAAATACTAAACCAATTTGATTTATGATGTTTTTAAAAAAATATATAGTAAAAATTATAAATACTATAAATAACTAAAATCTGTTTTCATTTCAAATAGTGACTTCCGCCCTCTTGGCCCCCAAAAACCTAATTAACAACACCCATGTCGATTATTTCGAACGAAGTCGACTGGTCAACTGGCTCGACGGCGCATTTAGTAGTGTTGTTTGTTCTGTGTCTGGGTGTAAAGTATATATAGTTAAAATTAAAGTATATATTTGTGATACTTTCTCTTTTCTCTTACTCAGAGTTAGATCAATGTACATATGTGATGTTGTCAGATATTATTAAGTTTTTTGTTAAAGAAATATCGTAAAAACTAAATATTTTTACAAATACATTATATAGTCTGCGGTGACCCTAATAGTTATTCCAATGCGAAAACACAAAGATTTACATCAATCATTCTTCTGAGACAAAAATCATTATAAATTATTACAGATGCTAAACTTTATTAAATTGATTTCTCAAACGATTGGCAACCTCGCATTGGTACTTCCAAGTCAGTGATTTGACATAATGATTTAAAAAAACAATGTGTTTATTTGCATAGATACACTTGACGTGATGAGTGTTCAGATATTATTGGCAAGTTGTATGTTTAGAAGTTAATGACAAGCATCTGCTCAGATCTTAATGAAGTACTGAATGTTCAGATATTTATGGTTACTTGTAGTGTATCGAAGTTATTGACATTTTAAATTGTTCAGATGTATTTGGTCACCTTGTCTGCTACGATATATCTGACGGCGACTGTACCTATGTCGAAATGAATTACACATTTCGATTCAGGTTATCAAATACTTAAAAGTTACCTAATTACCTAAAATAATTAAATTAACATTCTCCATTAAGATAAACGGTGAAGGAAAACATCGTGAGGAAACCTGCACACCTACGAAGAAATTCTAGGGTTGTGTGTGTAGTCGACCAACCCGCACTTGGCCAGCGTGGTCGACTAAAGCCTTATCGCCCTAGTTTAGACTAGGCTCGTGCCCCAGCAGTGGGGAAGTATATGGGCTGATGATGATGATGATGATTGAGATAAACATTCCTAGTGTTTGTATTGCCAAATTCTGATGTAAGCAACCAAACACGGAAGTATTTGAAAAGGTCACCGGATATTGTTCGTAAAGGATTGTTATACCCATGAATAAAACATATTCTATTACTAAAAAATCTCCAAAGAACAATCGGAGCAAGAAATTCGCTTAATTGGAATTGAAATGTATTTTTTTAAACCTATAAATCTAAGGTGGCCTATTTTTTTCCTCAATTTCTTAAAGGCTTTCTTTTTTATTTTGTTTCGTTCTGAAACAATTGGACTCGTATTCTTGGACGACTTGATGTAATGGAGTTTTGAGGCCAATGTCTATTGACATAGTTTTATTTTTTAAATCATAGTAGCATTACTTTCTAGTATTTCTTTTGAGATCTATCTAGTAAGCGTTCTAGCTATCGCAATTCATGACAAGCTTTTATGTCACATTAGTTGCTTAGAGTAAAAAGTTAATATTTTATGTAGGTATCTTATGGCTTGTATAAATTGTGTATAAAGGTTCTTTCTTAAACACTTTTCTTAAAGTTTTTTTTTCAGTATATTATAAGATTAATACATTATTTTATTACGATTTTAATACTCTTCGTAATGAACGAATATTAAGTATTCTATACGTCATGCATGCACAACATTTATGCACTTCTATAATGCCAGCAAAACTATCAGGCCAAATATTTGTTCTAGAACTATTAGACCACGATCTATGTGAACATGTAAACGTTTGAATTTTGCATTAGTTCTAGATAATATAAATCCAGATATTTTTGTCAGGTGTTAATAAAATCTACGTTATCCATTTCCTCGTCAACAACATCAACTTAAAACATCAATTTACTTGAAAACAATCAGTTTACCTAAATTTTTCTTGTTATTTGTATAATGTAACAACTGATTTGTTCAAAAGTAAATCATAATAAATTTTACCTCGCCTATAAAAACCTTTTACATAACAATGTTTATAAAGAAATTATAAAAAAAACATATCTTCGCATATCTTCAAAGCTAACCAAGTAGACACCAAGCCCACGCGACAGGTAGCAAACGGAGCTACTGATCAAATGGAATTCAAATGAGGCTGAGCTGTTAAGTTAAAAGCCAACTTCAGCAGAGGGTTCTCTATAATTGGTTCGACAATGAATCGCCAACTTTTAGGCGGAGGCGACTTTTAGGCGGAGGCGACTTTTCGTCGACTAAGGACCGATAGGATAATGTATTAATTGTATTAGGAATGCTAATTGTACTTAACTTTTCTAAGTGGGAGTTTTGAAGGCGACGTACCACTGTGTTGTCAAATTTGAAATTATTCGACGCTTTAACGGTGAAGGAAAACATCGTGAGGAAACCTGCATACCCACGAAGAAATTCTAAGGTTGTGTAGTCAACCCGCACTTAGCCAGGGTGGTTAGCTAAGACCCCATCGCCCTAGTTTAAGGCAGGACCGTGCCCCAGCAGTGACGTATATGGGCTGATGATGATACCTTCACTAATATAATAAAGTTGAAACGTTTGTTTGTTTGTTTGAACGCGCTAATCTCAGGAACGGCGCAAATATGTCGGCCTTAATAGCTCCTACATGTTTGAGCCGTTTGGGGTAGAGACAATGGGCCCGTGGGGACCTGCTGCGCATCGTGTTTACCAAGACCTCGCCAAGAGGCTGATCGAGATCTCAGGTGACTGGAGGGCGGGCGTGTTCCTGGGTCAGCGGATAAGCCTCGCCATCAAAAGAGGAAACTCGACCAGCCTCTTGGGCACGATGCCCATGGACAGCGATCTGGGACATATTTTTTATTTCTGAGAAGGTATTAATTTAGTTACTTGTATATATGTAAAGATTTTTGTAATATACTTGTAATATATTATGAAATAGAGCTATTTATTGTTTCGAATTGAAAAAATATTGTCAGATAAACCGTTTATCGAAAAAGGCTTTAGGTTGTATAACATCATCACGATGCAACACAATATAGGAGCGAAGAAACCCTGGAATATGTGTAAAAAACGGGGAAACATGTTTGAGGCCTTTGCTGCAAAGCGGTCGAAGATACGAAAAAAAAAAAGTATGAAAGAATAATTTTACTTTAAAATGATTTAAAAAAAAAGACGTGTGGCACTCGGGGACTGCCACGGTATAGCTATTGCATAGCATCGTCCGATTTCGGAGCAGCTCGTCTCGATTCGTGCGAGTTTCGTAGAGTCGTACAGTACGTCTAACCGCACGCACACAAACACCGTGCCGAAGTCTACCGAACTGAAACGACGTTAGACGATTGTGAGGTTTTTTTCGTTACGGAATTTCTTAGTTCGGTCGCTGCGCTCAAAGCCCGCGATAAAAGCTATGCTATAGCTTAAAACATGCGACAGTATGTGTCTATCTTTTAACGCTTGCTGGGCGATTGTAGGCGCGGATATATTAAAAATTCTGCTCTAAGTCTTTATCCACGCGGATGAAGTCGCTGACACAGTATTTTTTTTTAAATACGTACGTATTACTATTACTTGTTGAGATATTACTAAAGATACTCCATCATTTTTTTTTAAACATTGTTAAAGAAGCTTTCTATGAACTTATGCAGAACTTATACGCAATAGTGTACTAGTAAGCTTAATATACTAAAATATATGCAGATTTCACGCAAATAATGTGAACGTAGTAACATTATTAAACAGCATTACGATATTATCATCTTATTTCCTTAGAAGACACTTACGAGACCCTAAGGGCGTAATGAAGATACGCAGACAAAATTGCGATCTACCGCCGGTTACTATGATTTATAGACACATATACACGCATATCATTATTAACATATACTTAGGCAGATTTGTCGCTTCGTAGAGTTCATTATGTTAGGGCATACTTGAATAATTATGAACTACTAGCTGTGCTAGCGGCCTCGTTCGCATGGAAAAGAGACTTTGGGTAACATTTTTCATATACTCGTGCCTACAAATGCCCAGCATGGGCTCAATGGCTCGTGATCATGAAATAAAAATGGTTCTTGAGAAATGAAATGAAATGAAATGAAATGAAATGAAATGAAATGAAATAATTTATTCTGCAAATAGATTTACATGAAATACTTTTGCACGTCAATTTGTAAATAAATTAATCACATATTACATATAAATTCACAAGTTACATAATTCATTGATGTCCAAGCGAGCAGCTCATCATGTCCATGGATTTTTATCATTTAAGTAGTCTTCTACTTTATAATATGCTTTTTTCATAAGACACGACTTAATAAAAAGTTTGAAATTATAAAAAGGTAATTCAATAACATTTTGTGGGATCTTATTGAACAATTTTGTGCTTAAACCTAAGAACGACTTTCCAGTCTTTTGAAGCCTGAGCCTTGAAACGGCAAGCCTATGTTTATTTCTGGTGTTAAAATGGTGAGCATCCGATTTCTTATTAAATGATTGCATGTTCTTGTAAACATATGAGATACAGTCCAAAATGTACTGGGAAGCTACGGTTAAAATATCTATCTCTTTAAAAATATCTCTAAGGGAGTCACGCGGTCTTAAGCCATATATGGATCGGATAGCCCTCTTCTGTAATATAAAAATAGTCTGTATATCAGAAGCCGACCCCCACAGCAGAAGACCGTATGACATTGATTGATTGATTACTTCCGACCGATTTCGGCCATGGCGACCACTTCGACTCCTAATTGAGTCTGCGCTGATGCGCACGAAGATGACTTATATAGCCGATCTTCGCAGCAAACTCCCGTGCACAATGTGGGCACGTTAGTTTGCCGTTTACCATATGGTAGGTAATGGCTGCGGGTGCACGGGATTTGATCTCGTCGCGTTTAGCGTCGAGGTCAGCTTGACGCTGTTCCTCGAAGACGCGTACTTGCCGCTGCACATGCCCGCGCCATTCAGGCCGTTGCGCTGCCAAACTCTCCCACAAAGAGGGCTCTATGTTGCATCTCTTCATGTGACGCTTCTGAACATCTTTGTATCGGAGGAGTTGTCCGCCGCGTTTCCGCTTGCCTTCCTCAAGTTCAGAATAAAAGATGCGCTTCGCCACTCTTTCCTCCGCCATACGGGATACATGACCGCACCACCGAAGCTGACGACGCATTATGTAGGCCTCAATGCCACCAACATTGGCTCGTCGCAAGACTTCGGTATTACGCACGCGATCAGACCATCGGATGTTCATTATTTTACGCAGACATTTTAGGTGAAAGCGGTCTAATGTGCGTATTTGGTGGCGATACAAGCACCACGTCTCGGAGGAATATAAAAGGTTTGGCAGCACAATCGCCATGTACACCGATATTTTTGTGGGCAGCTTTATGTCGTGCGAGCAGAAAACCTTGGAACACAGCCTGCCAAATGCTGCAGCTGCAGCCCCGACTCGGCTGTTGATCTCGTCATCAAGGTCACACTTAGAAGTCACTGTGCTCCCCAGGTATCGGAATTTATGCACCTGCTTCAAGACGTCCTCACCAAGCTTTATGATCAGTGTCTCATGACCATGCGTGTCTACGGACATCACTTCCGTCTTTTTGACACTGATCTTTAGGCCGAACTTGCAGCAAGCTTGATGAAAGGTGGACATGACTTGCTGCACTATGAAAATAGCTGAAATTAACTAACCTTGCCGTTTCAACGTCAGTTAAATTCCTGATTTTTCTAACTGCATACGCAGCTGAACTAAGCCTACCCGCCAAGACAGAGATATGAGGTCCCCATTGTAACTTAGCATCTATAGTGATTCCTAAAAATGTTGTAGATTCAGTCAATTCTACAAGTTCGTTATTTACAATAATGTTAGTATCAACTTGTCTTACATTTGGCATTGTAAATCTCATACATTTAGTTTTTTTCGCATTTAACAATAAATTATTTGTATTAAACCAGTGAAGAACTTGTGAAAGGGTACTATTTACCTCGTCGTAATTATTTTTACCTCTGTCAACCTTAAAAATCAATGATGTGTCATCAGCAAACAGTACCGTCTCACATAGGTCTGCAGTGAAATACGGAAGGTCATTAATATAAATCAGAAACAGCAAAGCTCCCAGATTCGAGCCCTGGGGCACTCCCATGAGAATAGGAGCGCCACACGAGTCAACTCCATTGACATTCACTGTTTGCACCCTATCTTTGAGATATGATTTCAATAAATGAATCGCTTCATCTGAGACACCATAATGATGCAATTTTAATAACAATATTTCATGATTAACACAATCAAAGGCTTTTGACAGGTCGCAAAAGATGCCTATTGCATCCTGCTTATTCTCCCAAGCGTCAAAGATATGCTTGACAAGTGCTACTCCTGCGTCAGTGGTGGATCTTCCTTTGGTAAAGCCAAATTGCTTATTATGTAAAAGCTTATTTTCATTAAAATGGGACATTAATTGAGAGAATATAATTTTTTCAAAAATTTTACTAAGTGCAGGTAGTATTGAAACAGGGCGAAAATTGGATGGGTCATTTTTATTACCTGTCTTGAATAAAGGAATTATTTTACTTAACTTCATTAAATTAGGAAAATGACCTACCTCTATACACATGTTAAATATGATAGCCAAATATGGAGCTATTGTTATGATGATTGTTTTTAATAGTTCCACAGAGATACCCCATAAATCTTCAGTCTTTTTGAAATTTAACTCTTTAAAGGCTCGCAAAACCATATTTTGGTTGACTTGGTTAAATTTAAAAGATACTAGACATTTTTAATAACATCTTCCCTTGTGAACGAACTAACGACTTTGTAATTATCAACACTAATCAGTAACTCATACTGTCTTAACCAATGCTCAGTAAGGCATACAACATTAATATTCATTTCATTTAAATATAACTCAAGTTCTAGTTTTTTTCCAGGAAAGCCTTGAATATTTTGATGAATAAGTGTTAAGTTATTATGCTTTCCTTTTGACCTTACATTTAATTTGCTAGAGTTGTCCTCTATTGTCCTATGATATAATTTAAATTACCTGAAACATTTTCCAGGGAATTGTCGCAAATGTCAATAACCTGCTCAATAGAAGCAGACTGAGTAGCCAAATTCTTGGCTGAATTACTTATTCTAATACAAAAACATAGCGATAAAGCTAACTGTCTTTTATAAAATTTTGAAAGATAAAAATTATCTTTTGTCAACAATAGCCCTTTGTTAAGGTTAAATGTACTAATATTGCAGTCAATTAAATTAAATTTATTATTATTAAATGTCATTGTATTTAATGTCAAGTTTAATTTATACCTAATTAAGTTTTCTGATTGTGGCAAGCTATTACTGTAAGGAAGTGTAAATAATATAATTTTATTTACTTTTAAGTTGCTCAAATAATCAAAACATTTAATTAATTCTTTTTTAATTACGTTGTGTCTGTATTAAACTTAAATTTAATAATTTTTCTAATAATTTCACCATATCGATACCTTAAATCTCAAATGGCGTAACCACCAAAACGCAACTTTTCAGGAGAGCAAAAAAACGAAAAAAAAAAGTTTTTTTTTTATATAACTTTGTCAATTTTAATGCAGTGAAAATGTTTTATACATCAAATTTCTTAGAATTTTGAGATAAAGGCTTCAGTAAGAACTCTTTGCACCTAGATCTTATATTTAACAAACTAGAAGGCGGTTACGCTTGTGAAAATATTACGAAAAGGCGTTTACGCCTCATAAAAAAACATGATTTTTAAGAGGTGAAGGTCGTATCTCCCGAAAGTAATTGTCTTTTGTGCTTTAAAATAACTTAATAATGAAAGAAAACGTGAAATTTTCACTCTGTATTACGCTTTTTACAAAGTTACGCCATATGTCACATTTTCATAGTGATGTAACGGGTAATACTCACCTTGTAAGTTTTATAACAGGATGAAGAATTTTTGTACATGGGAAATTTCATACGTAATTCGATTAATTTTGTCATTCGTATATTCAGCCTACATTTATCTATGTATTCAGCCATTTGCGTACTTGTGCGCATAGATTACGTTCCTCCGTGTATTTATAATTTTTTGTGACCGTTACGTTGACTTTGGCGCGTTATTGGTCTTTGATTCTGATTTGTGTTTGGACATTGATTTAAAATGCCGAAACAAGGAAAAGCAATAAATAGCCAATGTCTCCGCAATCTTAATCCCCCCGCGCATCAATACTAACAATAATAATGACAATCATGTGTTCAGCGATTTTGGGTGTAAACGCCTTTCTTTTGTATTGCAATTTCGAAAAATAGCGTGTCTTACGAGTTACGCCGGAAAATTATGTCCCTTACACCCTTTTTTTTTGACATTTTTTTCACGTCACAATAATTTCTAGGAGCGTAACCACCAAGTAAATTATACTAAGCCTTTTACGACCTATTTACCTTATGAAAAGTGTTCAAATCTATAAAAAACATTGGGTCGTAATAACCTTTTTTTGCGAATTTGAGGATTTTAAATATACAGATCGATAGAGAAAAAAAAACTGACTGAACTGCATTAAAAAGTCATTTTGACCAAATTGGCGGTTACGCCATTTGAGATTTAAGGTAGCGATATGATGTATTTGGGAAACAATAATTACTGATCGGTTGTCCCATTATACTACTCATTAATAGGCCCATATTCTTACCTATCTCATCACTAAACATAACAATATTAGTACTACTTACTAAAGACACCTGATCGTTACATGCCTGAGGTGGATGGGTATAGGAACTGTTGGATTCCACGGTTTGAGATAGGTTCAGCAAGCTATCACAGCGACCCCGCTGTGATAGCTTGCTGAACCTACCTACCTACCTATGCTCACCCGAGCATGATGGGTCACACACTGACTGAGAACCATTTTCACTGTTAATCATGTTTACACTATGACCACTTGTCACCGAGGAATCTAAAAGGTTCTTCAAAGCCAATATGTGTTCCTCATTCTCTTTTTTGCAGCTCATATACCTACTAGTCATATTTTCTAATGATTTTGTTAAATTAATTATTTCATTTTCTAATTTTCCTATACTATCCTCATAAGTAATAATATGTTTGTCTAATGTTAATGTATATAAATCTAACTCATCACCTAAACGCTGTCTTTCTTTTATACACTTTACCTTGTTGTATGAACTGCGGTGGTTTTTTATTAACTTTTGTGTTTTTTTTATAAATCTATTTATTCTTAAATATTTTTTCAATTTATTCCGGCTGCATTTAACATTCCCAGCTGTAGGTGTAGGGCAGTTTAAAGTGTCATTTGTTAAGTCTATTGTCACAGTTGGGTTCATGTTAATTGCATCAGGAATAAGGCTGGGCGCACTGTCAATTAGCTCGTCAAATAGGGATTGGGTTTGGGAGGCGGTGAGCTCCTGCTTGGCGGTCTTCAGGTGGCTGATGTGGTGGTGGGCCTCCTGCAGCTCCTGCTCCAGCATTGTAACGCGCCGCAGGTTATGGACGTACTCCTGACTGCACTCACCAAACCCGTCAACGATTGATTGTAATTTGTCCCGTTCGTCAACTACAGTGATATGTTTAGTATGCGATTCGGCCATATCTTTTTTTATCTTACTGCTCCTATCCAATACATCCAACAGTTCCTTCTCATTTTCATCTCTTTCTCTAATTAATTGCGAAACTTCCTCCTTGGTGGCTTTTAACTCTCGCAAAGCCAGGTCCAGTTTAGCCTCTGTCGAGACGGTGCTAGACCCCACCTGGCGAGCCAGAGCCTTGCTGCGAGTCAACATGTTGGTTGACAATGTTTATTTAAAAAGCAAAAAACAATCACAACAAATCGCGGTACCAATGAGACGTTTACACAATTTTAGGAAATGAATGTAACTTTATCGTATATAGCAACACGTAATTAACTAAAATATATTAAATACTAGTCGTTATTACTTTTTATTAGCACAGTTATTTGTATTTACTTGATTAAAGAGATAAAAACGATCACACAAAATTTAAACTTGCACTGTCATCCACTTTGCATTTGTTGCTGTTTCACAATCTCAAAAGATACTTGGTAATTAAGTGATACCTATACACATACACTTATAACAACACACAATAAGTAATTAGTACGAGTTAAATAGGCCAATTAATGAGGAAACTAAATAAAATTATAAATTAAAACCGGGACAAACGAAATCAGCTGTCATTCGCAGTGTTGCCACAACCAAAAAAAGAGAGAGTTAATCTTAAAAGATATTCATATACTTACTGTTTTGGTAATTTAAAGAGTAATAACTTTTTACCACGTCTCGGCAAACGTAGTGTAGGACGCCCGCAGGCCAGGTGGTGTGACGATCTGCGCGGGACGGCTGGTAGGAGCTGGATGCGAGTGGCCGCGGAGAGAAAGAAGTGGCGTGCATTTGGAGAGGCCTACGTCCAGCAGTGGACAGGAATGGGCTGATGATGATGATGATGATGAATTCTTTCGCACATATTTTTTGATCTTAAATCGTTTCTCGAAAATGAATAATTTTTCCTGTTTTTATACCTTTTACACTGTTTCTTCTTTCCATCAATTGGTTACAGCGAGATGTTATGTAGCCGTTAGTCTTCCTCGATAAATGGTTTATCACACAAATATTTTTTCTTTGGAAACAGTAGTTCCTAAGATAAGCGCGTTCAAATAACAAACAAATAAACTCTTCAGCTTTATAATTAAAAATATTATATTCAAAAATTAAATTAAAATATTATATTAAAAAATCATCATCTCATCTGTCCATTGCTGAGCATAGGCCTCTTCCATACCTTTCTAGCGCGAACGGTCTACCGCCATCTGCATCCAAAAAATCCCAGCAATTTTCACCAGGTCGTCGGTCCATCTGGTAGGTGGCCGTCCCACACTGCGCTTTCCAGTACGTGACCTCCATTCAAGGATCTTTCTGCCCCTACTTCCTTCCAATCTTCGTGTCATGTGGCCGGCTCATTGCCACTTCAGCTTACTAATCCTTGGCTATGTCAGCAATTTTGGTTCATCTACGGATTTCCTCTTTTATAGATAGTACAAATTAGTTATTTTACAAGAATCCCCAAGTTATATCTAGGTTAATACCAAATGTTGTCTTTAGTCCGTTACCTTGGAAACCTGGACTCATCGACTTCGTTGCCTGGACTTTAAACTTTCCACAAGTTAAAGGGGCTCCATATGAACATTATTAAAAGAAACAACTCCAAATCCGATACTTTTCTTTGTATTTTTTGGGACGTCCCAGGGGGTCTGTCTAAGAAGGTAATACCTTTTATAATTGCTCTGAGTTCCTGGGCTTATAAGGAATGGGAACTTCTTTTACATTATGTATCATATAATTATCTAGGAGAATACGAGTTCGAAATATTGGTTTTGTACTTGATACCTACAAAAATACATTAAAATAAACTTGTGGTTGATTTTAATATTTACTGTCTCGGTGGAACAATGGTTAGTGACCAGCTACGGTTGCAAGAGTTGTGGCTTCGATTCCAACTTAGGACAAGTATTGGAGCCCTTGAATATTTTGTAATGTTATACTTGTTATGTTCCGGGTGTTGGTGGGGCTGCCGAGACACTGCAGTGCGTCTGGCATGTTTGCCGACGCTCACGTACAAGGCTTTAATGCCATCATGAGAAAAAAAATCCACTCTACCCAATACTTCTGTATTGGGTAGAGTGGATTTTTTTTGCTTGCTTGGCAGCCCCAACAGTATTCTAAAAGTTTTGGCGGGAAGGTGGGATAGTGCTCTGGGACTGCACTGGATCACGGCCCTAAAAAACCCGAATGCGGAGCAAATTTATTATATCAATTAACAATTATAATATCAAAATAATTTAAGTACTAACCATAGATATAAGAACATTGTTACTAACGAATTATGGATTTAAATTATCTGAATAAATGAATTATATTATTATTATTATTATTAAAATGGCAATAGAAACACATTATCTCTGATTATTTCAACTGTCTATGTATCACCGTTCTTGAGATACAGCCTTTTGAAGGACGGATGGACGAACGGACAACCAAGTCTTAGTTATGAGGTCCCGTTTTTACCCGCTTTGAGTTCGTAAAAGGTACACAAAATTCTTGCCCGTGAACACGAGCGCTGTAGAGAGATCGAAACGTCGGGTCTCAAAATAATATGTTAAGATTAACAAAATTGATTAACTAATAAAATAAATAATAAAACGATGGACAGGTTTGGAGGAGAGCTTTGCTCAGCAGTGGGATGATACAGGTTAAGTAAAAAACAAAACGATGGCCTAATATCTTTGACACGCAAAATGGGTATATTTGTGGCACCGATTCTAGACACAATTTAGGCTCCCAACTGTTTTGAGTATAAACAGATTTGTAAATACTATAATAAGATTATCTTATAAATAGCAGAATGGACTGAAACAAAGTTTTTAATTCCTATAAATTTAGAATCCGGGAGTTCTTAGAGCATTCTTGGCAGATCTTGAAACGGTATTTTCAAGATTTTCAACACAAAATAAACCGTCTAATCCTCTTTGAAAGATTATGCCGACTCGTTTCGTACAGACACGCAAATAAATTAGAAACATTGTTGTATTACTAATTTAAATTTTATGCTTTGTGTATTAAAGATTATCTACTTATTTAACAAACAAATAAAATTAGCAAAACATAACATACATTGATCTGAGTATATGCTAATGATTAGCACTTGTGTGATATCAAATGATATTACATAACGTCGGCTTAGAGTGTAAACCTGCTAACTCCATATTAGGTACATTTTCAGGAGAGACGATTGGGATGTGTACTTATTTTCACACTTTCGAATGGTATAAATAACGTATTAAAGTAAAAAAATGGATTTGGCAGGTTTACACTCTAAGCCGACGATAATATAACATAAAATCAATCCTTTTTCCCAGAGGGGTAGTCAGGGATCACTTCCTGCCATGTGCTACGGTCCTAACACACTACTTTCGCACTACTTTTGATTTGACCTTTATTTAAGGTTTATTTAGATACATGGCACACCACTTTCGCTTCATCCACAGTAGTGTGCCAGGACCGTAGCACATGCCAGGAAGTGATACCCCTCTTGGAAAAGGGCGTAATTTTATTTAACTTTATTTTCATAAGATAAATTTTTTTAAAAACCTAACATAAAGTTTGGTTTCTAGATACTTGACTGGTTTATTTTATAACTAGCTGTGCCCGCCAAAACGTTTGCGTGAACTACAGGATTTTACATACAAAAGTTTTTTCCCAGTAACTCCCGATCCCTTACAAATTTTGCAGGTGCATGCCAAATTTCAATCCTCTATCTTACGCGGTTTAAATGTTTTCAGAAAAGTAATTTATAAATACATACTTAACTACAAAATCACACCTAGACATGGAACAAACACCGATATTCACCAAACAAATATTATGTCCCGAGTGGGAATCGAACTCACGACTCTTGGAATCGCCAGCCTGGGTCACTAACAAAACCATTGTTTCACCGAGCCAGTCAAGTCAAGTTTTATTTTATTACTTGCCACATTTACACAAAGGGTATGGTAATTTTATATAATTACCGGTAAATGTGATTAATTCGATAGTTTTCACCACCTTTACCACGAACACTACTAATTATGCATAATTACCGGTAATTATACATAATAACCACTCTATCCACTTTTACCGTAACAGATATACTAGCTTCTAAGTCATATAGAAAATGTATCGTATAGAAAATTTTGATTATAATAATGATTTTATGGTCACTGTTTAGTTGTTCGATTGTACCTCAGTTGTTTCCACGTGTACTGTACCAATATATTTATCACCGGTCTTCATGCTGGTGCAGTGCAATGTATATCAGTGAGTTAGTTCAATTTTCTTTGATTGATGAGATTTTTTTTTCTAACTGAATTACGATGATGGCTTGGAGTAGCCTCGTCATCATCACCTGACTTGCGGGAGAGCGGATGGCTTTCCCCCTAAGATAAGACTTCCTTTTGCTTGATCGTAAACAAGACTGATAATTGGTAAACTGTTAACTGACAAATAAATTAATTGAGTAAAACCATGTTTTGTGGAGTTTCAGTGTTTATTGGTTGTAAATCTGGGTGTATCTTTAAAAATATTATAGCTATAAATAATATAATGCTACTAATAACTAGTTATTATGGGTCTACTTGCGATAAAATAACTGTTCGACATTTCAACTTGATTGCACCAGTCATGGTTGTGGAACGTATCTTAAGTATTCTTAATAGGTGTAATAAGTCTTACGCCTTAAATGCAATTCATTGATTTTTAAGCTTATTACAAGGGATTAGAGTTCAAAGTAGTATGTTCACATTTGGCAACAGCATGCATTTAAGGGTTAAATAGTAAATATGAGGCTAAGACTTCTCCTTCAGTGTTATAAAATTATCACACTGTTTCTACTTATACTGCAGCCTATGAATCGGTTGAAGGGCCATCTCGGATTTACGGACATTTTATCACTCCTAGCCTAAGAACCCACCGCTCAATTTTGTAGGGCATCGTTTATATTTTATAAAAATAAAATATTGATGTAAACATAATTCAAAATATTGTAAAAACATTAAAATCCAAACGTTTTTAACATATTTATTGTACTAAATCGTTTGGAATAAATTACGGTTCTGGTCCGCCTTAAAAGTTGAAACAAAATCAAAAGAGGAACTTGAAGCTTATTTTCTCTTTTTACATATTTTTAGTGAAGTTTTAATGGAAGGGTAAAAGATGAAATTAAGAAATTATTATACTTCATACTACAAGGTGTATAATATCACGTCTGCGAGAAGTAGTCAACAGTGCAAAACATTAATTCCTTACAGCTAAGTCAGTCAAATAAATAAATAAATATTACACAACGTAACAGTTTTTTACATTATTTAATGTATATTTAAAGAGCTTGAGCAAGCTTAGCATACTTGTATAACATTAGTAGGGTTAAATGTATACCTAAATAATTGTGTACCATAAAATAAAGCGGTGGGATCCCGGTCTATCATAAAAATGTAATGTCCGTCAAGTGAAAAGGGATGACGTGTGTGATAGAGATAGCTCGAATCATAAATTTGGGAAGGGGAGCGGAAGAATTGTAAATTAAGAGTGAAGTTTTGATACTGTTTATTTATACAATCCTGGAGATAATATCGTCATGAAATTCGAATCGAATATTTATTTACAGGTTTCAAATATTAGAAGTTTAATACATCATTCGGATAGTAAAAATTCGAATAATTTATTTTACTTTATAGTTAGGATCATAGTTGGTAAAATATAATACAATGTTAATTAAGATGCCCCGTTGGCTGCAATTCAAATCCTAATTACATACAACTTGTGATAAGTAAAATATTTATAATTTTACTTATCACATTTTTAATATTTTACTTAACTTAGGTCACCACGCCACCATGAACAGACTGATGAGGCAGTACAATGGACTCCATAAGAGCTGTGATATTGATATATTTTCCAATACACCGCGTACATTTAAAAATATAGTCTTAGAGCACATAGCACTGAGAGTTTAATTTTAGAATTTAGTTAAGATTGTAATATACATAGACAAATAATATATTTAGTTTGTTAGTTTTAAGATAAAGTCCACTATGCAAGCTGTGGCAACCTATAATTAAGAAAACACTAAGCTTTAAATCAACCTGTTGTTTGAATTATGTTTTTTGTTATTCTTTTTAGTGTTATTCTTGTTGGTTGTTTCTTCAATAAATAAATAAATTTTACGCGCGTCTCGTCAAACGTAGTGTAGGACGCCCTCAGGCCAGGTGGAGTGACGATCTGCGCAGGACGGCTGGTAGGAGCTGGATGCGAGTCGAAGAACGTCAGAAGTGGCGTGCATTTGGAGAGGCCTTTGTCCAGCAATGGAAAGAAATGGGCTGATGATTATGTTGATGATGATATTATTACGTACATACATAAATGTTCGACGGTTCAACAGTGAAGGAAAACATCGTGAGGAAACCTGCACACCTACGAAGAAATTCTTAGGTTGTGTAGTCGACCAACCCGCACTTGGCCAGCGTGGTCCACTAAGGCCTTGTCGCTCTAGTTTACGGTAGGCCCGTGTCCCAACAGTGGGGAAATATATGGGCTGATGATGATAATGATGATGTAGGTACATCACCATATGAATGAAAATTTAATAAACGAAATGAACAATAAATAAGAAACTCAGTGGTTCGTCAAATTAGTCCTGTCCCATTAGCATCTCAGAAAAAGGCAGATAGGAAGCAAATTATCGGTAAACAAAAGCAAACAAGACGGAAATAGGAAATTTAATTTCCCCTTTAATCGTCAAATAGCGGAATCGATTACGCTTCAACGAGTCACTTGTGATTAATGATGCGCGATTATCGATGATTATTAATTTCGATTAATCGTCAAACTGATTTGGGTAAAACGTTTGATTTAGGATACTAATAGAGTGACGCTAATATCATACTTATGTGATTAGCAAGCTGAAGTGGCAGTGGGCTGGCCACATCAGCCGTAGAACCGACAACCGCTGGGGTAGACGAGTTCTGGAGTGGATACCGCGTCGGCAAGCGTAGTGTAGGACGGTCTCAGGCCAGGTGGTGTGACGATCTGCGCGGGACGGCTGGTAGGAGCTGGATGCGAGTGGCCGAGGAGAGAGAGAAGTGGCGTGTATTTGGGGAGGCCTATGTCCAGCAGTGGACAGGAATGGGCTGATGATGATGATGATGATGTGATTCCCTTTGAGTAATGGTAGGTCAGTATTTTTCTGTTTTATAAATATTAAAAAAAAACCATCAAAATCCTTTGCAAAGTTTTAAAAAATTAAGTAAAACATCAATATATTATGAATAAAGACAGACGCGCGAAGAGACTTTGTTTTATACTAAGCAGTGATTAGAAATCTTTACTTTAAAACAAAATTGCTGATAAGTGACAAGTATGAAGCAAGTTAACCTCAAAACTAATAGATGTATTCTTCTTATCATTACTTAATTTTCTCTCTCTGTCCGCAGTAGGTTGTTTATCGCTTAAAACAATCTATATATATAAAAGGAAGTCGTGTTAGTTACACCACTTATAACTCAAGAACGGCAGAACAGATTTGGCTGAAAATTGGTAGGGAGGTAGCTTAGAGCCAGGAGACGGACATAGGATACTTTTTATCCCGTTCTACCGAGTTCCCGTGGGATTTGACATGAAACGTCAGTCATTGTGTCAAACTTTATATAGTCCTTTTCAGCTAAGATGATCCCTGTGACACATCGATTTTGATAATTGTAGAGATGTCCTACAATGAAATAGTTTCGATTATTTCTGGTAATCGATAATATTTTATATGGAAATGAAGTCGATTTTATTAAATTACCAAATTTGAAAGAACGATTTGTCTTTATGTATTATAGTGAAAGTTTATTGTACGTACATATATGTATGCTTTACATAGCGCTATTCAGTAAAGTGAAATAATAAGAAGAGAGTAAATATTTTCATTCAGTATTTGAAAAATCACTGTCAGAAGAATCGCTTGATGAGTCACTATCCCTGACATGGTACTTTTTGTCTTTTCGACTACTTTCGTCCAATCTTCACGAGTGACTGAACTGACTTCATTAAATTAAACTTAACGATACTGTATCTCTTTTAAAAATATAAAATTATTTATTGTAATATTTTTCCTAATGACGCCGCAATAAAATGAAAAAGTGTGCGATAAAATTATTATCATTTTTCAAACGTAAAATGCGTAATTCAAAACACAATGAAGTGTCACAGGACTCAGCTGAAAATGACTAGTTATCGAATCCTGTCAAATACTGTAACAACTATTCATGTGTGCGTTCAGAAATTCATTTTTTGTAAATTGTTTCGAAAGTTTATGTACTTACCTACTGTTATATTTGTTTGTTTTAGACATTAATTTGTGTAAGTTATTTATTTGATTTTTAATTTCCGAAAATTATACCTCAGATTATTAGAAGGTTTTTGAATCGAAAACATGCATCTGTATTATTCAAAATAAATTTGTCTATTACATAGATTTTCATTTAGAAAAATAGTGACATCTAATTGACATGTTCATTGTTCGTTTATTGACAAATATTTTGATAGCTATCTATAGTGACCAAATTAAAGAAGGTTCTTTGTAAAACATTTTACCATTATCTCGGTTTTGGTTTAGAAGGAAAGGTCAGCTGATCGCACTACAATAAATACGGTTCATACGTGTATCAAACGGATAAGTAGATATTAAATCTCTAAAACAAGACATTTTTGCAAATATATTTTAAGGGCAATTCAGCATAAGAAGTTGATCAGCGTTTACACAACAATTTGGTAAAGATCTTTTGTGGAACATCATCACACATGTTTCCACCTACATAATAGGGTAATTTTACATGCGATTTCAGAATTAATAGTAAGAAATAGGTAAAATAATAACATTATTCAAATTGAAATTAAAATTTCTGACGAAATGAGACAATAATAGACGTTTGAAGTTGGGTCGGAAAGTCCATTACAAAACTCAAATTCTTCAAAAATGCTATACCATCGTATTAAATACAAAATTAGTAGTAACATTCACTATGAAAATATATTCGTAAATGCAACATTTGATATAACTGCTGAACAAAGCACTAACGATATGCATACAGTATTACACGTTGTGACGTCATAGTGTACTGCGACATTTGTATGAAGCGTTTTGAGCTAGCCCAAATGATGTGCTATTGAAACAGTAATATCTCAGGGAGTTTTCCAAATATCAAACCATTCTTAACAGTATAAGTACCTTCTTTATCCAGCTATATCAAAATTGTAATATTGGGTAGAAGAGTTACCAAAAATTTATATTATGCTGTGAACTTAATGTGATCAACAAACACTTATTAGCAAACAAAAAACTTCTTAGTCTTTAAAACAAAACAAACTATGTCAAAAACTTTAATAAAATTATTGTCGGTGCGGTTAAATTACCACAGATCACTAAATAAGCTATGCGATGTTTGTATATTTCTGGGTTCTGAAATTTAACTCATAGTATTTGCCATTATCCTTATTTACCTTGAAAGTAGGCCAAAAACTGTCTCGAATAAGTTTTGTTGCGCCAAATGAAGTCATTTGAAAGCAATTATTGTATTGCTGGATATGAGTAAATATATGAGATTAGTAAAGTTCTTCTCAGCTATTCGTCATAGGACCAGGGAAATAAGGATTAAATTTTATATGAAGGATATTATGGATTCCAGGGCAAATTGAAAAGGTACTTACTCGTACCTAATATGGGACAGCTGTCAGCTATAAAAAGCATATATGCGGTCAAATTGAGAGACCACATCCTTTTTTTGAAGTCGGTTAACAAAATAAAGTAGTGCATCAAAGTCACGTTAAGGCGGTACGAAGTTCGCCGGGTCAGCTAGTACTCCTATAAAACTAATAATTACTACAAAAAATTACCTATTTCCTAACTCAGACCCTAAAAATAAATAGTTGGTACATAGTAATTTATTAAACAGACAGAGCGACCGTTATTTTCGCATTTATATTATGAACTTGCTGTGCAGTGAAATTCTTGAAAATCAGATTGCAAAACAATACTAGATTGTGTAAAGGACAGATCTTCACGCAAATTAGTTATTTAAAGACATTATTGTAAAGACATTCTTAGGAATTAGGTATCTACTCATCTGTCATTCTATTTATTAGATACTCCATCTAATCTATCGATAAATAATTCACGTTGACAACGCTACAACAGATTGGATGTAAAGCGAAACGGAATCGCCAAATTCTCAACATTAATCGAGAAATGGTTACGGCAATTAAGAAAATAATTATCTTAACTGGTTACCGATTCTCGTTATATCATTTGAGAGATTTATTTAGGAGGCAACAAATCTGAAAGGCAGTGGTTTACAAAATTATACAAGGAGTATAAAACGTTTAGATACGACAAAAAAATTGTAAACAAAAAAAAAACCGCCTTCAAAAACACGACTCACTAAAAATTACAAAATAATATAATACGAACATTAATCTGGGTATGAATTTGATATGTTGTTGAAGGCGGTGCCAATTAAATTTTTGAGGAAAACTGCGTGAAATATAAACGGCACCGCCTTCAACAACATATCAAATTCATACCCAGATTAATGTTCGTATTATATTATTTTGTAATTTTTAGTGAGTCGTGTTTTTGAAGGCGGTTTTTTTTTTGTTTACAATTTTTTTTATCCTTTTAGTGTTAATTTTTTTACACCCTATTAGTTAAGCTCACCTATAATTCTACTGATATTATAACCAGTAGTATCAATATGTACACAGATTTGAAAGAATAATCCCTTTACTCCCAACTATTAAGGAGTTGACCTTCCATCATCAGCTCAGCATCATAAAATTATGATAGCCAGAAGCAAATGCCAATATGACTTCAGATAATATGCAAAACGCGGTACATGTCCCTATAAAATTTGAAGGTTGCCCTCGATTTCTCCAGGATCCCATCATCAGATCCAAGACTGGTGAAAATGGGACCACCTCGGAAGTGAACTTTATCCAACCAAAAAAAAATTTTTGAAATTCGTCTATAATTGACGAAAATATCGGTGAACATACATAAAAAAAAAAAAATATTATACATACAGACGAATTGAGAACCTCCTCCTTTTTTTGAAGTCGGTTAAAAAATAAATAATTTTCGCGAGGTTCTTAAAATCTCTTTTTTAACCGACTTCAAAAAAAATTGTAAACAAAAAAAAAACCGCCTTCAAAAACACGACTCACTAAAAATTACAAAATAATACATATAATACGAACATTAATCTGGGTATGAATTTGATATGTTGTTGAAGGCGGTGCCAATTAAATCTTTGAGTAAAACTGCGTGAAATATAAACGGCACCGCCTTCAACAACATATCAAATTCATACCCAGATTAATGTTCGTATTATATGTATTATTTTGTAATTTTTAGTGAGTCGTGTTTTTGAAGGCGGTTTTTTTTTGTTTACAATTTTTTTTCATCCTTTTTAGTGTTAATTTTTTTTACACCCTATTAGTTAAGCTCACCTATAATTCTACTGATATTATAACCAGTAGTATCAATATGTACACAGATTTGAAAGAATAATCCCTTTACTCCCAACTATTAAGGAGTTGACCTTCCATCATCAGCTCAGCATCATAACATTATGATTGCCAGAAGCAAATGCCAATATAACTTCAGAAAATATGTAAAACGCGGTACATGTGCCTATAAAATTTGAGGGTTGCCCTCGATTTCTCCTGGATCCTATCATCAGATCCTAGACTGGTCAACCTAATAGTTTAGCTCACCTGTAATGCTACTGATATTATAACTAGTAGTCTTAATATGTATACAGTATTAAAATAATTATTCTTTTACTCATAACTATTAAGGAGTTGACCTTCCATCATCAGCTCAGCATCATAAAATTATGATAGCCAGAAGCAAATGCCAATATAACTTCAGAAAATATGTAAAACGCGGTACATGTGCCTATAAAATTTGAGGGTTGCCCTCGATTTCTCCTGGATCCCATCATCAGATCCTAGACTGGTCAACCTAATAGTTTAGCTCACCTGTAATGCTACTGATATTATAACTAATAGTCTTAATATGTATACAGTATTAAAATAATTATTCTTTTACTCATAACTATTAAGGAGTTGACCTTCCATCATCAGCTCAGCATCATAAAATTATGATAGCCAGAAGCAAATGCCAATATGACTTCAGATAATATGCAAAACGCGGTACATGTCCCTATAAAATTTGAAGGTTGCCCTCGATTTCTCCAGGATCCCATCATCAGATCCAAGACTGGTGAAAATGGGACCACCTCGGAAGTGAACTCTATCCAACCAAAAAAAAATTTTTGAAATCCGTCTATAATTGACGAAAATATCGGTGAACATACATAAAAAAAAAAAAAAAAAAAAAAAAAAAAAAAATATTATACATACAGACGAATTGAGAACCTCCTCCTTTTTTTGAAGTCGGTTAAAAAGAAGGAGGTTCTCAATTCGTCTGTATGTATATGTTACGGCTAATACCCGAAGTGCGGCTACACCTAGTTTTAGCCGGTTAGAACTAGACTAAGACTAATAGTTATAATTTATAGCTTCCTGCTGTCTGTCTGTCCCTGTCTGTATGCTTTTTTAAACCTTTAAAACTACACAACTGATTTTGATGCGTCTTTTTTATTAGATAGAGGGATTCAAGAGGAAGGTTTCAATGAGTAATATACCCAAAACGAAGCGAGGGCGGGTCACTTAAACTAAGGAAAACAGGCCTCAGTAAAAAACACTTGGCATTTTGGTTGTTTCCCTTCCGTCGTCTAGAGGTTCATTGCTCCTTGGCATTTCCCTTCAGAGGGGTAAACTGGAGCATATCTATCGAATGGAAGAATGCGGTTTCTCTCACGCTACAAACGGTTTACACTATAAATACATTTTACTATGTACGCCGAGAAAAGCGTCGATGGCCGAGTGGTTACGGTCGTTGCTTGCCATGCGCGAGGTCGCCAGTTCAAATCCCGCCACGTACCACTGTGTTTTTCAAATTTGAAATTCGTATATACGATGAAATTCGTATGGTTATCGATTGACAATAATGATTTTTTTTTCACATCGGGCAGTAAGTAGCTATGTATTTGCTACTTCCTAATAGCGCATGTAGACCCATTAATACTAATATTTACTGTAATGAAATGTCGATATTCAAAGTACCTAGTACCTATTGAATAATTTCGTAGCCTTAGAACTCTTGTATTGTCGTAGGTTCGATTCCCACTGGGGACAAATTATGAGATAACCATTAAACTTTGTATTTATTCCAAGCCATTAGTATTTCCAAGCTATTCCAACTTGTCCCTCTAGCTGGAGTGAGATCATCATGTAAGACTATTATAAAATAAAGTATTAGTACGGATATATAATATTTCACTGTTACTCTTTAAATTAATAACACAAGTGCATAAATTACTTAACTCGGGCTCAAATGTGATGTTTTACCGTCTGTTATGCATCTACTTTGCACATTTCGCTGCACCTCTGAGTAAGTCAGTTAGCACCTTCATACACGTGGTGAGTATAAATAAATTAGCATACGCAAGATACATTCATTGTATTTATATACTGCAGTATATGATTATGATTGCCTCGTTGGTCTATTGGTAGCAAGTGCTGCATTAAGACCGAGAGGTTTCCGGTTCGAGTCCGGATTCGGGCAAAATTTGTGTGAGTTTTTCTTTTTAGAAATTACTCATTTCGGAGTCAGGAAGTTGAAGGCACGCCCGTCCCTCTGAAAGTACGTTAAACCGGTGGTCCTGCGCCCGATCTCTCATCGGCCATTTCGGATTGCCGTCTTACCGAACTATGAGGGTACGGGAACAAAAAGTGCACTTGTGTTTGCGCGTACACTTGTGCACTATAATATGTCCTGCACAAATGGCTTATCTCCAATGAGAGCATACATCCTTACTAATATTATAAATGCGAAAGTAACTCTGTCTGTCTGTCTGTTACGCTTTGGTACAGATATAGTCTAGAGCCTAGGAAAGGATATAGGCTACTTTTTAACCGACTGCGCTATAAAGAAGTATTTATTTTATACTATTTAATGAAGAAGTAAAGATAACAAATTTGTACATTAAGAACTTACCAACCTTCCAACCTTAAAATTCAGTTAAAAAGCCATTGAGTAGTTAGTGAGTGAGTAAATAAAATAGTAGTTAATTTCTTATTATCATACTGCAAGTGTATTACAATATTTGCTTACTTACATTGTATGCTACAATAATTGCATGGACAAATGGTAGTGACTTGTAAGTGTGTAATTAATTAACATACATATAGTCGCCGTTGATTTTAAAACAATAGCATATTAGAGATAGTACTCACGACTACTACCTTAAGGGCCAGGGGTACTATAGTATGCGCCATCAAGCTATTAGTATTTAGAATACTCGTAGTATTCTCAACTAAAAAACCTCGATAGCCGAGTGATTAAGGTCGTTGCTTGCCATGCGAGAGGTCACCTATTCAAAACTTCGCCAGGTACCGCTGTGTTTTCAAATTTAAATTCATACTTGCGATTATAAAAATAAAATTATTTTAGCACTTTAAGTTTACATAAATTTTACCTAATTACTCATTAGTATTTCAAGACTAGATTGTAATCAGATGGCGTACCTATATTATCCACTAGCTGTGCCAGCGACTTCGTTCGCGTTTCCCCCGTTTTTTACACATTTTCCATTGTATCTTTGCTCCTATTGGACGCAGCGTGATAAATATAGCCTAAAGCCTTCCTCGATAAATGGTCTATACAACTCAAAAAGATTTTTTCAAATCGAACCTGTAGTTCCTGAGATTAGCGCGTTCAAACAAGCAAACAAACAAACTCTTCAGCTTTATAATATTAGTATAGATAAATCTCCTATTGTGGAAATACCAGATATTATATCTAATAGATAAGGAAATAACTACGCCATAAAAAAAAAAACTGTTGGCCTAAATTTTCTTAAATAAAATATTTTTAACCAGTCTTAGTCACCTTTTAACTTTTTAATTCTAAGAAACTAAAACAGAGATATTTCCGAATTGTTCGAAAGTACATTAATTTGATGAAAACCGTCGGAGCTGCGAAGCCATTATTTACCTACCATTCCGATTCCATTCTGGAAACTCTTTGAATTATTTTATTTATGAGCGAGCGAAGTTTTCCGATTCTTAGCCCACTCTGTTTAATCTGTGTCTTCAGAAATGATTATAGGATTACTTTGGACGAATTGACTTCGAAGTTTATTTATTACATACATACATAAAATCACGCCTTTTTCCCAGAGGGGTAGGCAGAGATCACTTCCAGCGATCCACTTTTCACCTCTGTGGGAAACGTGACGTGAAGGGTTGTGGACCACGTCGCCGCCTCTGCCTTGGGCATTGTTTTTACAAGGTCATTGCGTTCCCACGAGTAGCAAGGATATATTACGGGGGAAGGAAAAGAGGACGAAGGATACTATCGCCTCGGATGATTTGGACTGAGTCGATAGTAGCTCGAGGAGTCGGGGTCGCTTACCCGTATACCGTTCACCAACCACCGGACTATAGATAGTTGTGACTGTTATCCCCTGACTATTTATTTATTTATTGTTATTGACTTGGCTTGGTGTTCATCCACGTGTATGAAGGTATGTTGCTACTCATATAACAAAATTTAAAAACAATTATTGTTATTGTTGTTTTATTCAGGTGGGAGACATTTTGTCGACCGGTTGCTGTTACCACCATACAGTTGTGTAAAACCCGCCAAGTGACTCTGACCTCTCTTGGTCAGGTCGCGTTCCGGGATCAGCACTGTACGAACCGGAGCCAGGGGAGACCATTGTTGCGGCAAGCGCCGGACCAGTGGAGTCTTAGCGGCGGTATTGTGTGGGCGGAGCGGGTCAGCCCGCCGGCCAGGGAGACCCGTAGACACGGGGGCCCTTCTGTCCGGCGGACTGGCCAACTCCGACCCGCACAGCTCAATTACCAATGCGAGACTCCACGCCTTGTCTCGTTGTTGCCGCAGCAGTGGTCTCCTTTTTCACGGCTTTCAGGGAGAGTGCGACAGGCTCAATATGGTCTATTGTGCCAGTCGACCTCATATTTGGATCTCACTACCACTTACCATCAGGTGGAGTGAGGTCATCTCGTTAGCCTCTTCAAAAAAAATATATGTAAATAACAAACGATGGATAAGCGTCGATGGCCGAGTGATTAAGATCGTTGCTTGCCGTGCGACTGCAAGACATGCAAGAAATTCTTGGGTCGTGTAGTCAACCCGCACTTGTCCGGCGTGGTTGACTAAGGCCTTATCGCCCTAATTTAGGATAGGCCCGTGCCCCAGCAGTGGCGACGTATATAGGCTGATGATGAGGATTCAATAACACACCCAGACACGGAACAAACACCGGTGTTCGTCACACAATCTGTTTGACGGCCTCGGTGGAACAGTGGTTAGTGTCCCAGGTTTAGTCCCTATTTTCCAAGAGTCGGGGTCGATTCCCACTCGGGACAAATATTTGTGTGACGAAAATCGGTGTTTTTTTCCGTGTCTGGGTGTGATTATGTATTTAAGTATGTATTTATAAATATATATGTATGTATATCAGTCGTGAAGTTGTGCAATATTTATTTTTATTTCTATTTAATCCTTTATCACGGGTGGGGATAGAACCCGCGACAGGTTAATGATAAAATATTGTAGTTCCGATGTAAGAAGCACAGTTAACCATAATTAGGTCTTGCATTACACTCAATTTGGCACTAACTTTGCCAATAAATGTTGGAATTAAGACCCAGACACGGCCATCGTCTGGCCTCAACCCAAATGCGGTCATTCCTATTCCAGCATTCCTAGAACGCTAACTGATTACGACATAGTTCTTGGAATGAACGTAAAGAATAAGTATTTGTGGTTCCTAATAATATTTGGGCGGTTCTATAGTTCGAATAAAGAGCTTTTCCTTGGAAAAATACCGTCCATCTTTGAGTTTTGTGTTAGCAATTACTGACTTAAATATTTTGTACTGAAGAATGGTCTATTGGACGAATACTGTCTTATAAGTTGAGCATGAATAATATAATGGACGATAAACAAATTTTATTTGGCATACTAAATTAAAACATAAGAATATCATCTTTTTTTTTTGCCTAACTGACTAACGATGATGGCTTGGAGTAGCCTTGTCATCATCACCGGGCTTGCGGGGGAGCGGATGGGTCTCACCACTAAAAAATATCATCATCAGCTCATAAACGTCCCCACTGCTGGGGCACCTACCCTAAATTAGGGCGATTAGACCGCGAATCAACCAAGCTTGCCAAGTGCGGGTTGGTTAACTACACAACTTAATAATTTCTTCATAGGTCTGCCAGGTTTCCTAACGATGATTTTCCTTCACCGTTAAAGCGTCGAATAATTCAAATTTGCGAATTTGCAAAATTGGTAACACAGTTACGTTGTGTGGTTTGAACTGGCGATCTCTCGTATAGACGCTTTATATTTATAATATATACTACCAATAATTATATTTCATGACATTATTCTACTATAGACTGGAGCACTCGTGACTTTCCGTGAAGTCGTTTATTGCATAGAACTGAACATTAATCTCTTGTATAGTGCAGTTGGCTTAAAGCCTGTCCATTCGTATCGTATATACGTTATTTCATCCAAAACAAAAAAGATAACCAATAAACAATGACGGCTTCAATAGGTGTTAGATGGTGTAATGGTTCGCACGCCTGGGCTCAATTTCGGAAAGTCCTCAAAATTTTCTCAAATCCTCGGTTAACAGTGGAGCAATTTAATTTATCCGTTTTTTTTTAATTATTAAAACAACTAGTGCAAGCTTTAGCATTTAAA
Source organism: Maruca vitrata (assembly GCA_039566165.1). Classification (NCBI taxonomy): domain Eukaryota; kingdom Metazoa; phylum Arthropoda; class Insecta; order Lepidoptera; family Crambidae; genus Maruca; species Maruca vitrata. The sequence continues at coordinate 1,038,317 of CM076935.1, read as the reverse complement.
TATTCACTTGTTTGGTGGCAAAAAATGTTAAATTTCCCAGACATATTCAGTTTTCTAAAGCGTGACTGTTTAAAGTTTTTCCCTATCCTAAGACCCGGAATAAAAAACAAAACAACACAACTCAGGCTAAGTTAAGTCCAGGATAAACATTAAGCATTAGGCCCCATCAAGCACTAACGTGGTTAAGTGTCCGGGGAACTTTGTGATTCGCTTAAAAACACATTCCCCTATTGGTCCAGTAATTTAGTTTGTTCGGAGTTTGGAGTTTTTTTATGTCAGTGGGAATGAGTTGGTAATTTACTTGTGTATATTTTTCTACTGGCACAAAAAAAAGGTTTTAGGTTGCGGTGCAGTTTTTATTTCTTAGAGTTTCCTATCCAAAGGGTAAAGGAGTCGATGGTCGAGTGGTTAAGGTCTTTGCTTGCCATGCGAGAGGTCGCCAGTTCAAACCCCGCCACGTACTTACCACTGTGTTTTTCAAATTTCAAATTCATATGTACGATTATTCGACGCTTTAATGGTGTTAGAAATATAGGTACATAACATTGAAGGAAAAACACAGATAGATTACTACCTTATATAATTACTAACAATTTTAAGTATGTATTTTTAAATATCTATGTAATGTATATCAGTACAAGGCACAAGCTCTGCTTAGTTTGAAGTTAGATGACTCTATGTGGAAATGTCCCAGATAAAAAAAAAAAAAAAAACGTTTATTGCTTCATAAATTGTACATACTGTCTTACAATACTAAAATGAAGGTGAGCAAAAGGAAACATCTCAGCATGGCTTATCTAGTAAACCTAATCTAAAGTAAAAGTAAATCTAGTAGATTATAAATAATTATTCATTTATTAACAGTTATCACAAACAAATTTCATTGTGAACTAAACTAAACTCTTAATTAGAATCTTGATAACCTTATCAGATATCTTTACACTTAATTAATTGTGACTTTTCAATGTTGTCTTCAAAGCTATTCATAATTTGGTCTAATATCGATAATGTTGAATATTTTGTGTAGTTTTGTGGCTTGAATAATAAATGATAGTAAGTAAGTACGCAAGTATTAGGTCTACGACCTCTAAATAAGGTTTTGCTTTAAAGGATATCATTAGGTCATACAAAATAATAAAATACTTATTTCGGAATAACGTGTTCTTTACCTATACTTATATGATAAATAAGTAAAGTTTGTGTATTTGTTTGTTTGTTATATTGTTGACTGGCTCGGTGGAACAGTGGTTAGTGACTCAGGTTCAAAACCAACGGTTCCAAGAGTCGTGGGTTCGATTCCCACTCGGGAAAAATATTTGTGTGACGAACATCGGTATTTGTTCCGTGCCTGGGTGTATAATTAAATATTATTTAAGTTTATTTGTGTATCCACTGTTGATCCTGATTTCCGTAACACAAGTGCTTAAGCTACTTACCACGGGATCAGATCAATGTATGTGATGTTGTGTGATATTTATTTATTTATTGTATGAGGTAAACTTGGGATCTACTGAACCAATGTTATTTTTTTTTTCACCAATAAACAGCCACATTATTTTTTAGTGTCATTAAAGGTCATATGAAAAACTGAAAAATAAAAAGGCTTTTACGTAGTAGTCGGTTTTGAAAAAAGTGAAGCGGAGATAAAACGGTCGAATGAAAGCGTTTCTTACGAACGCTGCCTTAACTATGAAGGATATGCGAAAGGTTTTTGTGTGAAATGTACCCGAAAAAAAGCAAGATCGGGTAACTAGTAATTTTTTTTTTTTTTTATAATGATCCAACAAGATGACCCCACTCCACCCGATGGCAAGCGGCAGCGAGATCCAAATATGAGGCCGACAGGCACAATATACCATATTGAGCCTGTCGCACTCACCCTGAAAGCCGTTTCACCCCTCCCTCCCGAAAAATCGATATGAGGGAAAGGGGGACGTGAAAGAGGAGACCACTGCTGCGGCAACAACGAGACAAGGCGTGGAGTCTCGCATTGGTATTGAGCTGTGCGGGTCGGAGTTGGCCAGTCCGCCGGACGGAAGGGCCCTCGTTTCTACGTGTCTTCCTGGCCGGCGGGCTGACCCGCTCCGCCCGCACAATACCGCCGCTAAGACTCCACTGGTCCGGCGCTTGCCACAGCAATGGTCCCCCCTGGCTCCGGTTCGTACAGTGCTGATCCCGGAACGCGACCTGGCCGAGATAGGTCAGAGTCACTTGGCGGGTTTTACGCAACTGTATGGTGGTAACAGCAACCGGTCGACAAAATGTCTCCCACCTGAAATAAAGTACCTAACTATACTGAAACAAAGAATCTAACACTATCCTAATCGAAATGTATGTAAAGATTTATAAAAATAAACATTTAGTTTGATTTGATACGCTAACAAATAGATTTTACGGTAATTTAATGTTGCTTACAACAAGTAATAATCGCACAGTACCTATTAGAAAATTATCTTCATTTTTTTTCAGAAGATGATAATTAGGTACTCAAAACAACAAAATGCGAACACAGAAACACGAAGAACTAACAAAATAAAAAAGACGTGTGGCACTCGGGGACTGCCGCGGTATAGCTATTGCATAGCATCGTCCGATTTCGGAGCAGCTCGTCTCGATTCGTGCGAGTTTCGTAGAGTCGTACAATACGTCTAACCGCACGCACACAAACACCGTGCCGAAGTCTACCGAACTGAAACGACGTTAGACGATTGTAAGGTTTTTTTCATTACGGAATTTCTTGGTTCGTTCGCCGTGCTCAAAGCCCGCGATAAAAGCTATGCAATAGCTTAATAATTCATGTTATTGTGTATGTTATACATGTAAAATTATTATACTAATAATCTCCTACAAAGTATTAAATTCCTATCAATCTCCATTTCGTAATCAAATCTGACAATTACGTGGGTGCGCTGGCATCTGACATGATAATTAGCCTATTTTCAGGTAATGGGACCTAGGCTATGAATAGACAATAAGATACAGGTCACCTAAGTGTCAGAATTACAAAGTATTATATGAGAATTCCACCGAGATTAAAATTAAATTAAAAGCGTCGATGGCCGAGCGGTTAAGGTCGTTGCTTGCCATGCGAGAGGTCGCCAGTTCAAACCCCGCCAGGTACCAATGTGTTTTTCAAATTTGAAATTCATATGTACCATCATTCGACGCTTTAACGGTGAAGGAAAACATCGTGAGGAAACCTGCACACCTACGAAGAAATTCTTAGGCTGTGTAGTCAACCAACCCGCACTTGGCCAGCGTGGTTGACTAAGGCCTTATCGCCCTGGTTTAGGGTAGGCCCGTGCCTCAGCAGTGGGGACGTATATGGGCTGATGATGATGATGATATGAGAATTTAATGTAAGAAGGTACTTGCCTCGTTGGTCTATTGGTAGCAAACGCTGCGTAAGGACCGCGAAGTCCCCGGTTCGAGTCAGGCAAAATTTGTGCGAGTATTTCTGTAATGAAATTACTCAGTGAGTGAGGAAGTTGGCGGTTGCACGCCCGTGTCTCGGAAAGCACGTTAAGCCGGTGGTCCTGCGCCCGATCTCTCATCGATAATGTCGTATTGCTGTCTTATCGAACTATGAGAGTAAGGGAATAGAGAGTGCACTTGTGCACTATAATGTTCTGCGCACTTGACTGATCTCAATTGTGATTGGCCGCCATGGCCGAAATCGGTCGGACTCCTTACTTAAATAAGTAGAAATAATGATTTCAACGTCCTTTACCTCGTTATTATTAGGATGAATCTATAATATGAATCCTTTAATAGTCTAGATTGACTAGTTAAGTCTTATTTCTGTCCATCTATTAAAATTTTTAAGATTTAGTATATAGAGAGATAGATATGACGTTTATCTTTATGGGACGCAACAAATGGACTTCACATGATTCGATTCGCGGGCGGAAAGCTAAAAGCTGGACAGGCAATTTAGCTCTTTCAGAATAGCCCTAGACTAGACTTTCGATCGAATGTCTAATTTAGCTCAATGAGCGTCGTCGAGCCGCGTGATTGGGAAAGGGAGACAACATCACGAGACGTGGAACGACAAATCGCACGTGAAATTGAGTTTTACAGACTTAACTGAGTTGCCGTAAACGGTCTCTATGTATGCTTAGTTATTTTCAAAAATTAAATGTAATATATATGTTTCTGAATACTTTTACTGTCTCGTTGGTATATTGGTAGTAAGTGCTGCGTAAGGACCGAGAAGACCCCCGGTAGGCAAAATTTGTGTGAGTTTTTCTGGTAATAAATTACTCAGCCAGAAGTTTTCCGTTGCCCGTGCCTCGGAAAGCACATTAAGCCAGTGGTCCTGCGCCCGATCTCTCATAGGTCTTGTCGGATCGCCGTCTCACCGAACTACGAGTATAAGAGAAAGGGACCAGAGTGCAAAACTTCAGGCTGAGTAAACTCTTTACAGAAAAACTCACACAAATTTTGCCCCACCCCGGATTCGAACCGGAGAGGGCAGTTTAACTATATTATCTAATAGACGTAATATAAATCAAACTAAACCGAAATACCTTTAAACTTAAACACAACATGGCCGTCTCCAACCGTCAACAATTCCCGTAAAAGCAGAACTCTCGTTCATTCAATATCTAGTAAATCTTCCAGTCTCAATACGACATTCAATAAGACAAGCAATGCAATATGAAATATTACTGGTGCTTACCTGAAACCAAGCTATAAAAGCACAGCGATTGCAAAATGCGGAAACGTAAGCTCTAGTGAAGGATATGATATCGATACTACAAAAACGATAAAATATCGATAATGGGGTGGTTAAGGTCGTTGCTTACCATTCAAGAGGGCGCTAGTGCCTGACACGTACGGCTTTTTAAAATTTGTATCTACTATTATTCGACGCTTTAACGGTGAAGGAAAACATCGCGAGGAAACCTGCACACCTACGACGAATTTCTAAGGTTGTGTAGTCAACCAACCTGCACTTGGCCAGCGTGGTTGACTAAGGTCTGATCGCCCTAGTTAAGGGTAGGCCCGTGCCCCAGCAGTGGGGTCGTATAATATGGGCTAATGATGATCGATACAAAGTTATTCGTAAGTTGGCTCGAGTTGGATCTTGGAGTCGACTCTACAAAACTTCACCATTAATCCCTGCACTTCCACTTTGCGGGTCGGTCATTAACTAATGGTTAACGTACCTATTTATATAAATTTAATTAAACAGACAACCCAATAGTATACATATGAGATACTAGTGTAATTATAGTACCTATTGATATATCTGAAAAAACACAGTAGTCTTAGGACTACTATGTCAGCCAGCCCAGTCGAGGCGTCGGGCAGTAAGCGCCTATGTATTTTCTACTCTTTTTATCGCGCGTAGACCCATAATACATAGTAATGAATTAGACCCATTATATATATAAAGTTTAAAATCGCATGTAGATTAAAAAACAAGCTTTGAATCAAAATAAAGGATCCCAAATACTATTTGGAAAATTCAGCAGCTTTCCTCACTAAAGCGTGGGGGTAGGATAATGATATATTTGAAAAATTAAAAAACAATATGTGTTTTGCGTCATTTAAGTTTTTTTTAAGTCAATGTCGTTTTACAACGACTTTTGATATCAGTATTAAAATCAACATTGGCATCTAAATTTGAAAAGAAATAGGCTAATGAAAAGATAAATACAGATTGAGTTATTTTAATATGTATAATTATGTACCTTAGTTATAAGTTGATCTGCTACAACTTTACAGGGTTCATAAACTGTAATTTGTAATGAATTTTTATGTGTGCAATAAATAAATAAATAAGTGCGTTGATGGTCTATTAATCTAGCATAAACACTCAAATAATAGGCTCCATCCAGGAATCGAACTGAAAACCTTCTGGTAAACACGCACCGGATAAAACAACGCAAGAGTAGGTAAACATAGACAATATTTACGTCAATGATATCTCCTCCGGGGCATTAGCAAACAAACTGCATCATAAATTTACATAATAGCAAGACTAAAACACTTAAATGACAAAATAACAGTAAGGTTCTGCCGGCGCATTGAATATATGTCGCATAAAACTACCCTCCAATTCTCGCATAAAAACCATACGAGTTGTGTCTTGTGAAAAACAAGCGAAAAGCGCTTTTGCAAACGCGTCGAATTCAATTCCTTTTATGACGAACATTTTGCCGTAAAACCTCGCAGCAGATTACATTATTGGAAATTTCGAAAAGAAACCTAAAGCTGTCTTACACTATTTCGTTGTACGTTACTTCGTAGTTAGTAAATGCGCATGCCGCATCGTATGCTCAGTCAGTCTACGCCGGTTTGTTGCCGACGACGGACGGTTGCGCTCCGCGACGGTGGAAACTTTCGAACATACTCGGAAGTTGCGTTCCGATTCTGTGACAAGTGTGGGAAAATTTCGGAAAGTCGTAACCGGTTCTGACCGGTCAGAGGATTCGGTGACGAAAACAGAAGAGAGACGAGTTTTTTTTTCTGGCTAAAGTGGAGTTTTGGATTTTTGAATTTCGTGCGTTTTGGGAAAAGCGTGAAGGTTTTTTTTTTATAATTTCTGTGTGGCCAGTGCTGCGTTTTGGTTTTTTGAATTCGGTTGAGTTGGTTGGTTTAGTTTTGGTTTTGAGAATAAGTGCGGTGCAGGATTTTCACGAGATTGTGCTTTCTTCAGCTGCGTGACTTCTAGCAAAGGTGAGCTTGGAAGTTATGAGTTTTTTTCTTTTAATTTACTGAATAAAATAAATACAGAAGTAAATCCTAAAAAAAATTAAGTTGCAAGATTAGATTACAAATAAAAAATAGAGTTAGATACCATATTTTTACTCAAAAATGTATCCAAGTTTTCTGAGTTGTCTATATTGAAATATAATTATTGAAACCCTATAGGTAAGTATACAAGCAAATAAAAAGATAATTGAAAAAGTGGGCGGGAAGTTTAGCCAAAGCAAACATGTTTTATCCATTAAAAAAACTCCTCTTTAAAATAGAAATCTATAATTACCGTTTTGCGGTTTATTGATTTCTACGTTTTATATATTTGTGTCATGATTAGGAATATTAAATGCAATACGTCAATTATCATTACACGTAACAGCAGCTACCAGGAATGATTAAAGCCATTTAGAAATATAGCCTTTTTTTCATTTTTCAAGATTACAAGTAAAGTCCCAGCTTTAAAGCTACTTCTCACCAAAGAAGCAGTTATAGTAAATAACTTTTAAGTATAGTAATGGACTATTTTGTGGTACATGTCATTTTCGCTATTGTGCCTATTTGCGCTATTGTGTAATTGTTAATTGTCTAACTTTTATCCTTAAAGCACTTCCTCAATCTTTCAAAAGATATTCAGTTAAAAATATACGTCGAAAAATATTAAACATACCACTTAATGAAAACAAAAAAAATATGTTTAACAGCGTGTTCACACCTAGCGATTTTTGGGCGATTTCGATCGCGGCGATATCGCGGCGTGCACGCTGCGAGCTCGCGGCGATATTGCGGCGATATCGCCTCGATCGAAATCGCCCAAAAATCGCTAGGTGTGAACAGGCACTAAGGCCCCATTTGGTGATTTGGTTATAAAAAGAACATCCGCATATTACAAGGTAATCATTCTACATCGTCGTAAAAATATAACGTTCAAAATTAAAAGCACTTGTGAATTGGACTCGTAAACGCAATTGTTGTGTGACGTCATATCGATTTACCCATCAAACAGCAATTAAGGAGATATATAATTTTTACAATCCAACTGTGAGTTGACATGGATTCGATACGGCAGCCATGAACGTTAATGAACAGGATTATTTGTTTTATTTCTTCGTCGAGTCAACCAGTAGCGCTACCATGAATTTAAAAGTTACGGACTCGAACTCGACGGAAATATGTCTATGAAAAACTTGAACAGCGCCTCTGGTAGTTACGCTAAGAACTAAAATCGGTCGAATGAAAAAAAACAACTTGATAGGTTTTTAACGTACGTAAGTTTTCGATAGCCAACTCATGGTACCGCTACAGATATAATGATAAAGATAGAATACTATTCTGTCTTGTGACTGGTCAAATAGTGTAACGAAAGTTCATTGGGCCTATAACCCTAATCTTCATTCATAAGTCGGGTCTATAACTATTTTAGGGGTAAGAGCCATTCGCTACCCCGCAAGTCCGGTGATGATGAGGCTACTTCAAGCCATCATCAAAAAAAAAGACGTGTGGCACTCGGGGACTGCCGCGGTATAGCTATTGCATAGCATAGTCCGATTTCGAAAAAGCGTCGATGGCCGAGTGGTTAAGGTCGTTGCTTGCCATGCGAGAGGTCGCCAGTTCAAACCCCGCCAGGTACCAATGTGTTTTTCTTATTAGAAATTCATATGTACCATCATTCGACGCTTTAACGGTGAAGGAAAACATCGTGAGGAAACCTGCACCTAAGAAGAAATTCTAAGGATGTGTAGTCGACCAACCCGCACTTGGCCAGCGTGGTCGACTAAGGCCTTATCGCCCTAGTTTAGGGTAGGCCCGTGCCCCAGCAGTGGGGACGTATATGGGCTGATGATGATGATGATGATGATGAGTCCGATTTCGGAGCAGCTCGTCTCGATTCGTGCGAGTTTCGTAGAGTCGTACAATACGTCTAACCGCACGCACACAAACACCGTGCCGAAGTCTACCAAACTGAAACGACGTTAGACGATTGTGAGGTTTTTTTCGTTACGGAATTTCTAGGTTCGGTCGCCGCGCTCAAAGCCCGCGATAAAAGCTATGCAATAGCTTAAAAATATTATGTTTAAAGAACCTGAGCGTGTTTAACGCGTAAAATTTGTTTTACATCATTCAAAAGCTTTAAATTAACTCACTTTACAATATTTTGGTGACAATAAGTCACCACCTGCCGTTAACTATCTTTAGAACTGAATACTCCCTGAATCAGGAATTATAGACCATTTAAATTTAAATTTTAAATGAAGACATATATCCGGTCTTCATATAAGTGTTCTCTACCGTCTCTATAATGGGGAATGCTCTGAAGAGCTATTTAAGCTAGACCCTCCCTCCCCTTTCCACTCCCGAACGACACGTGCTGGACAGCGCTGCCATCCACATACAATACAGGCGCTTGTGGCTCGGACCAATAGGCTTAGTTCCTCTCTTCTGCCACATGTTAATAAGGCATGGAATGCTCTACCAGCTCATGTTTTCCCTTCCTCCTATGATCCCGGGCTCTTCAGGCGGGGCGTGAAACGGCATTTAAGCAGGCCTTCAGGGTGAATGCGACAGACTAAATAAGGTCTATTGTGCCTCTGGACCTCATATGTGAATCTCACTGCTTACCAGCAGATGGAATGAGGTCATCCTGTTGGCCATTATTTATTAACTTATCTAAATATATTTTACTCAACTGACTGACTGACATAGTGATCTATCAACGAACAGCACACACCACTGGATGGGTCGGGCTGAAATTTGGCATGCAGGTAGATGTTATGAGGAAGGCATCCGTTAAGAAAGGATTACCTAAGGATGATTAAGATTTTATAAGGAGGGCGGGTCACTAGTTATTGTATAATAGTGCACAACTTGGTCGTTTGTTTCTTGTAAACTAGCCTGATAAAAGATTTCTTCATATCATATTCATCGTCAGCCCATCTCAGTCCACTCCTGGACAAAGGACTCCCCAAATACTCACCACTTCTGTCTAATCTTCGGCTACTCGCATCCAGCCGTCCTGCGCAGATCGTCACTCCACCTGTCCTGCGGGCGTCCCATATTCCGTTTTCCGAAACGCGGCCTTCATATTTTTATTTCCTTTATTTGTTTGAGAATGTATTCGGTAGTTGTGCCAAATAAATAAATAATTCTATGTATCATAGTTACTCCCTCTTTATGTGTTAAAGGGGAAAACGGGATATAAAATTAGCAATAACGGTTATCCATTAATAATCGCTGCTATCTTTATGAAGAGATGCATATCTCTAGTGATTTTATCTAGATTGTTAATAGGAGTATAATAACCATAATTGGCGATATGAGTCCTTACCATTTTTATTACTCGTAAGTTCTTTTTTATGATTTATCTACAATATGGGTTTAATTAAAAATATCAGTTTACGACTCGAAGATTGTATGCCATATTCAATTTAATTGTGATTTTGAATATATCAACTCTTAAGAGTGACATTTTTTTTCATATAAGGCTAACAAGATGACCTCACTCCACCTGATAGTAAGCGGTGGTGAGATCCAAATATGAGGTCGACAGGCACAATAGACCATACAGAGCCTGTCGCACTCACTCTGGCGCAGTCGCAGGCCTGCTTTAATGCCATTTCATGCCCGGCCTGAAGAGCCCGGGATCATAGGAGGGAGGCAAAACATGGGCTGGAAGGGCATTCCATGCCTTAATGACACGTGGCACAAAAGAGGAACTAAACCTCTTCATTCTTGACATTCTTGATAGTTACATTTTCGACACGTTCATGAGCTTAGTTCGCTCGCTATCATTATTGGTGTCTCAGTGAACCCAGTCGAAACGTCGGGCATTATGTAGGTAGTTATGTATTTGTTACTTCTATGTAGTATCACGTGTCTCTTATATATATTTACTCAACCCTACAATAAAACAGTTCTCAACGTTATTTAAGCTTTGGTAAGACTTACGAGTAATATCTGTAATTACGTAGATAAAAAATTTCGTTACCACGCTTCTGATGTTGTTAAACAAATTTTAATTTTCAACCTATTTAGATCGAAATCAGAACGTTATCGAATAATTAACAATACGTTTTATTGTCAATAATAATTACTATCGCCTATTATTTGCGCGAACTCTACATTTTATTTGAAACTAAACTAATTTTACGGATGAATTAAATAAGATACCTCTTATTGTAATGTTCTCTGATAAAGACCTATTTAACAATTTATTTGGATAAATGATTTTACCCAATTCGGTGCTTTCATAATAATTAATGTTATAATAAAACAACTAAATGATTATTTTTGTATCGAAGAAGCTAATAGGCTTGCTTAATGGGAAAATGAATTCTTAAGAAACTACTGCCAAATATTTTTTATTTCAACCTAGCAACTATATTTGGAACTGGCTCGGTTAACAGTGGTTAGTGACCCAGTATCACTACCCACAGTTCCAAGAGTCGTGGGTTCGAATCCCGCCCGGAAATTTGGGTGACGAATATCGGTGTTTGTTCCGTGTCTGGGTGTGTTATAAAATATAAGTATAAGTATATTTGTGTATCTGTTACGGTTAATGTGGATAGAGCGGTTATTATGTATAATTACCGGTAACTATGCATAATTATCAGTGCTCGTGGTAAAGGTGGTAAAAACTATCGAATTAATCACATTTACCGGTAATTATATAAAATTCCCATACCCTTTTTGTAAATGTGGTAAATAATAAAATCAAACTGACTTGACTGGCTCGGTGAAACAATGGTTTTGTTAGTGACTCTGGCTGGCGGTTCCAAGAGTCCTGGGTTTGATTCCCACTCGGGGCAAATAAATATTTGTGATGTATTTCGGTGTTTGTTTCGTGTCTAGATGTGATTATGTGTTTAAGTATGTATTTATAAACATATATGTATGTTTATCAGTCTCTGCCGCCAAAAGTAGGTACAAGCTGTGCTTAGTTTGTGGAAATGTCCCAAATATTTATTTATTTATGTAAACATCTGAATCAAATGTTTGTTAGGATATAAACAATTCTAGTCCTAATTATAATAAAATTTGTTTACAAACATCGGACAAACAAAAATATTCCTCGAATATCAAGAGACCAAACCTTCTGTTCGGTTAAGCAAAACATAAAATATATTCTCATTAAATTAACAAATAAAATATGGGGGTAAGTTTGTATGAAACTTTGTCAACTTGGAACGCTGGAACGTAAGATTTTGAAGGGACGTAGGTTAGGTACCGTAAAGGTGCAATAAAAAAGCATTTCCCGAAATTCTAACAGGAATTAGCAGGAAAATATTAAAACTGCTTAAGATAGATGCTTGAAATTTGGCATGCAGGTACCTTATTAAACTTAAAGCTTAATCGCAACATGATATTGCAAAATTTCCACGGGAACGGGAATGAGCGGGAAAATACTTTTGTATGAAAACATCTAAACCGCGTAAGATAGATGATTGAAATTTGGCATACAGGTACCCTAATAGACGTACAGCTTACTTGCAACGCGATATTGCAAAACTCTTACGGGATCGGGAGTTACTGGGAAAAAACTTTTGTTTGTAAAATCCTGTAGTCCACGCGAACGAAGGCGCGGGCACAGCTAGTTATAAAATAAACAAGACATATCTAGAAACCAACTTCAAGTTTGGTTTTAAAAAAAATAATCTTATAGATATAAAGTTAAATAAAATTAACAAATCAGCAGGCAATTATCAGTGGAACTCTTAAAATTCTTTCTCGTTAATATTATTTTTGCAGGTTTGAGTTTTGTGACATTTGGAATTGCAGAGTACTTGTAATTTTTGTCAGCAATGTCAACATTGACCGCAGTCGCGAGGGAGTTTTATATAATTACCGGTAAATTTGAATAATTCACTACATTTACCATGTGCGTCGGTATTTATCTACAACTAGCTGTGCCCGCGACTTCGTTCGCGTGGACTACAGGATTTAACATATAAAAGTTTATCCTGCTAACTCTCGTTCCCGTAAGAATTTTTCAATATCCTGTTTCACCTAAGCTTTAAGTTTATTATGGTACCTGCATGTCAAATTTACAGCATCTAACTTCAGCGGTTTAGATTTTTCATACAAAAGGATTTTCCCGATTATTCCCTTTCCCGTGAGAATTTCGAGAATTCCTTTCTTAGTGCACCTCTATGGTACCTAAGCTACGTCCGGTCAAAATTTCAAGTGCCTACGTTTAGCCGTTTAGGCTGTGCGTCGATAGGTCAGTCAATCCTAGAATTTGGCAAAGGTCCTTATAAAATTATATTATCTATTCTTCATCAGTATCTGTTATCGCCCTGAAAGAGTATATCATAAAAATGTGTCAAAAACAATGTTTCCGCGAAACGTCAATGACTGAAGAAAATTAATTTTGACACAATATTCACTCAATAATTCCGGCAAGATGGTGACTTTGATTCGTCTGTCAACACATTTTGAATTTAACAAAATACTCGACAATCCGAAATTTGCGGATATATGTTGTCGACTCGAAATCATTATTTTTTGATGTTTTATTATTCATGTAAGGTTTTAATCGAGTCTACCGTACCCCTTGACAAAATTATTAATATAGAAGATTACTTTGGAGCAAACATCTAAATCATTAAAACGATTGTTATGGGTAAACTATAAAAGGTAGACATATGCTCTCGCGGACTTAAAGATAATGTTAAAATGAACAATTCATCCATAGAGCATTTTTGTATAACTTTAACTATATGCTCAGCGCACGCCACGGAAGGCCTCAGAAACGATACTTTCCCCCGTTTTTGAAACATTTTCGGTTACTGCTCCACAACTATAGAATATAGCGTGATATTATATAGCCTATGTAACTTCTGAATAATGCAGCTTTCTAATGGTGAAAAAATTATTGCAATCGGTCCAGTAGTTTTTGAGTTTATTCATTACAAACATACAAAAATACAAATCTTTCCTCTTTATAATATTAGTATAGATTACCGGAGATTATAGATAATTACCGATTACTCATATTGACCGTAACATATCCACTGTTGATTCTGATATATGTAACAGTTAAGCTTTTTACCACGGGACCAGATTAGTGGATGTGATGTTGTGAAATTTTTATTTAGTTTCTTAAATTCCAAGATCTCTGCGAAATAATTTTTATTGTCAACCTAGCAACAGTGTTTTCCAATATCAGTCAATACCATCAATATTATTTAGTTTGAAGAAAGATAATGGAGAAATATGAAACGAAGTGTCGTTTCTCATCTAATAATTAATTGATTCGGAGTTTACTAACACGTAACAAGAAGCAGTGAAGTATTTATTTACAACTATCGACTTGAATTTTATGAACATACAAGCGACCCGCCCGACATCGCATCAACAAAATTTAATATCTCTAATTTATACGCATATATTCTACATGGAATGCTTCTTCTAGTATTGCTCTATCTATTTAAAAATTTGCACCAAAATCCGTTGCGTAGTTTTTAATCTAAGCATACATAGGAACATTTAAGCAGGCCTTCAGGGTGAGTGCGACAGGCTCAATATGCTACATTGTGCCTGTCGACCTCGCACATGGATCTCACTACCGTTTACTATCAGGTGGAGTGAGATGATCTTGACAGCCTATTATAAAAAAAACAATACGTCGACCAACCCGCATATGGCCAGCATAGTCGACTAAAGCCTTACCCCCCTATTTCAGGGTAGGCCCGTTCCCCAGAAATGGGGACGTATAAATTATGGGCTCATGATGATAATGATGATAGGAATAGGTATACTGTCTGATACTACAACTAACTAACTGTTTATTTTTAAATTTTAAAATGGCTTCATTTACCCGAAACGAGGTACTGGCAACTATAATTTTTAACCAGTGAACTATTTAGAAATGAATATTCCTGAGAATCTTATCCCAAGCGTTTAAGGTTCAAACTATGATAGCAATATAGAGTCACTAGGTAAAGGATTAAGAATGCATAGAGATGGGGAAAGGGCTTAACTCAGTGAGTTAACTGAGTTCATTTCGTATTTTTGACACGACATGAGTCAATCAAAAAAATGGGTATAAAAAAAGGTACTCACCTTTCTAATACGAGTATGTTACTATACGTTGTATTATGTTATATTTTGCGTTTTTATCGACTTGTATGTTGTATTTTTTTAAAATTTAAGATAAACAAATACGGTTACCATTGTCAATACCATTTCATATTTTTCTAGTGACCCAAAGTAATTCTGGACCAACTTTTGTAACATCAAAAGTTTATCAATGACGACGTAAATTTGAGTTAACTAACTCATTTCGTCTACCCATTGCACTGCGTTTGTGTTATTGAGTTAACTGATGTAAAAAACACTTACCCGACTCTACTAATGCCTGATTAGACTTAGTCCACTTCCGCCGCGGTTGAGCTGACCAAAACGGTTATGTTTGCTGACGACTAAATGGACCTTAATTTTAAGAGACTACATTAAGCTTTCAAAATGTAGAGCTTTCTGGTTTAAGCTAGTTATTTTTGCAGAGAGAGGTTGGTACTATAATTGTTATGACAACTTAATTTTACGTTCTTTATGTTTGTTTTACGATATTTTTTAAACAAGGATTTTTCTATCTTTTTAGCTAGATATCGTAGAATTATAGAATACATGGTTTATTTGGTAATGATATCATAAAATATTAAATATCCTAACTACCTTATTACTGTTGATGTTCATCGTAAACGGATTTGTGTATTTTATTTATTTAAAAAAAAGAGTAATATCATCATCATATCTGGTTCAGTGAAACAGTGCAGAACCCTGGCTGGCTTGGTTCCAAGTTGTGGGTTCGATTCCCACTCGGGACAAATAGTTGTGGGATTAACATCGGTGTTAGTTCCGTATATTTGATAACGTATAAATTTATAAATATCTATGTAAGTATATCAGTCTCTGACGCCCATAGTATAAGCTTTGCTTAGTTTGGGGTCAGATGACCGTGTGTGGAAGTGTCCCAGATATTTATTACTATTATCCTGTTATTTGGGTACTTACTAAGAAGCATCTATGATAAATTTATTATACTCAGGTAAATGAAGAAAGTACATAAGTATCATGAGCGATGTCCTTGATTGGTTTTATTAATCCCTTGCTGAAGGGCTACGATGGGAAGTAATTACAAAGGGCGTACAAAACATACATACTTAGTAAGTAATTACTGCCACAGTTGAAAAAGACTTTGAAACCCGTTGTAATAAGGAACTCAAGTCAACAAAAATAACTCGAGGAATATTTCCATGTTTTTTTTTAATTTAGTGGCCCTGGCTGGTGGTTCCTGGAGTCGTGGGTTTGATGCCCATTCGGGACAAATATTTATGTGATGACAAGATAAGATAAGATAATTGTTTATTTGTACCAAGAGACACACATACATGCAATATCGGAAATTAAAAGAAAATCAATAGTAAAATAACACAATACAGAAACTACAAACAAAATTAGAACTAAAATAAATAAAAAGAAAACCGAAACTACAAACAAAATTAAATTAAATCTAAGTCTATCACAAATGCTCAGACGACATTCATGTGTGTCGCTGTGATACAAAATGGCAATAGCTCAGCAATAGGTTTACCAGAGGCAAACCGCTGATTTTCAGCTATAGCCATAAGAGGCCAAGTGCAATCGGTTTTAAAGCCTAGCGATCGTGATATTATATTATATTTTATATATATCGTGATGATCGTGATGAACATTATTTGTTTCGTGTCTGGGTGTGAATATATATTTAAGTATGTATTTACAAATATTTATGTATGTATGATATATGTATTTATTTATTTATTTAAAATAGGTACACAAACAGATGTATGTATGTATAATAATGCTTAGTTTGGGATCAAATGAACGTGTGTGGCAATATCTCAGACATTTGTGTATTTTAAAACCAAAAAGATAAATATATGTACATTTTCGCATTCTATAAATCGATTAATGTGTAAACGAAATCAATCGTAATACTCAATTACGTCAAATCGTTATTTTTGCAGCAAATCATTTAAAATACTTTTTTTTAATTTTAGCCCGGTCCCAAGGAATATTTGAACCGATGAAATAAAATAATTGCACGGAAAAAAAATATTAACAAATTCATTTATCTTCACAAATGGAGCCACGAATTATCTTCAATTTTGTTTTTCGCCAAACTTCGTCCGTCACGTCGGAGGGTAAGGAAAAACGATTTTCCTCTGTCAATTTAGCTTTTCTCCGCCCTTAAGAGGTAAAACGTTTAGACTTCATAAAATAGTCAGTGACCAATACCCAGGTCACAGCATACAAAGTACGTGAATGTTACAGAAGTGAGCTTTACATAATCCTTTTACTCGAAAGCAGGAAAAAATTGCATGTAACAAAAAAGGTCAACATCTGGCCGATTTTTTTTTCTAATTGACATACGATGATGAATTGGAGTAGCCTTGTCATCATCACCGGAGCGGATGGCTCTCATCCCTGAAATACAGCTTCTAAAATACTTTCTTAATTAAAAATGCTTTCAGGGTGAGTGCGACAGGTTCAATAATATTATGGTCTATTGTGCCTGTCGCCCTCATCATTATGTGGACATTACGACCGCTTACCATCAGGTGAGGTCACCCTGAAAGTCTTTTAAGAAAAAAAAACATACGTAAATATAAAATTTTAAAAAAATCATGACCTGATTTTTTTTCATTATAAATTACATTAAAAAATTTACACTAGAGCTCTACGCAGCATTAAAAAACAAATAAATAAAAAACAGGCTTTTTAACCAACTTTGGTATAAAGCAGTAATGTTTTATCACGATAACCGACTTTACGTTAACAGACTGAAAACTGGTATTGTATTATGTAAAAGTGCAAGTAGCCAATCAGAAACTTAAACACGTATAACTTGGCTAATATTGGTTGCATGACAAAGGTAATTGCACAAATCGATTCAGTGTATCAAAGACTAGCGATCCGCCCCGCTTTGCTTGGTTGAAATATTATTTTCAAACAATATATCTATCGCTCACAAATGATTTCTAATAGTTAAAGAATTAAAAAATCCATTCATATATTTTTCCTAACTGTCTTAAGATGATGGCTTGAAGTAGCCTCGTCATCATCACCGGACTTGCGGGGAAGCGGATGGCTCTCACCCCTACGATGATAGCTTGGAGTAGCCTCGTCATCATCACCGGACTTGCGGGGAAGCGGTTGGCTCTCACCCCTAGTTTCCGTTCAGTGAACCCAGAGATTACGCCCTACATCATTATCATCAAACACACAAACTCTACGTCTTCTCATTTTATTTTTAACTGACTATCGGCAAGACCTCACTCCACTTGATTAATGTGCTATGAGGTCCTAATATGAGGTCGACAGGCCCAACAGAACCTATTGATTGAGCTTATTTCCCTCACCCAGAAAGCCTGTAGAAATGCACATACAATGCAGTCGCTGGTGGCTCGGACTAAGAGGTTCAGCTCTTCATTTCTGCCCCGTGCCATTAAGGCATGGAATGCCCTACCAGCTCATGTTTTCCCTCCCTCCTATGATCCCAGGCTCTTCAGGCGGGGCGTGAAACGGCACTTAAGCAGGCCTTCAGGGTGAGTGTGACAGGCGCAATATGATCTATTGTGCCTGTCGACCTCATATTTGGATCTCACTACCGCTTACCATCAGGTGGAGTGAGGTCATCTTGTTAGCCTTTTATAAAAAAAAATGCTAAGCTATATATGGCTATTTACCTGAAATCAAGTACACATTCTCTGTTATGTACTAGTAAAGTGGAACAAAGCGTGCCTTGGAATTGGCAGCTGTTCCCAGCCGCGTCGTATGTGACAGCCATCGCGACATTCAACCCTGGCGGGCTATTTGTCATGTTACATGAGCTAATTTTATTATTGCATAATGCAGGTTAATAAATGTTTTCATATTGCATTTGATCCGATCTGGAATTTGATTTCATTTTATACTAGCTGACCCGACAGACTTCGTCCTGTCAAAAAAATGAGAAAAAGAAAAGGGCTGTTTTTAGGGTTTTCCCGACAATTATTCGATTTTTTTCTCGACGTAAGAACCATCCTTGGACTTCAACGAACATTTAAAAAAAATAATTGGCCAAATTGGTTCAGGCATTGTTGAGTCATGCGCTTACCAACACATTATGCGATTCATTTTTATATTATAGATGAGTATTGTTTGTTCACTATTGTATGTGAATCATAATGAAATATGTATATCTTTGTACCGTTATCATCATTTACCCATCTACGTCCCCACTACTGGAACACGATTCTATCACATTTTTTAAATTAAACTGTGCGTAAATTCCTTTACACACTGGGAAAGGGGGTTCTCTCCCAGTGGTGTGTCGGACTTTCCAACGCCTGGCGAAGAGATAGTAAATGCAAGCCGCGGCTCCTGGGCGGGGTGCAATGCCCAGGGCTTACCGACTAAAACACCGCGGTGTACCCCATCGCCGAATGGCAGCGTCATGGTACTCCGAAACTAGTCTTCATCTACCATGACGTCGCCGAGGGCATAGATCTACCATAAACTAAGGCGATCGTGCCTTTTTTTTTGTTAACGCGACCTCATTCAAGATCTCACTACCGGTTACCATCACTGGAGCGAGGTCATCTTGTTAAACTTTTATAAAAAAATAAAAAATAAAGAATGCTTGATCCTCATTCACCTTGGGCAGGAGTTAACCCAAGGTGGTGTGTGGGACTCGCGGCTGCCGGTGCTGAGATGGCAAAACCTGCAGCTGCTCCTGGGCTAAGGTGCAATGCCCAGGGGTGTACCCACTAAACTCCGCGGCGTACCTCATCGCTATAGCGGCGTCATGGTTCTTAGCATAGCCCAACTACCACAATGTTGCTAGCGTTCCACACTTTAACGGGCTCCACTAGGCGATCATGCCTTAGTCGACCACACTGGCCAAGTCAGAATTGGTCGACTACACAACCTTATGATTTCTTCACAAGTGTGCAGGTTTCCTCACAATGTTTTCTTTCACCGAAAGAACGTCGAATAAAAATTAGGTGTATAACATTATAGGCAGGAACTTAATTGCGATTCAATTATAGGTACACCTTGAAAATTGAGTGGTTGTATTCCCGTGGCAGAACGATTTGCTTTTTACTATCGAAACATGCAAATTATTCGTTGAAAAAAATATTTTTTTTTCACATTTTCAAAATTATAATTTTCCAACTCGAAAACGAGAGAAGCTATCGTTCTTTCATAAGATGTGACGTACTAAGGTACTGCTTGCCGCATGAAATCGATGCTTAAAGCTGAAGAAGCTTTACGCCCTAAGTAATAAAGCGGTTCGAAAGTGTTTTCGATTTTCAGTTGTACCTTTCGTAAAACCGGCATTTATTGATTTCAATAAAAAATAACTGCACAAATCTATTGTGCTACTAATATAGAATCATATTGCTGCGAGAAAACAACCACTATTTCACGGTGTATTTATTTTCCGTTAAATGTATAATTCCTAAAACCAATTTATTATTTCCCAGTTATTACGTACATACAAACAAAAACCACACAATATACCGATTTCACTAAAATATTGGAATCGGGGGAGCAAAATACCTGCTAAAAATTACCAGTTCTTGGTATGATCTGATAGGGATATATAATATCAGCATATACTACCACAGAATTAATACCATTGGGAAAATGCGTGGGTGATCACAATACCAATATGTACCTAGGGTACCTTCAAACTGAAAACAATTATAGGATCTAGATCGGGAAAACCGGGTAGGAGGCAAAAGCTCATCATCATCAGCCCATATACGTCCCCACAGCTGAGGCACGGGCCTACACACCTACGAAGTAACTCTAAGGTAGTGTAGTCAACCAATCAGCACTTGACCAGCGTGGTTGACTAAGACCTGATCGCCCTAATTTAGGGTAATCTTAATTATAATCCAAACCAAAAAAATTTTTGTAAAAAAGTATAATTAAATCAATAAACCTGTATTATATTATATCTAAGAAAGAGCGGAATCCCCTGGTACAGGCAATTTCTTGCTTAAAAGGGGGCTCCAACAACTTATATATTATATATTCTGAATATTTTTTTTATTCCGAACCAGCAATCAAGATTTTTAACATCTTGAAAATGGAATAAAGAGTCTAGACAATGCATTATCGCATTTGTTACTTAGTTATCTAATATCTTCTAACTTACTTACTTACGCCTATTAGCCTTGATGAAAATTCGCACGAAACAATATCAGTGCCTCCGAGTAAATCTTACATATTAGAATTAAAATTTACATACATTTTATGAGACGTGCATGTAAATTATTTAATTAAATCTTAGCTATATTAATTAAACTCTTCGTTCTTTTGTGTAGCGACACAAAATTTGGGCCTGAATAAATAAATATTTCACAACATCACATACATCGATCTGATCCCGTGGTAAGTAGCTTAAACACTTGTGTTACGGAAATCAGAAACGACAGTGGATACACAAATATACTTAAATATATTTAATAACACACCCAGACACGGAACAAACACCGATGTTCGTCACACAAATATTTTTCCCGAGTGGGAATCGAACCCACGGCTCTTGGAACCGTAGGTAGTGAACCTGGGTCACTAACCACTGTTCCACAGAGTCAGTCAAACTGAGCCTGAATGTGTACTGGTAGGTAGAGTCATGCCTATTAACATTATAAAAGGGTTTAATTATAAATTTTAATTGTGTTTAACCATGTTAGTAATTAGTATTGTTATAGAATTTGTAAAGTTTTGTGTGACAATACCTGGAGCGATGTTAAATGTTGTAGTTGAAAGTTTTATAATTTACTTGTAAGTATAATGACCTTATTAACTTTACTGAACTAGTAACTTTTCGCTTTAAAAAGATACCGTTAGATGTGTCTTTCTATTATTGAAGATATCAATATTTTATAAAACAAAAAATTTTACAAAAAAATTACATAGGGATAAGATACATTTCAAAAGCTGACATATCAATTAATACAAATGTACTCAAACTGTATCGTTCATTCAGACCGTCAACTGCGCGCTCACTGATAAAACCTCTCCATACCACTCACAATACTTTACTGAACGAACAAAAGACCCCCAAAATAGCAAGGGACCGGTTCAATCCATTCCAATTTTAAAATGGAAGTAATTAAGTCAGTCAGTTCAATCTTTTCCCCGCTTTCTTATCGAAATCCAGAGCGTTTACCTTCCATTAAGCACGAATAAAATAGGGTAGGTACGAATAAAATTACCAATTTGATGCATCCGGTGCTTCGAATTTAGGACCAATATTGTTAATCGATGCTGTATATGCCGAGCTCAGCGGATATCGATAAAGGCCGATCCGATTAAACTTATTGGGTTAAGAAGAAATCGCATATTTAGTTGCTGAGTGCTTGATATTTGGAAATTAAATTTTTTTAAGTGCTAAAGCTTGCACTAGCTGCACGGCTTATAAAAACGGAAAAAATTCAACTGCCTCACCGCGGCCCGGGGATTCGAACACCCGTCCTTCTGGGAATCGCGCCCAGACGTGCATTACCATCACACCATATATTCGACGGCTTCAATTAATAGCTGGTGGCCTGGTGTGATCGTAATGCACGTCTGGGCGCGATTCCCGGAAGGACGGGTGTTCGAATCCCCGGGCCGCGGTGAGGCAGTTGAATTTTTTCCGTTTTTCTAAATGCTTGATATTTGACTTTAATTTGAGATACGTTCTTTAATGTACATTTTGGGTTTCTTTTCAGTGTCATGTCAAGTGTTGAAATCAAATAAGGGCTATTGTTTTAGAACTTACTAGTCAGCGCCACTGTCGAGTGAGGTCCTAAAACGTCTGTAAAAACTTTTTCCGGGAGCCGAAACGGAAACATGTACATTAAAATCATATTTCATACACATAAAAAAAGTTAACTTCTTGGCTTAGCAACAGTATTTCTCAGTACCATTTTGCTCAAAAAAAGGACGTCCTTACGTCCCCTTTTTTTTAAACACTCACATTCATTAATAATTGTCATTTCGACTCTAACATATTGATAATGTTCAAATGCTAATCTTAATAGGAATGAACCCTCAAAACCGACCCGCTAACTTCATCTTCTTCTTCTTCTTCTTATCGTGTGGTTGATGAACAACCTGGTGTCAGAGTTTAAGCCGCCCGTAGGCCTCTGATATGGCTTCACACACCGTTGAAAAATCTCTCAAATGTGCTGGTTTCCTCACGATGTTTTCCTTCACCGTTAAAGCGTTAAGTGATGGTACATATGGATTCCAAATTTGAAAAACACATTGGTGCCTGGCGGGGTTTGAACTGGCGACCTCTCGCATGGCAAGTAACGACCTTAACCACTCGGCCATCGATGCTTTACCCGCTAACAGTGACATTTGACATTTAGAGGACCTCACTCGACACTAACGCCCCTAGCGGCCATTACCAGAAAATAAAAAGAAGTCACATCTCAATATTTTTAAAATTTTATATGTTCTATATGTTTTTTTATGGTGCTCTCACTTTTTGTGCAGAAATAAACAATAACAACTTATTGTATTGACTGATTCCATGGCTTATCAATTTGTGACCCTGCTTTTTGTATAAGTATTGTGAACCTATACCATTGTTTCTGGTTTCTTACAATTATTTATTTATTTATTTACACAGACAATCATAAACTAGCTCACCAATCATAGAGTAATTGAATCTTCACAATATTATTGTATTGGAGCGACAGTCAATCAACTCGCCAATCGATATTTTAATCGCTGGCCATATTGATATCGTACCGTAGGCCGTAGTGATAAAAAGCGTCGATGGCCGAGTGGTTAATGTCATGCGAGAGGAGGCCAGTTCAAACGCCGCCACGTGCCACTGTGTTTTTTAAATTTGAAATTCATATGTGCGATTATTCGACGCTTTAACGGTGAAGGAAAACATCGTGAGGAAACCTGCACACCTTAGAAGAAATTCTGAGGATGTGTAGTCAACCAACCCACACTTGGCCAGCGTGGTTGACTAAGGTCTTATCGTCTTAGTTTAGGGTAGGCCCGTGCCCCAGCAGTGGGGACGTATACATATAGGCCGATGATGATGATGATGATTAAAGTCATGAATGTGTTCGTCTTAGAATAACATTCAAATAAACGGATATCCCAATTCCTTTTTCATAATTCTTTGATTTTAAATTTTTATTTTAGAATGCGATAGAATTTTTGTACCATAAAAATCTTAAAGTGTAAGTGTAAATAAAATTGCTCCTGCATTTGCAATGATAATGAAATAGGCAAATGATTACAAAAGTAGTTCTTATCAACCAAACGCAACATCGCCATCAAATCGATTCGGTAAACGTCGTTTTTGCATTCGATAATCGACTGAACCGATTGACTGCGATTCAATTGGAATCAATTTTAATGACTCGATTATTCGCTCGGAATGCTGCATTTCCGTCGCCATCGCGCGATTTAATTGACATTCGGTTATTCGATTATAATCTTCGGCTCTATCAAATATGGGGTTATTCCGTATTCATTCTATGACGTCTCATCCTAGTAATTATTGTTTCCTCAATAGAATAGAATATTTTTTTATTTGTACCAAGATAAACACACATACAATATCGGAAGTTAAAAAATGAATAGTGAAATACAAAACAAGAGAAACAAGAAACAAAATTATAAACTAAGTCTAACACAAATGCCCAGACGACATTCATGTGTGTCTAAATATTAGTCTTTATGGGTCTACACGCGTTATTAGGAGTAGCAAATTACATAGCTACTTACTGCCCGAGTGTGTGTTGTGTGTCGGACAAATGTGGGTAGCTGTACAAATGACATTAGTGCTAGTTCGGGGGTGGATCTAGAAATTCACAACCGTTGTGGCAGACGAAGACGGGCGGCGCCAGTTCGCTCGCGACCATGATTGGTGCAACCCAGTCGAAACGTCGGGCAGTAAGTAGCTATGTAATTTTCTACTCCTAATAACGCGTGTAGACCCATTAAGACTAACATTTAGTGTAATGTGTCGCTGTGATACAAAATGGCAATTGCTCAGGCATAGGTTTACCAGGACACACTGATTTTCAGCTAAAACAAAAGAGGGCAATCGACTTAATTATTTTCCTTACTCAAACCAAATCAATAATTTTAAGTTCCTTCATCATAAGCCTACCCTAACTACTGGAGTACGGGCCTACCCTAAACTAGGGCTTTGATGCCTTAGTCAACCACGCTGGCCAAGTGCGGGTTCCTTATTCGCCCCTTATTAATCTAGTCCAGCAGTGGATGAAAGTGGAATGATGATGACGAACCACTGTTCCACCGAGCCAGTCATTATCAAACAAAACACGTTTGTTCAAATATGCACGTACCTAACAAACATTACTTCATTCTCATTATAACCTGGCCCGCTGGTAAAACTAATGAACTTAGCCAAAATTCCAGCTTTAAATGCAAATTGGACCGTGCGGCCTAAGGAGTGAATCCCTTTTCTAGATAGTTATCAATGTATTTGTCGTCATCTCTGCACTGATTAGGTTTCTACTTTTCTAATTCAGAGGGCTTGGGTCAAATAGGGCGGGTGACTTTATTTGATTTTGCATGTATTTTGTATTTGAACGCACGTTTACCAGGGGAATTTTGTTCGTTATTAGAACTATTTCTGAAGGTGTGTCAATTTTTTTTTGGTAATTGAGACGACAAAGACGTTAAAAGTTGGGTGAGCGAGTACATTATAAAATCTCAAAAATGGTTAAAATAAAAAATACTAAGTTTCAAATTACAGAATTATTAAAAACTACATTATATCATTTCATTTCATTACGTATTATAATTTAATCTAGTAGGCATAAGATCCACACAGGTAATGTGTGATCTATTTATTAGAATACCAATATTTTACTTAATTCTTGTACAAAATGTTTATGTTCTTTATTCTTCTTTTTTCTTTTTAAGATTTGTACGAATGTTAATTAGCCAAGATCTTGGTGCACTCTCGTAACTGAAGATACGCGAACGTGAAAAAGACACATTTTTGATTTTGAAAAAAAAAATCTAAATGTCTCTACTTTATATTTTGTGCAAATAAACAAATTTTCATTTCTTTTTTTTTGTCAATTTACCTGTTTATTTCGGTTTTGGCTCTTCAATCAGCCATCTCATGAATTTTAATATTATCTTTGATCAATGAACTACGATGCCTGCAGTACGGTCACTGCGGTTTTGTGTTGGGATATAATAGGAAAGATACAGGAAATGTTTTCAGCTTGCCTCAAATACTTATTCAAAAATTAGTGCCAGCTCTTGGACTATTACAGTGTTGGTCGAGGCCTTAGTCTAGGTTATTCAAGTTCTATTAATAAAAGTTAAATTCCTTTAACAAAGTAACGGTATTATAATTTAAAAAACTTACAGACTAATAAGCTCTGTTTTAAAGGGGATAATCTGTAATAAAGTATACGAAGGCTCATAAAAGGTTTTACACTTTAAGCTCAGAACATACAATGTCGAAGCTAGCTAGAAGCTTATATAAGGGCGACTAAAGCTAATGTGTGAGCTTTTAACTTCAAACAGCTACTATCTCATAGACAATATAGAGAGGGAGATGGTATAATTAACTACGTCTTAAGTACTGTATTTATTTATTCTTAATAGGCACAACTACAGAATACAATGTTACAATATTACAATATATTACAAATATTACACAACATCACATACATTGATCTGATCCCGTGGTAAGTAGCTTAAGCACTTGTGATACGGAAATCAGAATCAACAGTGGATACACAAATAAACTTCAATATATTTAATAATACACCCAGACACGGAACAAACACCGATGTTCGTCACACAAATATTTGTCCCGAGTGGGAATCGAACCCACGACTCTTGGAACCGTAGGTTATGAACCTGAGTCACTAGCCACAGTTCCACCGAGCCAGTCAAATTACAATTTGTACATTACAATTAATTACAGGTTTATCTTCATTTTAAAACTGTATCCCAATAAAGGATACATAGGGTACATCAAGTCCTACCTTTGATTATAAATTTTTAATTTTTTTTTAAGGCGTCCGACCGATTTTTGCCAATGCGGCCGATCTCAATTGAGATCAGCTAAGTGCGTAGGACGTATTATTATATGTGCGAAAACACAAGTGCACTCTCTATTCCCTTACTCTATTAATTCGGTGAGACGGCAATCCGACATGACCGATGAGAGATCGGCCTGATCGCTCTAGTTTAGGGTAGGTTCGGGTAGGTTCCGTGCCCCAGAAGTGGAAACGTTCATGGGCTGATGATGATGATGATGATGATGTTATGTTATTTTTTCTGCATTTCTGGGCTGAAGTGTAAACTATTACATACTACAACTACAACTATAATAATATTTTATTTTAAAAGTGTGGGGAGCAAGAGCAGGAAATACTTTCTTGTAAACAAATACACGAACAAGAACTCTACATTTTGCCACTGTTGATGGTACTTTGAATAGACTGTTTGATGTAGAGCCTCCTACTAGTCGTTCGTGATGCAACTCCAGTTAGAGAGTCAGTCTCTGTAACCTGCTTCCCGAAACATCGTTTAACATTATTTCTCGGCAAGGTATAAAATAATTATCTTTCCTGTTCCAGCGCTTTAAGCTTTCACAATCGTATATTATAATTAAAAGTTCGTATATTATAATTAAATGTGTTTACAGCCCTGAAATAGAGACAACTTGAACGACACGTAATAAATTTTTGACTTGTACGTCCACCTATAAAAGCTACTAATTTATTTTCTAACCATAATCCTCGTTAAACAATAACATCCTTGGATGGTTATGTATCGCCTCGATTCCAGAATAACCTTTGATCATGCAGAAAATCACCGCATATGCGAAGCGTAGGAAGCATTAGCCGCAATATTGATATTGCAGGAGCAAAATTGATGCATGAATAGAGGCCGGATTTAATAGAAATCTAGAATTATGTAAATGGCGTTGTTTCGAACGGTACCAGCTGTGTGATGACGTCACAGTTCACTATTATCTAGCGTATTCAGCCACCGTTATTTAGGTTGAGTGCTTCATGTGGTTTGATGTCACTTTTACTATAGTGACTGCTCTATATGCCTACATAGACCACATGTTATCGGGAAACTATGTACGTACTTGGACTCATGCATAATCAAAAATACTTCGAAAGGTGTAATGTGAAATACACACATTTTATAATAATGACCAGCTGTGCCAGCGACTTCGTTCGCGTTTCCCCGTTTTTTACACATTTTCCATTGTATCTTTGCTCCTTTTGGTCGCAGCGTGATATACAGGCTTTAGGCTATACAACGTTATATAGCCTAAAGCCTTCCTCGATAAATGGTCTATATGTCCACCTATCTATATGTTAACCATAACATGATGCTTACAATTTATCGTGTGATTATTCATCTGATTGCAATCTATCGAAGTGAAACTGATAAATTGCGATCTTAAATATGTCACTTGTCAATGATGTCAATGCCTGATTGGTCAGTTATACGCATAGCCTATAGCCGACCAATCAGGGACAGCCTTAGGACAGCCGTCCGAAGGCTGTCCGTGATTGGTCGGCCTTAAAGTCAACCGTGAACTATAGTTCACAATTATTCGACAGTTCACAATCTCGCGAGATAGATTGCAATTTATCCTTATTTGCAATTTTACGGTGACATATATAACGCAAAAAGATTTTTTCAATTCGAACCAGTAGTTCCTGAGATTAGCGCGTTCAAACAAACAAACTCTTCAGCTTTATAATATTAGTATAGATTAGTATAGATAGATTTTAACAGGGTATTTTACTGTGGTTGGTGTGCTTGCCATTTTTATGATAAGCAGAAAGATTTAAGTAAATCAACATTATTAATTAAACCGTACCATGAATGCAACTTTTGATGAACCTGCCAAACAAACTTCCTAGGCACTGCATACAAAATACTGGCGTGTGACGTCATACATGCCAATAGACGATTGTATGGAGCGTTTTTGAGCTCGTCCAAATACTGTGCAATTAAAACTGTAATATCCCGTCGAGTTATCGAGATATCAAAGTGAGTTGTGTTATTTGGTCCATCCAACTATATCAAAATAAAAAAATAGTCAAGTACCCTATTCTGAATACAGCAATGATTCTACCAGCGATACGTAATGCTCCTTCTACCGAGGTCTCATCGGGAAGAATGGCCATAAAACAATATATTTTTGAACACCTTTAAGCTGAAAACAAAAAAAAAATATCTGATAAATTGTAGCGTTGCAGATATTTTGAACAAAAAAGTAGATAATATTTTATATTATAATACAAAAAGGCTGATTAAACGCGAAATACACAATTCACAACCTTCTATTGTCTATTGTTTGCGCGGACTAAACATTAAAATAAAACTAATTTCAACGAATGAACTCGCGTGTATTATTATCCTAAACATATTATTTAGAGACCCGGGTCTTGCCCGTGACCGTGGTTATCCGTAAAATTAGTTTAATTATCCATATATTTGGCAACGGTTCGACATTACCCAACCCGATGAAGAAAGCAGCCAATTTTTAGCTCTTTCCAAAATAACCGTTACCACCAGATACAAAAGGCAATTTATTGCAGCTCCAGCGTGGGCGTACGAACACAACACCTGAAACCAACGAATGCATTTACATTTGCATACAGACAGACCGACCGGTGATTCAGAACTAATTTATGAACTTGGTTCTGTTTGTGGATAAGATCGTTGACCTGAAATCAAAGCGATGTTCCAATGAGTGGGAGCGATTGTAAACTGCCCAATTTAGTGAAGATGGCCTGAGTAATGATGTTTTGTTTGCACGAAATGTTGATAATAATTCTGTAGCGAAAGTCCCACAGACTTGAAGTTTTGGATTTTAAGTATGTTATCATACCTTAATGGATGATGAAAATTTCTGCGTTCGAGTCTTATCCAGAGGTTCTCAAACAGGGGCCTGAAAATGTGGCGAAATGGTTCCAGTAAAGGATGGTACAGCAGTGTTTGCTTCGCACTCGACTTGGCGGGGGCACTGCCGTGTCCCCAGATTTGGAACCATTGCTTTGATTCACTTGTCACTTCGCTGGCCTCAAACAGTGTATGTGTACCTAATTCCATTTCAATTGTTCAGCATTTTTAGCGTGCGATCACAACCGATAGACAAATAAAGTTATTTTTGCATTTATATTTGAGGAGTAAGCAAATACAAGTGGAAAAATAACTCTATTTGTCCATATTATATTAGTGGCACGTCAACGAGAAACATCAGTTGTTTTGATACTTCAATATGTTACGTAACATGGTGACCCTTTTTGGAAAATTGAAGGTAAAAAATAGGATGGGAATACGGTACCATATTGCAAGATGTTTGTCGTAAATCAAGCTCCTATGTATATCATTTTACCGGCAAACACTGCTGATATCATTTCCCAATCAAAACAAAGTGGTTTTGAATTTTGTGTAATTAATGTAAGGATCTAATTATAAATCAAATTGTTTTCGTCTATTATTAGCGTGACCACTAACAGACTTGACTACAGATATATAATAAGATTAAAGACCCGACGTTTCGAGCGTAGACCCGTGATCATGAAAAAGCTCATGGTTTTATATAATTAAAACAAACTTCTTATAAATAAAAATGAATTGCTGTTCGTTAGTCTGACTAAAACTCGAGAACGCCCGGACCGATTTAGGTTATTTTGGTTTTAAAATGTTCGTCATAGTCCAAGGAAGGTTTCAATGAGAGAATATAGAAAAGGGATCAGTATTGGCGGTATGAAATTTGCCGGGACCACTAGTTACTAATACAAAGAGATACGACTTTTTTACTCAGTAATAATAGTTTTTGCGCGTGACCTTGTTTACTTAGTGTAAATGTGTGTATTTTATTGCAAGAACTTTTAGGCTTTGTACCTCATAAAGGAATAAATCATTTCAATGATCATTTTTAATGGCAAATGCAGAAAGAAAATTCGACCTCATTAATGCGTGCCATCAATTTCCCATTCCAATATAATGTAAATAACTCTGAATCATTTCCTCCGAAATAATCCGAAAAACGAAATGAAATCATTTGACGATCATTCCACAGTAAAAATATTATTGTTTGTTTGTGTTAATCTGAATCCGAATCGCTTTGATGTAGCCGATCCGTTGAATCGAGTTCGCTGGAAGAAGTTTAAGTGAAATCAATTTATTAATGATAGGCCTGACGTATTCAATACGAAGGTTGCTTTACGATTTCAATTTAGGGCTTAATCGTACCGGTTATCGAAAAGGGGCAGTTACTATTACATTGGATACACATGTAACAATGTTGAAGGATACATAATATTTATATATTCTACATGTTTATATCAAGCTTTTAAGCTATTGCATAGCTTTTATCACGGGCTTTGAGCGCGGCGACCGAACCAAGAAATTCCGTAACGAAAAAAACCTCACAATCGTCTAACGTCGTTTCAGTTCGGTAGACTTCGGCACGGTGTTTGTGTGCGTGCGGTTAGACGTATTGTACGACTCTACGAAACTCGCACGAATCGAGACGAGCTGCTCCGAAATCGGACGATGCTATGCAATAGCTATACCGCGGCAGTCCCCGAGTGCCACACGTCTTTTTATTTGTTGTGTCAGTAAAATACGTCATAAATAATACAATCACGCCTTTTTCCTACAGGGATAGGCAGAGATCACTTTATGCCATAAGGTAGATAAATAATTTGGTCTTTATTATAATTTAGTAATACGACATGGGTGGATTTTAATTACCAGTGTTGATGAAACTTGCATTACATAGTAAAGATACTATGTAATGCAAGTTTCATACAAGTACTTACATAGAGTTATTATTAGACGCTTTTACGGTGAAGAAAACATTAAATATTAGTCTTTATGGGTCTACACGTGATATTAGGAGTAGCAAATACTTAGCTACTTACTGCCCGACATTTCGACTGGGTGACTTCTCCTAATATCGCGTGTAAAGACTAATATTTAGTGTAATGGAACGCGAAAGCTTGAAGAAAACATTATTAGGTAATGTGCACACTGACTAAAAAATCTCAGGATGTGTAGTCGACCAACCCGCACTTGGCTAGCGTGGTTGACCAAAGCCTGATCGCCCTAGTTTTTTTTACAAGATGGGCTATAGCAAATAGCAAATAACAAGCTAACAAGATGACCTCACTCCTGAATGGTAAGTGGTAGTGAGATCCAAATATGAACTCTACAGGCACAATAGACCATATTGAGCCTGTTGCACTCACCCTGATGGCCTGTTTAAATGCCGTTTAGTTTAGGATAGACCTATGCCCTTCCAATGGGGATGTATATGGGCTGATGATGATGTTTAATAAAATTATAATGTACTTCTATCTTATTGAAGGTCGTTTCCGATTGACTGACGACGAAACTTTTACTCTTGTCTGATTAGCTTGATACTTGCATTTGATAGTTATCCTGTGCAAAGTGTCATAGATTATAGAGTCTATTAGAGTAGGTAGAGTAGATATAGAGTTTACTTAAGTATATTTGTGTATTCCACTGCTGATTCCGAACAAAAGTTCTGATACACAATTGCTTAAGTTTCGAATCAGATCAATTAATGTGAAAATGTCTTATTATAATTATGTTCATCATCAGTCCATATACGTCCCCAGTGCTGGGGCACGGACCTACCCTAAACTAGGGCGATAAGGCCTTAGTCGACCACGCTGGCCAAGTGCGGGTTGGTCGACTTAACAACCTTAGAATTTCTTCGTAGGTGTGCAGGTTTCCTCACGATGTTTTCCTTCACCGTTAAAGCGTCGAATGATGGTGCATATGAATTTTAAATATGAAAAACACATTGGGACCTGGCGGGGTTTAAACTGGCGACCTCTCGCATGGCAAGCAATGACCTTAACCACTCGGCCATCGGCGCTTCATAATTATGTTACATAATACATTTATCATCAAAATCCGTATGTCGCTTATCACTACATAGTATAAAGCATAGTCGCTTCCCGCGTCTGTCCCTGTGTATGCTTCAATCTTTAAAACTACACAACAGATTTTGATGTGTTTTTTCTTAGTAGATAAAGGGTTTTAAAAGGAAGGTTTTTATGTATAAATACGAGAAGCGAAGCGAGGGCGGGTCACTAGTCCTTACTTCTTTACTAATATTATAAATGCGAAAGTAACTCTGTCTGTTACGCTTTCACGCATAGACTACTGAAACGATTTAAATGAAATTTGGGACAGATATAGTCCAGAGCCTGAGAAAGGACATAGGTTACTTTTTAACCGACTGCGCTATAAAGAAGTAATGTTTTACCCGTTAAACCCGTCGCGGGCGTAAAGCTACTAACTTATAAGATACAATATTCTTCAGCTACCATATCGCTTCCTCCGCAAAGAGTGTTATATTGCACCTTATAAACTACAGTTTAGTGTTACTAACTTAGCAAGAAAGCTTACAAAATGCCGATCACTCCGATCGATCTAAACCGTGCTAACGCGATCCTAGTTCGCGGCACTCAACTAGGAAACCACGCCATTACCAACTTCGAAGCTTTAAGTAAGTTAAACTTAACCGCTTTAATGTTGCTTCACAGTTACACAAAAGAAATTAAACTCCGATACAGTGGGTCAACAATGCACGGTATTTGGTTTAGTAGTGGTTTAGTTGTGGACCAGTTGGTCGGTTTACGGGATAAGTTTAAAGGTAAAGAATGGGGAATTTGAGTTGAGTTTTGTGTTTATGGGGTGAGTTTGTTAGGTTAAGAGTGGGATAAGGAAGCATTAGACATAAACCGTAAAGCATTATAAGGCGTCCGACCGATTTCAGCCATGGCGGCCGATCTCAATTGAGATCAGCCAAGTGCGCAGGACATATTAGGTATAGTGCACAAGTGTGCGCGCAAACACAAGTGCACTCTCTATTTCCTTACTCTCATAATTCGGTGAGACGGCAATCCGACATGACCGATGAGAGATCGGGCGCAGGACCACCGGCTTAACGTGCTTTCCGAGGCACGGGCGTTCAACCGCCAACTTCCTAACTCCGGGCTGAGTAATTTCAATACAGAAAAACTCACACAAATTTTGCCCGACCCCGGATTCGAACCGGGGACCTCTCGGTCCTAACGCAGCACTTGCTACCAATAGACCAACGAGGCAGTTGTCCTTACTAATAGTCTAAATTAATAAGTGACTCTATCTGTCTGTCTGTTTGTTGCGGTTTCACGTTTAAGCTACCAAACTTTACAGCGCTAGTGATTCAGATCAAAAGGTTCGGATTTTCTTATCTGTCTTGTACCTTAATGGCATGAAATGTCCTTCCAGCTCATGGTTTCCCTCCCACCTACAATTCTGGGATCTTCAGGCGGGGCGTGAAACGGCATCTAAGCGCCTGCTTAAGGCTGCTTGAAGGCCTCTTCAGAGTGAGTGGGAAAGGCTCAATATGATCTATTGTGTCTGTCGACCTCATTTATGTGGACCTCACAATCGTTTACCATCACGAGGATCAGATGGAGTGTGGTCATCCTGGAAGTATTTTTGGTAGTAGAATTACTAATCTATTACTTGTTTTTCTGTACTGACGATTAAAGTGCCTAAAAAACGAATGCCTATATAAATAAGGGAATTTGGACTTTGACTTGACATAAAAACAAATGATTTTAATATTTTTCGAATTATTAGGTAGTTGCTATCCTGAGAAAAGGCAAAGACTATATTGTCTTAACCGATTGCGCTATAAAATAGGTATGTTTCATGAGATAAACGACAGCATACGGATAGAATCGCGGGCTAGCTAGAAGCTAGCAGTTGTGTGAAGGGTAAAGTTTTTATCCCTATTCACTTAGCACTGTTACTGGTTACAGAAAGTTTTATTCGTAAAAGAACCTTTTTTGTATTACAAATACGCTTATTTTCCTGTTTATGTTACGGGATATGTTAAATTAAACAGATTGCAAATATTCTGTTCAATATAAGGTGTCCAACCGACTTTGCCATTGCGGCCGATCTCATTGGAGATCAGCCAAGTGCGCAGAACATGTTAGTGCACAAGTGTGCGCGCAAACACAAGTGCACTCTGTGTTCCCTCACTCTCATAGTTCACACCTCAACTCCAATCTGGCATGACGTTTTGAGCATAGACCGTATGATCACGGGATCATGAGTCATGTGAAAAGCTCATGCTTTAATTTAATTAAGGAAATTATTGTACTCACCTGTAACTGATGAGTACAATAATTTCCTGATTATTGACAATAATTATTGATTTATGAATTTTATGTTTATGCACATATTGTTGGTGTGTCACAAATAAATAAATAAATTAACAGAATTGCGAGAGTACGTTATAAAGGAATAAATAATTTGATTCATGTGTTCCCTGACTCTCATAGTTCGGCAAAACGCTAATCCGACATGGCCGATAAGAGATAGGGCGCAGCGCCACCGGCTTAACGTGCTTTCCGACACGGGCGTGCAATCGCCAACTTCCAAACTCCAGGCTGAGTAACTTCTTAGCAGAAAAACTAACATGCACTTTGCTCGAGCGGGAACATTTTGGTCCTTGAACTGCGCTATGTTGGCTAATCTCCATTGAGCTTGGCCGCCTTGACCACTTTTTTTATAATAGGCTAACAAGATGATCTCCCTCCACCTGATGGTAAGCGGTAGTGAGATCCAAAAATGAGGTTAACAGGCACAATAGATCATATTATTGAGCCTGTCGCACTCACCCTGAAGGCCTGCTTGAACGCCGTTTCATGTCGCGCCTGAAGAGCCCGGGATCATAGGGGTGCCATGCCTTAATGACACGTGGCAGAAAAGAGGAACTAAACCTCCTAGTCCAAATTTGTCGACAACTACCGAAATTGGTCGGACTCCTCATCTATACTAATATTATAAAGCTGAAGAGTTTGTTTGTTTGTTTGAACGCGCTAATCTCAGGAACTACTGGTTCGATTTGAAAAAATCTTTTTGCGTTGTATAGACCATTTATCGAGGAAGGCTTTAGGCTATATAACATCACGCTGCGACCAATAGGAGCAAAGATACAATGGAAAATGTGTAAAAAACGGGGGAAACGGGAACGAAGTCGCTGGCACAGCTATTATTTTTAAACAGTATGACTCAAATATTGCACGCACCACCGAACATTACTTCTGATTTAAGTAGTCCAAATAATTCCCTCTCTCCGGAATATCTCTAACGCAATCTGGAAACAGTGAATTTATTCGCAGATCATTACATGGATCTAAATAGGTAGGTATAATAATAGTTGTTCATGTAGAAATCCTGGGATATAGCGATAATGTGACGTACGTTTCCGCAGCGTTATAATGAGATGCAAATGCCAAGAATGCTGTCGATTCGCTCCGATACTTGCTATGATCTAAACTATAATTGGAAGATTTTGTAGAATTGTTTTAGATTGAAAATTGTGTTTAGTACGCACTTATTTCTTGAATGAGATATTTTATTGATTTCCGATGGTCGAGAGGGTAAGGCAAAATCTTCGATGACCGAGTGGTTAAGGCAAAAGCGTCGATGACCGAGTGGTTACCTTGAAATTTATGATATGTACGATTATTCGACGCTTTAACGGTGGAAGAAAACATCGGAAACCTGTTGGAAGGTTCCCGGAAAGAAAGGTGTGCACTTACGAAGAAATTCTAAGGTTGTGTAATGTGTAGTCGACCAATCCGTACTTGACCAGCGTGGTTGACTAAGGCCTTATCGCTCCAGTTTGGGGTAGGCCCGGGCCCCAGCAGTGGGGACGTATATGGGCTGATGATGATGATGACGGGTCCTATAGTAAAAATACCGCCTTCTTCTTCTTATCGTATGATTGATGAACAACCTGGTGTCAGAGTTTTAAACCGCCCGTAGGCCTCTGACATGGCTTCACACACCGTTGAAAAATTTCTCAGGTGTGCTGGTTTCCTCGCGATGTTTTCCTTCACCGTTAAAGCGTCCAATGATGGTACATATGAATTTCCAATTTGAAAAACACATTGGTACCTGGCGGGGTTTGAAATGGCGACCTCTCGCATGGCAAGCAGAGACCTTGACCACTCGGCCATCGACGCTTTTTAAAATACCGCCTTATTTCAGTAGTCGGCTAAAACAGTCCCAAAAATTACTTATTCAGTAATACGATGGAAAGCCACATAACGCATTTAACGTAAGTAGCTTCACATTAGAATCGCAAATGCGTCTTGCATGCATATTTCATGCATATGGAGAAACATTCTGATGCTTGCAAAGTGATTTTGGGTCGGGACTAAATGGGATGGGACTGTAATACTAGTTAGTACGTCTGAAGGTTAGGTATGACTACTACTTTTTAACAATCTATAGAACTATATAAATAATAATAAATAAATATTCTATTATAATTTTATTCGACTGGCTCGGTGGAACAGTGGTAAGTGACTCAGGTTCACTGCCTACGGTTCCAAGAGTCGTAGGTTCGATTCCCACTCGGGACAAATATTTGTGTGACGAACATCGGTGTTTGTTCTGTGTCTGGGTGTGTTATTAAATATATTATTATACTTGTGTAACCACTGTTGATTCTGATATTCGTTACACAATTGCTTAGGCTACTTACCACGGGATCAGATCAATGTATGTGATGTTGTGTGTAATACCGTCTACGTATAAAACAATGATTAAGATTCGACGAGAGGTTACAATTATCCTTTCACAATTCTCCCATTCACTATTGATTATTCTATTTTCAGTGACCATGTTTCAGAAATAGAATGCAGCACGCATAAATATAGATATAATTATTTCGTCAATAACTCGACAACGATTCCGTAGTGCAATTTCGACTTCCATGCTCTATCTGCATTAATAATGATCGGTTTTACTGAATTGTTTGGGGTATGTTGAATCTCAAAGTTAGTTCAGTAAATGCACCTGTATTTAATCCTGGATGGGGAATTGATCTTATTATTTACTGACAAATTTTAGCCAATTTAAAAAACTGCCTTTAAAAACTAGGATTATGAGAGGGAAAAAACATATATACACATAACGATATTATTAACTAGTGACCCGCCCTCGCTTCGCTTCGGGTAATCCTATCTTAGCGAATGCCTACGTAACATATACCTGCATGTCAGATTTCATCCCGATCCGTCCAGTGGTTTGGGCGGTGCGTTGATAGATCACTATTTCAGTCAATCAGTCACCTTTGAGTCATACATTTAAATATCTTGAGGTCAAAAATCACACACAAACATAACCAATTAGGTTTTTATAAAAAAGTTTTTGGTTAAGCTACTCTTCTAATTAGAAAACTGAAAATGTCCGGGATGTTTACCATCACAGGTAATCATGATCGTGGCGCTTGCAACGTGCCGAAATATCGGGGACTCATTAAAACAAA
This sequence comes from Maruca vitrata, assembly GCA_039566165.1. Classification (NCBI taxonomy): domain Eukaryota; kingdom Metazoa; phylum Arthropoda; class Insecta; order Lepidoptera; family Crambidae; genus Maruca; species Maruca vitrata. The sequence goes on along the minus strand of CM076935.1, from coordinate 1,000,189 downwards.
ACAACATGGTAAACATCCTAGACCTTTTCAGATTTCCAATATGTTTGTGTTTAGCCGTGAAAGTTAAAAAAAGACGTGTGGCACTCGGGGACTGCCGCGGTATAGCTATTGCATAGTATCGTCCGATTTCGGAGCAGCTCGTCTCGATTCGTGCGAGTTTCGTAGAGTCGTACAATGCGTCTAACCGCACGCACACAAACGCCGTGCCGAAGTCTACCGAACTGAAACGACGTTAGACGATTGTAAGGTTTAAGACTTCTTTATTTCTCATAAGAATTACAATTAATTCACTTACTGAGAAAGAACAACAATAAATTAAAATTAAAACGAGTGTACACAGAAGTTACTTATTGTGGTTAAAATAGATTGTGAGGTTTTTTTCGTTACAGAATTTCTTGGTTCGGTCGCCGCGCACAAAGCCCGCGATAAAAGCTATGCAATAGTTTAAAAACCTTCTAATCATGAAGAACTTCCGTCTTCGCAGTGGGTTAAAAATTGCCCGCGTCGCCATTTGCAATGCACCCATCGGTTTCCGCTTTGCATGTCGGACGAAGGCTGTCTGCTATGGAGGCAGCAATTTGCTATATGGCAGGCGTAGGTAACCTTTGGGCCTATGTGAACATACGTAGTAGGAGTAATTGTGCTGTTTGATCGAGACTATGTTTAAACTCAACGCGGTCAAGGCCGTAAATCTTTGCAGTATGGTTTGCTACGAAGATTTTTTTGCATACATATATAAAATCACGCCTTTTTCCCAGAGAGGTAGGCAGAGATCACTTCCAGCGATCCACTTTTCACCTCAGTGGGAAACGTGACGTGACGGGTTGTGGACCACGTCGCCGCCATTCTGCCTTATGCATTGTTTTAACAAGGTCATTGCGTTCCCACGAGGAGCAAGGATATATGACGGGGGAAGGAAAAGGGGAGGAAGGATACTATCGCCTGGGATGATTTGGATTTTTTGCTTTGATTTATTAATGACTATTAATAGATATTAATGACTATCTTAACTCTTTAACTGGTAAGAGCAACTGTATTGCCACCATGATTTTAATCCTATTACCTAATAATAAGGTACAAAAGCAATGACATTTTCGAAATAGTATTCTGGTTACAGGGTTACAGGCGTATTTGATAATGCCCCTGTTGAAATACTAACGGTAACTTTTGGTAACGTGCACCAAGAGTCCCAGGTTCTATCCTTATTCGTTACAAATATTTGTGCGGTCTACCTAATTGGGCCCTACTCGGGCGTTCTAATGATCTATTTAAGTACATTTTTGTAAACATTTATGTATTTAATTGTACAAACATTTGAGCTAGATTTACACATGAAATTCGCGTACGTAACTTTACAATTAGATGTTATGTGTTTCGTGGTCGACGTTTCGACCTCTTTACAGCGTACGAAATAATAGTTTTTATAAAAAAAACGAAGTGTAATCACTCTTCCAACATAGTTTAGTTCGAAAATACACCAGTAAATGTAATCCTAAGACTTCAATAAAGTGATGAAAGCTCTGATTAGCCGTAAGTTTGTTGGCGGATGTTTCTCCGAGCGATGAGAGGCTAGCATCGTCGATGGTTATTCGATACAACTGAGCTTGAAATTTTGCAGCATCTTGTGCTATAAACTTTAATATTAATAGTATAAATTTCAATATTATGAAAATTAGCTTTTTAGTTTATCTGTGAAATTGGGATTTGATCATGCGATCTTAGGACTTAACAAGGTCATTGCGTTCCCACGAGTAGCAAGGATATATGACGGGGGAAGGGGAGGAAGGATACTATCGCCTCGGATGATTTGGACTGAGTCGATACTAGCTCGAGGAGCCGGGGCAATGCACAAGGCAGAATGGCGGCGACGTGGTCCACAACCCGTCACGTCACGTTTCCCACAGAGGTGAAAAGTGGATCGCTGGAAGTGATCTCTGCCTACCCCACTGGGAAAAAGGCGTGATTGTATGTATGTATGTATGTATGTATGTATGTATCTTAGGACTTTAATGACCCAAGGAAATATTTTAAATAACGCTATCTCTATCTGTTTAAGAACTCAAGCATACATAGGAACACACGTCCAGCGGGAACAACTTTTCAGGGTGAGGACGACAGGCTCAAAGTCAAAAGTCAATGTCAAAGTATGTATTGCCAACTAAGTGTGAGGTATTTACAAAGATCTTATTGTAATAATAATGTCAATAGAGCATATTGTGTCAGTCTACCTCATATGTGGATCTAAGGTGGAGTGAGGTCCTCTTTTTATACAAAATGCATTCAAAAAGTATTTTTTCAAACTTGCCCAAATTTGGCCCTATCCTGGACTCGTACTCTGCCGTGCTAACGAAGAACGCAGTAAGGAAGGTTTTTGGCAAAATTGAGTTACATACATATTCGGAATCCTCACAATGAGCTCTATTTGGTACTTTTATCCATTTTTTTCTAGCTATTCGGGAAGTAGGACTTTTATTAAGATAAAACGCAGTAAAGCATTTCATCAGAAGTATTTTGCTTAGGAAAACTGCCGTAAAAGACAATACTGCTCTTTGCACTCCGGTATTTCTATGGCCTCAATTAGTTTTCACTAGTTATAATCGCAGTAAAAAGAATTCATGCTATTATGGTATGTACTTTCTTTAAAGTTAATAATTTCAGACGCTACTTTTAAACGCAGTGAAATTAGATACTGCGTTTTTACTAAGCCCTCTTTTTTAAATGAGTTTAATATAAGGTGCAAGTTAAAAATGCAGTAAGTTTAACTGCTGCACTATTTATTGGTATCCACTTTGGGTAACCTTCTTGATTATGCATAAAATAATAGCAGCAATAATGTAGACTGCGTTATTAACTGACAGAAGACAATTTTATGCTTTTGGAAACTACAAAGAAAGATCGCAGTATCGTTGGACTTTACTGCGCTTTTGATTAGTAGCAGGAGCTAGCGCGGATCGGGGAAGTATGCAGGGGCGATAGGTGTCAATCGCACGCACTGCTCGTCCTCGAGTAAGTATATAAATAAAATAATCATAACAACTTTTTGGTACACGAGTGCAAAGACCAAGCTGACACAAAAACCTTTTAAATGGAGGTATTTCATGCCATCGGCGAGTATATTTTATTGTGATTTTATCATTTTATCCAATAAAATGTGTGATTGAGTGACATGGCAGTTTAATTAAAAAATGTTGTTTAAGAACAACCTATTATAATGACAATAAGGTTGTTTTAAAATTATCAATTGTCAAGTTGGTTGCAATTTTTGTATCAACTGGGTGTTGGTGGTATAGATATCGGTTGGACTCGAGCTGTGGATCCGCGAGTAATGATTGTGTGATTGATTCTGTTTACATAAATAGCACGGTGATTGAAAAATATTTGAAAAATCTAGATATCTCAGTCTCACTGTTTCTTAAGCAGTATTGCCGGCAGTTGGCGGTTCCTATTTCATTATTGTTTTATATTTCTTTAAATAAAAGAGGTAATGCCCTTGGTCTGGATACAATATATTATTGTTCCCATTCTCAAGAACGGTGATAAACATAATATTGCTAACTATCGCGGCATGTCTAAACTATCCGTAATACTTAAACTTTCTTAAAAGATAAAATATGATTCTCTTTTTCCTTTAAAAATATCAAATTAACATGGCTTTAATAGTGGAAGATCTACTGAATCAAATGTATGCGAGTTTATGGACATTACTTTTGAAACCATGGAAAATGGTTTTCAAGGTTTTCAAGTTTGACAAAATTCACACAATTTGTTAATTGCTAAACTCGGCAACGTCGGTATACAGGGCGATCTTCTGATCTTAGAAGTTCAAAAAAAGTTTAAAGTTAACCATCTGGTTAACTGCATATTTACGAGAAATGTTCCAAGCAGCAGTAGTTAAAGGGTACACTTCTAGTTTCATCTGATAATATCAGGGGTTACACATGCTTCTCACCTGGGGCCCCTCCTTTTTAATATTTATTAATGACACATATAATGCGCTTCTTTATGCTAATGATGCTAAAATATTTGCCCTTGTTAAATCTGTTGAGTTCAGAAATCAGTGTAGTCAGTTCCAGAATTATAAATAAGCAGTGCTTGCTATCAATAGCCCAACGAGGGCAGGCAAAAGAACTATCAAATTGAATAAAGAAATAAATATCACACGATACCTTATACATCGTTCTGATTCTGAAATATGTTGTTTAAGCACTTGTGTTACACGATTTTAAACTGTCATAGTTACACACATTAGAAAACTGAAATAAAAAACATACATACATACATCCAATCACGCCTTTTTCCCAGAGGGGTAGGCAGAGATCACTTTCAGCGATCCGGGTTGTGGACCACGTCGCCGCCATTCTGCCTTGTGCATTGTTTTAACAAGCGCATTGCGTTCCCACGAGTAGCAAGGATGTTTGACGGGGGAAGGAAAAGGGGAGGAAGGATACTATCGCCTCGGATGATTTGGACTGAGTCGATAGTAGCTCGAGGAGCCAGGGTCTCTTACCCGTATACCGTTCACCAACCACCGGGCAGATAGTTGTGACTGGTATCCCCTAGCAATAAAAAAATTCTAAATAAATAAATATTTCACAACATCACATACATCAATCTGATCCCGTGGTAAGTAGCTTAAGCACTTGTGTTACGGAAATCAGAAACGACAATGGATACACAAATATACTTAAATATTTTTAATAACACACCCAGACACGGTACAAACACCGATGTTCGTCACACAAATATTTGTCCCGAGTGGGAATCGAACCTCCGACTCTTGGAACCGTAGGTAGTGAACCTGGGTCACTAACCACTGTTCCACCGAGCCAGTCATCTAAGAAATAAATAACTAAAAATAATAAAAAATATGGTAACTGAAATATGAAATATTGGAGCTCATTAAAACAAAACAACATGGTAAATATTCTGGTAATTTTTAGTTTTCGTTTTCGACACACAAAATTAATCCCTGGTGGGAATCGAATCCACGACTCTTGGAACTATAGGCATGGTTACTAACCACTGAGCCAGTCAATATGAAAATTAGTAAGTACTATTGCCAAAGTCGTAATAAACCCATTTACTTTGTAACACATCTCTCTTTGAGTCATGAGTCTTTTCATATTTTGTCGTTTGATAAATGGTCGTCAGCCTTTACTGACAGGTGTCACTGAAATCGTGTACACAGCGCCCTTTACATCGTGACTTTAATTATTTACTAGCTTTCTGCCCGCGACTTCGTCCGCGTAGAGACGTTTAACGGGTAAAACATTACTTTCTTACAGCGCAGTTGGTTAGCCTATAACCTTTTCTGGGCTCTGGACTATATCTGTACCAAATTTCATTCAAAACGGTCCAGTACTCTATGCGTGAAAGCGTAACAGACAGACAGACAGACAGAGTTACTTTCGGATTTATTATATTAGTGTGTGTGTGTAAGGATTTACACAGGCATCATGTGTGTAAATCCATGATTGAGATGGACTAGATTGTTGAGAAAGGCCAGGGTGAATTCTATGATTAATAGAATTTCCATCTTAAAGTAAGAGCCATCCGCTCCCCCGCAAGTCCGGTGATGATGGCCTACTCCAAGCCATCATCGTAGGCCGATAGGAAAAAAGTCCATCTAAATGCAAATGATAAAGACGTCAAAACTAAAATTAACATACATACATACATAAAATCACGCCTTTTTCCCAGAGGGGTAGGCAGAGATCATTTCCAGCGATCCACTTTTCACCTCTGTGGGAAACGTGACGTGACGGGTTGTGGATCACGTCGCCGCCATTCTGCCTTGTGCTTTGTTTTAAAAAGGTCATTGGCGTTCCCATGAGTAGCAAGGACATATGACGGGGGAAGGAAAAGGGGAGGAAGGATACTATCGCCTCGGATGATTTGAACTGAGTCGATAGTAGCTCGAGGAGCCGGGGTCGCTTACCCGTATACCAGTCACCAACCACCGGACAGATAGTTGTGACTGGTATCCCCTGACTGAAATTATTAATTAGGTTAAATAAATTAAATCATATATCACTTAAAACATACTTATTCTAGCGCAGTCGGTTAAAAACCACCATAAATTTTCTAATGTGTGTAACCATGACAGTTTGAAGATAAAATATCCTTATCCTGTCAAAGTGAAAGTACCTTAAAAAACACCTAAAAAAGCGTACTAATTTCTCCTACTACCAAAAATATAGTTTAAACGGTAACAAAAACTAACCAAATACCAAAATAAACCGTTAGACCATTAAAGCAACTTTGTGCGGGCATATTATCTACCACGTTTCTTTATAGGCTATTGTTCTAGCCATGTTTTACGACCAATAAATCTGCCAAACGGGGAATCGAACCGGGCCTGTTACGCATTCCGCTTGATCGTTTCGATAGCAGGAAAGTTTAACATTACTGCAACGACAAATGTTCGTGAGCATTTGTAGGTAAGGTCAAGGTGATTGAGTTGTTCTGTGCCGTGATTTCAAGCGAAATGAGCTTCTGTAGAAATGACGTTAAATGTCAAAATTGTTTATCTTTATTTACGTAAACTTATTATAAGATTAGCTTCCCGTAACTCCGTCCGCGAGAAATTGTGAAGTCTTTTATCGCGATTTTACTATTTAAAGGACCAATATTCTAAGTCTTTTAAATAAAAAACACGAGTAAATATTTGTCTATATCCCCTCTCAGGCTCTTGACTATGTCTGTAGAAAATTTCATTCAAATCAGTTTGTTTTTTACGGGCAAGCGGCATAGATAGTGAGAGTTACTTCTGCATTTATCATGTTAGTAAGGACTAAGGCACTTGCGAACCGTCTATTTCAAACCAGAGCGATTCTACAATGGATTGATGATTTGCACATGGCATCGTTAGGGGTGAGAGCCCTCACCATCCCGGTGATGATGACAACTCTAAGCCATCCTCGTAGTCGGTAAGGAAAAAAGTTTATATCGAGATATAATGAGACTTAAATATTTCACATGTGTGTTTATTATAATCGATAGAACACAGTCTCAGATTGTCCAGTGACTTTCTTAAAATCTAAGCTGACGCAAGTTAGAAACACAATGATTTTTCAATATGAACCCTTCTAAGAAACTTGATGTTGCAATAAAATCAATAAAAATATAGAAATCCGCATTAATAACTGACTCTAGCGGAACCCAAAAATATTTTAAACTTTCGCGTTCTATACTCTAAATATTAGTCTTTATGGTTTAAGGGTTAAATAGTCGAAACGTCGGGCTGTATGTAACTATGTACTTGCTATTCCTAATACCGCGTAGACCCATAAAGACTAATATTTAGTGGAACCAAGAAATGTCGTAACTATGTACTAAAAGCCTAATTTGAACAATGAATTCAAGTAGCTAATCCCCACAAAAGAACAAATGCTTTCCCGCAAAATATAATATGCCGAGGTAATCGGCTGGCAAAAACAATTCCTTTTAAGAAATAAGTTATTCAAGAATCCGCTTTCGAAACAAATACGCTTGTTCTAGTGTGCGAGTAGGATTCGCTCAAAGGGTTCCGTATAGTTGAATTTCTATTTTTATAATAGGCTTACAAGATGACCACACTCCACCTAATAGTAAGCGGTAGCGAGATCCAAATATGAGGTCGACAGGCACAATAGACCATGTCGCACTCACCCTGAAGGCCTGCTTAAATGCCGTTTCACGCCCCGCCTGAAGAGCCCGGGATAATAGGAGGGAGGGAAAACATGAGCTGGAAGGGCATTGCGTGCCTTAATGACACTGGACAGAAAAGAGGAATTGAACCTCTTGTTTCGAGCCACCAGGGCCTGCATTGTTGTACTGCTTTTAAAACTTATCCCGCTATTAAAAACGTCATTCTGACGATCGGATTTGGAAAATCTATGCTCCGTCATTGTCAATAGATAATGTTAAGAAAGAGATACTTACATCCGTTTTCGATTTCGGATTTTTTTTTTGGCCACATGTATCTCTGCCAAATATTAATATTATGAAGAAATTCTAAAGGTTTCAAATGTAAGCAACGGATCTCTAAGTTGTGTATTTTGGCGATGAAATGTTTGAAGCACTCAGTACCTTCACCCAACTACAAAAATAGAGGGATATAAAAAATGGTTTCTAGAAACATAACAGTGCTGTTATGAAAAGTTCTTACGAAGTGTCTAACCTTTTAGAGCTGTACTAGAGACTATATAAAATCAATAAATACAATATTTCGAGTATCTGGAAACAGGATAAAAGAAAATAAACAAAAGGAATTTATGCTAACGCAAAAAGATAATAGTAAGTATGTAAAATGAAGGCACAAGTAAAATAAGAAGATATTAATATTACGGTTACATGAAGATTACAATTTATCATTATAAACAGGCTAAATACACACGGACAGTATAAAAGTTTGCTTGATAATTGTTTATTTATTTATTTATTCATTTATTAACCACAATATTAATTTATATGGGCATCTAACTACTCCAATTTTGTTACGAAGTCGTTTAAATATACAACAGTTAGTTGTAGTAGTTATAGTGTTCATGGCGCTTGCACCAGTGCTCATATATTGGGAGCTTATTACAATAAAAAAAACATAGGAAATATCCTGGACATATTCAGTTTCCTAATTTGTGTAAGTTAACCTTATTAACACTTATCAATTAAAAACAATTTCAATCAATTTCATCTACAACCAGGAATACAACCACTAACAATCATGAGACCGCGCCCTTAATCACCTCTAAGTACCACCCTTATCTTTTCGTCCTCAAGACAGAATGCAAGTACCGCCGAACGTGTCAGGGGTACCAACCCCGCAGCTGATAACACGAAAAATAGCCCTCAAGATACATCGTGCGTCACTCGTCATGTTGGCACCAAGGGCGAGGAAATGACGCTTTCAAACACTGCCTAAAAGATGGCGGTACGTAGATCTTTGTTGTTAAGGTAATCGGCTACTTGACATTAGAGTCATCACGTTTAAAATATTTCAACACTTATATTTGTAAATTAAAAATTATAATAATATTGCTCTGTGTAGCATAAAAACAACAATCAAAAACATAAATGTGAAATGAGAGCCAAGTTCAATATTGCCTTGGTTGTTGACTTCAGCGACAAAAGAAGTGAGATCTAAATGGGTGCCAAGTTCAATGGTCAACCCAGAAATTTATTTATAAGTAACACTATAACATACCTATCATATCTTCTTATAACATAAGATAATGTATGGTGGTAGCCTATGAAGGTCTGTCTTGGCTAGTTTCTATAAACCTACCAACGTATTTGAAAACTGAAAGTGTCCGGGATATTTACCATGTTGTTTTGTTTTAATGAGCTCCCGATATTTCGGCACTGTTGCAAGCGCCATGATCACGGGTGAACTGTAGGACTGCGAGAATGACGGTAGGTCTAAGGGCAGACATATCGGTCTACCCTCTTTCTAAGTCTTTTATTACGCACGACACCACTACCCACGTTCACAATATTTTCACTCCGAATTCGATCACGACACACTACACTCACGGTATCACTTCTTTCTTCCTCGAAAACGGACACATTTTTGTTTTTACATAAACGTATTACTGGATGCCATACATTCGACAGTTGAAACCCATCTTCACGATTGAAGTTTTTGAATTTCTTAATTATTGAAATTAAGCTTCTCTGACCAGTCGTGGTATGTAATGGCGTTCTGTCGAAAGTATCTTAGGGTTATGTAACTCAATCCAGTGGTTCGTTCCCGATTCTAAAAGATGTTGAGCGATTGCCGATTTTTGTGCTTCGTTGTTTTTGACTGCCCTGATATGCTCTTTCACCCGGCACGAAATCGTCCGTTTCGTTTGCCCTATGTACGAGCTCCCACAGCTGCAGTCAATTTTATAAACGCCTGGTTTTTCCAAAGGAAAACTATCCTTCGGTGAGCGTAGAAACTGCGATACCTTTTTAAGAGGAGTGAAGATAGTTTTTACGGAGAATTTCTTAAGTATGTTCGAGATCTTATCTGTCACTCCTTTTACATATGGCAAATAAGCTGGATGCCGGTCTACCCTATAATCCAGGCGTTTATTACGTGTCGGTCTTGATATTCGCCCACTATATCCATTCCTCTGTAGGACGTCACTTATGTGTTTAAGCTCATCATTTATATGTTCCTCGTCACATAGATTATATGCGCGGTCTGTAAGCGACCTCACTACAGAGTTCAGTTGGCGTGGATGGTGATGTGATTCTGCATGTAGGTAGCGATCGGTATGAGTTGGCTTCCTGTATACCGAATGGCTAAAAGAACCGTCCTCACGCACTTTAACCAACACATCTAAAAAGGCAATGCTCCTCTTATCTTCCATCTCGTACGTGAAATTCATCTTCCTATGGATGCTATTTAACAACATGTTGTTAATATGTTGTGTTGTTGTTAAACAACATGGTAAATATCCCGGACACTTTCAGTTTTCTAATGTGTGTAACCATGACAGTTTAAAATTCTACCAACGTATTATTATGTTCGCTTGCTAGTTTCTACCAACAATCCAAATTTTCGGAATTATAAAATAAAAACCGACAAATACTTGTAGGCTTAGAATTCATATATGAAAACTAGCCAAGACAGACCTTCATAGGCTACCACCATACATTATCTTATGTTATAAGAAGATATGATAGGTATGTTATAGTGTTACTTATAAATAAATTTCTGGGTTGACCATTGAACTTGGCACCCATTTAGATCTCACTTCTTTTGTCGCTGAAGTCAACAACCAAGGCAATATTGAACTTGGCTCTCATTTCACATTTATGTTTTTGATTGGATATCATTACTTTTTGTAGAAAAGTATATAATCATCGTAACGCCGTGGGTCCTTTGAAAAGGACAAATTCAAAACTAAAACTAGACTTTATGTAGGTACCTACCCTAAGTAATAAATATGAAAACCGACTATAAGTACCTACTCTTAATTGTTAATAAGTAAGTATACCTAAATATATACTTAGTGCTCTGCCTTCCCCGGTATATAGGCGTTATTAGGCACTAATTAGGTATTTTTGTTAAGCGTTCATAATAGAACCTAACCTAATTATTAAAAAATTGCCAGTTTTTTATTTTTTCCTTTGTATTCATGTAATTACCTATCTGCATACCAAATTTTAACTCTCTAGGTCATTTGGAACTGGGTTAGAATTTTGATCTGTCAGTCAGTCAATGATAAAAATGAGGATTTTTGGACATTAATATCTAAATAACTGTTTGAGATAAGCTTATGAAATTTAGAACACATATTTATCTCGCAAGTCACAATATATGAGCCAAATTTGATACGTTTATGTGAAATAGTTTTTGATTTATGAGGGGTTCAAAAGTGGTTCCAAATGGTTCGTGTAATATTACACACGGTGCGGCTCGCCAGTTCTGTTTCTTGAACCTTGGCTTGACACGCTACCGCGTGTCTAGATATATAAAACTTATATTTGTATTTGTTATTTTAGTGCTATTTGAAGCTCTAATCTAGTTTTAAATTTGCATTAGAGCTTTAAGCTTTAATAGCACTAAAACTACAAATAAAAAACCGGCCAAGTGCGAGTCGGGCTCGCGCACAAAGGGTTCCGTAGCAGCAAATATAATAAAAATCAACCTATCTCAAAAACTATAAGAGATACTTTGATCAAACCAAAAATCGTTGAAAGAGTTAATTAGCATGCATCACCTCTATTTTTTTTTAGAATTTTATACCCCGTAGTTATAAAAATAGAGGGGGGGGGACATACTTTTTACGACTTTGAGAGCTGATATCTCAAAAACCGTTCACTTTAAGAAAAATGTTTTTTAGAAAACTTTATATCATTTTAAAAGACCTTTCCATTGATACCCCACACGGGTATGTACATCGAAAAAAAAAATTTCATCCCTCAGTTACATGTATGGGGGGCCCCACCCCCAATTCTTTTTTTTACTATTTAGTGTCATATTTTTGTAGCGGTTCATACAACACATATTCCCATCAAATTTCATCACTGTAGTACTTATAGTTTCCGAGTAAATCGGCTGTGACAGACGGACAGACGGACATGACGAAACTATAAGGGTTCCGTTTTTGCCATTTTGGCTACGGAACCCTAAAAAAGACGTGTGACACTCGGGGACTGCCGCGGTATAGCTATTGCATAGCATCGTCCGATTTCGGAGCAGCTCGTCTCGATTCGTGCGAGTTTCGTAGAGTCATACAATACGTCTAACCGCACGCACACAAACACCGTGCCGAAGTCTACCGAACTGAAACGACGTTAGACGAATGTGAGGTTTTTTTCGTTACGGAATTTCTTGGTTCGGTCGCCGCGCTCAAAGCCCCCGATAAAAGCTATGCAATAGCTTAAAATTCCGCCGTTCCGAAGGGGTCAAGAATGCGATTTTTTTAAAATGATAAATCTACATTTTAGCACTTGCCGACATAAGAGTCATCGCCTTGACAGAAGGTAGTATTTTCTGCCTTGTTAGTCTATTAGTAGCAAGCATAAGGACCTTAAGGTTCCCGGTTCGATTCCGGCGTCGGGCCGTTATTGTGTAAGTTTTTCTGTTAAGTAATTACTCAGCCCGGAGTCAGGAAGTTGACCGATGAACGGTCATGCCTTCAAGAGCATGTTAATCCGGTGGTCTTGAGCCATTCTTCATCTTCCATTCGTCATGTCAGATTAGCATTTATTCGTTTCGCGTGAGAATAAGGGAACTAAGAGTGCATTTGTGTAAAATCATATCATATACATACATACATAAAATCACGCGTTTTTCCCATACAAATTATCATATCTCAATAGATATGATGTAATTTTACGCAAATAATCTCAATATATAATCCGCCAAAACTGGTGTGTATCATCTTATGGGCGTATATTTGACGGACTCTTACGGTGTAGGAAAACATCGTGTTATGATAATTTCTGCTCTTAGACTTACCTTCAGTTTCGCACTTCTTCAGTTTGATACGTGATCATCATGACGCTTGCAACAGTGCCGAGATTATCAGGATCTGGATAAAATAGGTAAATATTTGAAACAAAAACTAATTTTACGGAATTAAAAATATCTAAGCATATTATTTGGGGTACGGCCAGAATACCTGCGCTGCAGCGGCTCTGGGGCTGATGCGGCATATGCTGAGGCCTGAGGCCTCGTTGACCACTCATAAAGTCCTTTCATATGTATTCTATTTCTTTGTGTGCGTTTTGTGTCTTGTGTATGTATCTATGTCATTGTTACCTCAAGTCGTGGTCAATAATGTTTTTCTTTTTTTCTTTCTTTCTTTCTTTCTATTTAGGGACCCGACGTTTCGAGCTATTTACAGCGCCCGTGGTAACGTACAAGACCAGTTGAATATGTGTTTATAATAACAATACACGCGAAATTAATTCGTAAAATTTCTTCTTATTCAAATGTGAAGTGTTCGCGATAGTAAAAGACAATACTAAGGTAAATATACCAAACATTTTCAGTTTCCTTATCATAAAAGGCGACTATAATAACAAAAGCTAATAAAAACAAAGACGAAACTACTCGCTCACATCGATCGACGAAAGTGGAGGCAACATATCACTCCCCTGATAAGGGTACATGTCATTTGTCGGACGTCAATTGACTAAACGAAACACATATGGTGCAGCATCCTGCTAATATCGGACGGAGGATAGGCTTATTGCGAGAGTGACGATTGATGCGTGGATTGATAATGCTTAGGATGGTATTTCAGTCACGGAGAGTTTTTCTTTTTAACATTGCATAGATTTTATTAGGTCGACCTGTATGTATGTATCTTTGTTATGAAATATAAGATAAGAAAACTAATTAAACCATCTTCTAAGGATCGTAGCGTCATGAAAATTGGCAGTTATATGTGAGTTTGATGGCAACGTAATAATATTATGCTACTGTCAAGCTGATCTGATGATGGAGCCGGAAGATAATATGATCCACGCTTAACAATCAAATATTATGTAAAGCTCATAGTCTACACTTCAGCCCAGAAATAGAAACAAATTTAACGACCCGTAATTTATTTTAAACTTAAAACTTGTTTTCTAACAATTTACTTTTTCCTTTAGATAGCAGTATGCATGCATTCTGAGTATTCTGTCATAAGTCGTTGTTCCTACTCGGGACAAACATTTGTGACATCGGTTTTTGTTCCGTGCATGGGTGTGTTATTTAAGATACCTAATCTATTGTTTCTGATACAAGTATCACAAGTGCTTAAGCTACTTACCACGGAATCAGTATTATGTGATATTTATCTTTCATTTTAGTAGTAAATGTTGTCTCTTTCAAAATATGCGTGATTACTTGTTTTGCTAACCTCTTACCTTGATATCTTAGGTTTCTATGCCTAGTATTTGTTCTAATTAATTGATGATTTACTAATTATGTGATTATCAACATAAATCGAATTTACATTGAGAGTCGAGACAATTTGTGTCAACATGATTATCATTATTTACCACCGCCCGTTACTAATAACAATCTAGGGATATTCACAGACAAATTAAATGCGTATTTTCAAACCCGTAATGGTAATGAACGTACACTGATTGCAGGAGATTTCAATATGAGTAGTATATTATGGCAGCACAGCCGAAATGACGTAGGTCTGAAACCGACGGGTTATAGCAACTGCGAACTTTTATGTAGCTTGATTGACTTTATGGAGCTTAATGATCTGAAACAATTTAATGGTGTGAATAATCAAAGTGGTAAAATTCTAGATTTGATGATAGGTGACCTGGAGGAATTAAATATTAAGGAATGTTTACAGCCGATTAGGAGTTTAGATAAATTTCATCCTGCTCTTGAAATCAAAATGACTATTAAAGTTGAGTCTAATAAAAAATCAATGTCATCAGAACGGTTTAACTTTTACAAAGGTGATTATTTGGCAATCAACGCTTCTCTGCAATTAGTTTCGTGGGAGGAGGAACTATTTCTCTGTAACGACGTAAACGAGATGTTGGCTAGATTTAATGAAATTTTGAAAGGTATTATTGAGAAACATATTCCAAAAACAAAAACACGTCAAGGTTCCTTACCTGTCTGGTTTACACCTCAGCTAATATATCTTCTGAAGCAAAAATTAAAATACCACAATAAGTACAAAAAGTTCGGAAACCCACTTGACAAATTAGAATTTGAATATTTGCGGGATGATTGCAATAAAATGATTAAAAAATGTTACAATAATTATATAAATACAATTGAAAACGAAATTAAAAAAAACCCAAAGTTTTTCTGGACGCATATTAAAAATATGAGGAAAAATACTTCAAAATACCCTCTTATCATGACCCTTAATGGTGCATCATCTTCCGAAATAAACCGAATCCCTGACATGTTTGCAACCCATTTTTCGTCTGTATACGGTTCAGGCGATGACACCACCGATAAGTTGAGCATACCGCTACCCGATATAGATAGGATAGACGAAATTCATTTTTTTCAATTCAGCCAAGACGACGTAAAAAGGAAACTGAAAAGTATTGACACAAGAAAAGGAGTGGGCCCTGACAACATCCATCCCCTCCTCCTTGTCAATTGTGCAAACACCTTGGCTCAGCCATTGTCAATGTTGTATAACAGATCTTTGAGTACGGGTACGTTTCCTGATTCCTGGAAGTTGGCTAGAGTGGTTCCTATATATAAAAGTGGCAAAAAAGACTGTATTACGAATTATCGACCGGTGTCCATGCTTTCGGCAATGTCAAAAGTATTCGAGTCAATGGTTCACTCTGTTATGTACAGACACATTCATAAATATATTAGCGATGATCAATTCGGTTTTATGCAGAAGCGGTCCACTAATACAAACTTGATGCTATTTACGTCAGAGCTAAGGGAGGCCGTTGATCTAGGACATCAAGTTGACGCAATTTACACGGACTTCTCAAAAGCTTTTGATAAGGTCAATCATAATATCCTCATAGCGAAGTTGCACAAGTTTGGAGTAACGGGCAAATTGCTGGACTGGTGCGAATCTTACTTAAAAAACCGCCCTTCGAGAGTGGTAGTTGACGGTGAGCAATCTGAATCTTTTACTGCATTGTCGGGTGTTCCACAAGGCTCCGTTCTTGGCCCTCTTTTCTTCAACATTTTTATCAATGATGTTGCAAGTGTAATAAAGCACAGTAAAATCTACCTCTTTGCGGATGACCTTAAGTTGACCACGACAATACTCACAGATAAGGATTCTAAGAATTTACAAGAGGACCTCGACAGCCTCCATAAATGGTGTAGCCAGAACAAGATGGTACTAAATTCGAAGAAATGCTATCACATAAAATTTACCAAAAAAAGGAATAAGATTAACACTGAATACCTTATTGCTGACAATAAGCTAGATGAAGTTACTGTTATCAGAGACTTGGGCGTATTACTGGATAGTCAATTGCGGTTTACTGATCATATTGATAAAATCATAAAAGAATCAAATAAATCTTTAGGATTTATCCTTCGGACTGCAAAAGACTTTAAAAATCCTACTACCGTGGCTCTTTTATTCAACACTTACGTGAGAAGCAGGCTTGAGTACTGCAGTCAGGTATGGTCCCCAAGCTACAATCTACACATACTTCGTATTGAAAAAGTGCAAAAAAAATTGATTCGCAATATGACTTTTCGTTATAGAGCATCTAGTATGTTGACATCATATACAGACAACTTAAAACAATTTAACCTTAATCCACTCACTTTACGACGCACGATCCTGGATATGTCTTATTTGCACAAACTAATGAATAATCAAATAGATTGCCCCAAGCTCCTAGCCAAACTAGATTTTAATATTCCCAACAGAATTCCCAGATACCCCTGTGGATTATTCAGAAAGAAGTTCTGTAGGACTAGGATGGGCCGCGACTCACCAGTAATACGCTTGTCTCGCCTCTATAACGAGCTGACTAAAAAGATACCCGAGATAGATGTTCACCTTCAAAGCCTACCAAAATTCTTGAATATAATCATAAATAGTGACGTACTATGAGTCGATTTGTTCATGCTTTTAGTCATTGTTTTAGTTTGATGTTTTAGTTTATATTTATATTTTATATATATATATATTTTTTACTGTATTTTGTTTAGATTTAAAATGTTAATTCTAGATTGTTGTTCTTTTTTAACCACTGTTTAAGACTTAATTTTCTTTTTCATAGCATGGTGTGATTACCTATAACTTTAAGAACAGTTAGCCGTAAGTTAGTGATAGTTATTTAATCTTAAGTTAAAACTACTGTATCTTATGTTGGTAGTCCAATAAATAAATAAATAAATAAATAAATAAATTAATCTCTAACAAAAGCCTGTGGTGAGATTACTAAGTGTAGACTATTGTTAGGATAATAATGTAAAACAGTCAAGTTATCTGATCAAAGCTAATAATTAATTAGCTATCCACTAAAATCAAAAGTATTATTGGACTGGTTCGATAGCGCAATGCATACTTATGGTGCCCCTGTCTCTTGCGCCCAAAGTTGTGGATTTGATTCCCATTCGGGACAAATATTTGTGTGGTGATGAATAGTATTTGTTAGTCCGGGTCTGTTATTTATACATACATACTTAGTTTACATAAAATCACGCCTTTTTCCCAGAGGGGTAGGCAGAGATCACTTCCAGCGATCCACTTTTCACCTCTGTGGGAAACGTGACGGGACGGGTTGTGGACCACGTCGCCGCCATTCTGCGTTGTGCATCGTTTTAACAAGGTCATTGCGTTCCGATTCACGCAAGCAAGGATATATGACGGGGGAAGGAAAAGGGGAGGAAGGATACTATCGCCTCGGATGATTTGGACTGAGTCGATAGTAGCTCGAGGAGCCGGGGTCGCTTACCCGTTTACCGTTCACCAACCACCGGACAGATAATTGTGACTGGTATCCCCCGGTATTTGTATATATTTTTAATTATATTTGCGAAGATGTATGTTTTCCTCTTCTCCTACAATCCCTCCACAAATGACGGTATCCAAACAGGCCTTAAGGGTGATGGTACCAGGCTCAATAGGGTCAATTGTGTCGACCTCATGTGTGGGATTTAGACCTCATGGCCACTTACCATGAGGCGGAGTAAGACCTTAACGTCTATATAAAAAGTGCCGTTATTGTTTTTTATATCACAAAAATTTAAGCTAGACAGTTCTATTGTGAGATATTTATTATTTGCCAGCGACTCTACCTTATAGCGAAGACGGTTCAAAAGTAGCCAATGTGTTTGCACAGGCTTTAGGCTATAATGCACCAAATTTCATTTAAATAAATCCTGTAGTGTATGCGTGATTGCGTAACTCACAAACTAACAGACATAGTTACTTTCGTATTTACAATATTAGAAATATGGACCGACGACCTGGTGAAAATCGCCGGGTTTTGTTGTATGCAGGTGGCCGTAGACCGGTCGCGCTGGAAAGTGTTGGAAAAGGTCTATACTAAACAGTGGACAGCAATAGCCTGAGCTGATGATGATGAATATTAGAAAGGAAGAAAGGAATTACTACTTAAAAGTTTCTTCAAAAAATATCATCAAACTAACATTTTAGATGTAACACACTAAATATTTTTTATTTATCGTAAGCCGAAAATGTTGTAATTATGGTTTTAATGATTCTGATATGCTGTACGTTTGGTTGGTGAACACATTTAAGATTAATTTGGGAGGAAAACACAAAAATGTACAAACGGGCCAGTAGCAAATATCTTTTTTTGTTTTTTTTTTTCATTTGTTCGCTGTCGTGGTGTGTACACATAATCTCTTCCTATTCTTTTGCAGCTGAATAAGGCATGGGCCACATCCGCGGAACAAAGCTGCAAGCGAAGGGTCGCCCGGATCAAAGAGATGCCGCAGGGCCCGAGATAGGGATGGGCAACGAGGGTTGAGTCAAGTCATTTGACTGTTGAATTGAGTTAACCGCTCGTTGAGTCGCAGATAAAGCAGCAAAAAACGCAGATAGAGACTGCGTTTTTTATCACAATGTATCATCATCAGCCCATATACGTCCCCACTGCTGGGGCACGGGCCTACTCTAAACAAGGGCAACGAGGCCTTAGTCACAATCTATAGCAATAATGTATTTGTTAATTTTCTTTAAAAAAAGAGATCGCTATCAAAATTTGCGTTGTATATGTTACGGCTAATACCCGAAGTGCGGCTACACCTAGGTTTAGGTTTAGGGAAAAGAGAGTGCACTTGTGTTTGCGCGCACACTTGTGCACTATAATATGACCTACGCACTTGGCTGATCTTAATTGAGATCGGCTGCCATGGCTGAAATCTGTCGGACGCCTTATCTTACATAGTTATAGCCGGCATGCTATCGGCAGAGCTTTTTTAGATATTACAAAAACATCCAATAATTAGAAACCAAGGTAGTTTTTCATTCTTTTAAATCAAATTGTAATAAATAACACATATTGTTAGGAGTAAATTGTTAAGTACAATAGGAACAATCAGGAACATTTTTTTTAACAACAGACAATAGTTGCATATTATAATTTTAAAGAATATAATTATAAATCACAGGTTTATAAAGTAACATAAACGATTTAGAACAATCTATACTTGAGTGACATTTTGAGTTGCACATAATACCAACAGCTTTGCAGAGGCACTTTATGTTGCCACATTTGGTTTTGAAGTTGCATGTTTTCTAATTAATGGATGTTTTTGTAATATCTAAAAAAGCTCTGCCGATAGCATGCCGGCTATAACTATGTAAGATAAGGCGTCCGACAGATTTCAGCCATGGCAGCCGATCTCAATTGAGATCAGCCAAGTGCGCAGGACATATTATAGTGCACAAGTGTGCGCGCAAACACAAGTGCGCTCTCTTTTCCCCTACTCTCATAATTTGGTGAGTCGGCAATCCGACATGACCGATGAGAGATCGGGCGCAGGACCACCGGCTTAACGTGCTTTCTGAGGCACGGGCGTTCAACCGCCAACTTCCTAACTCCGGGCTAAGTAATTTCATTACAGAAAAACTCACACAAATTTTCACCGACCGCAGACTCAAACCGGGGACCTCTCGGTCCTTACGCAGCGCTTGCTGCCAATAGACCAACGAGGTAGTTACAACTATGTACAGACGCTATGAGTCACACTCGCTAGTAGACCTGCAGTAGATCAGCAGCACTTGGTGCTCACAATATGCAGAGGCGCGTGTCTCGCTACGCCCTCCACCCCGCGCTGCTGCTGCAGATGCTGTGAGTCCTGAGTGTGACGCGGGGAAGGACGGAAGGCTTGGCGGGACTCGCATCTAAGTTTTATCCAACAGGGATTCTCTGAACCTAGTATTAGCCGACATGGAATGGCTGGACCTAGTTGTAGCCGGCATGCTGAAGGCTAGACCTAGTTTTAGCCGAAAACAATCGGCTACACCTAGGTTTAGCCAAGAGTAAGTGGCTACACCTAGTTCTAGCCGGCTAAACCTAGGTGTAGCCGCACTTCGGGTATTAGCCGTAACATATATACAAATACAAATCTTTTCTGTTCATTAGCATGGATATAGTAAACTTATTTCCATATTAAATAACGGAAAATAATCAATTTCTCCACTGTTAAACCGGGCATTTGAACACCTGTCCTCCAGACGTGTGAACCATTTCACTAACTACACAAAAAAAATAAACTCATTATATTTTTACGTGCATACTGCCTGGTACATTATTTCAACCATTCTTCTACACTTTATAAAGATACGAGTATCAATACAGTTCTGAATTTAGTAATTTCCATCAACTGCAAAAGTAATAAGCGGACAGCGCATCCGAAAATATAAATAAATATTTTTGAAATAAAACTAACTGTATTTTTCTTAGCAATTATATATAAAATTCGTCAAGAATTTCAACAAGCATCCTAAGAATTAGTTAAACATGAATATATTAGGTGAATAGCACAATTTGAGTTGACTCAAAAGGTAAGTACAGTACAATGTAACTGAGTTAAAGGGTTAACTCAGGAAAAACACCAAGTTCCCATCTCTGTCTTAGATCGGCCTCAGCGTAACGCTTGAAAGGGACAATCAGGGCACAGAAAACCTTGGATATAGGAACTAAGGGCGTGTAGCGTCTAGCGAACAGGATATTAACACTAGAATATTCGATGTTTATAATGGGTTTCCGAATATGAAACATTTTGTGACTTTTTCTGTGTTTAAAGTAACGGCGTAAAATTTTGAGAAAGCACATCCTATAATTCCTCCTACTTTCTAATTTTTCGTTGAGACAGCCTCCCTCATCAATATAAACGATGAAAGAATAGACACAAGACTATATATAAATAAATAAATATCTAGGACATTTCCACACATGGTCATCTGAGCCCAAACTAAGCAGAACTTGTAGTATGGGCCTTGTAGTATGGGCATTAGAGACTGATATACATACATAGATATCAATTGAAGTTGCATTCCACGGAGGGGAATTCAAGTTACATTTTATTAAAATTTAACGTAACACAACTGCTTAAGCTACTTATGATATGATGTTGTGATATGGGGACTTGGCAATGGCACTGAAAAATTTCCTAACAATATAGTATGTATTACTTGTAAAATACTGTGTTTCATGCTACGGCCAAATCAATATATTTATTTAAAACATACATATTTTTAAATGAACTGAATAAATTAGAAAACGACTTGGTATTACATGGATCTCAAAACTTTTTACGGTAGAACAACGAGTGGCGAGACTTGGTTTTTGGGATATTTATTTTTATTATTCATTCCCATCTTACATGGTTTTATTTTAAGATCCCCCATATTTTTTTTTATTTCAAACCCTACATTATTTATCTTTCTCACGTTCTAACACCAATAGCTCAAACATAACCAATAGACGCGTCAAAAGTCCCCCTGTTCCCGTGGGAGCGCGTTTTTATTCCCGACACATTCTCTACAAAAACAAAGGAGCAAAAGCTAACTCGATCACTCCTGATCGAATTATACACGAAGGCTTTTTGGGTAGCGCGGTCGTGCATACTGACGATACTTTTTTATTCTACACGTCGCTCTTTTTATTTATTTGGGTAAGCAACAGTTGTTTGTCGTTATACCTATATATAAAAAAAAACACATCACTAAGGTCTAACGGTTGAATATAAAAAGGCATTTTAGCGCTGATTTGCCGGTTTCAACGTAATGTTTTTTTTTCAGTACTTGGTCGTTCAGTTCAGAACCGTCGATGGCCGATTGATAAAGGTCGTTGCTGCCCATGCGAGAGGTCGCCAGTTCAAACCCCGCCACGTACCACTGTATTGTTGAAATTTGAAATTCTTGTGTACGATTATTCGACGCTTTAACGGTGAAGGAAAACATCGTGAGGAAACCTGCACACCTACGAAGAAATTCTAGGTTGTGTCTGTAGTCAACCAACCCGCACTTGGCCATCGTGGCAGACTAAGGTCTTATCACTCAAGGTTAGATTGGGCCCGTGCCCCAGCAGAGTTTTAGAATAACTCACACAAATTTTGCCCGACCCTGGAATCAAACCGGGGGCCTCTCGGTCCTTACTTGCTACCAATAGACCAACGACGCAGTCAATAGGTAGGCATATAATATTAATCTATACTAATATTATAAAGCTGAAGAGTTTGTTTGTTTGTTTGTTTGAACGCGCTAATCTCAGG
The DNA here is from genome assembly GCA_039566165.1 of Maruca vitrata. Classification (NCBI taxonomy): domain Eukaryota; kingdom Metazoa; phylum Arthropoda; class Insecta; order Lepidoptera; family Crambidae; genus Maruca; species Maruca vitrata. The sequence goes on along the minus strand of CM076935.1, from coordinate 977,544 downwards.
AACTACTGATTCGATTTGAAAAAATCTTTTTGCGTTGTATAGACCATTTATCGTGGAAGGCTTTAGGCTATAAAACATCACGCTGCGTCCAATAGGAGCAAAGATACAATGGAAAATGTGTAAAAAACGGGGGAAACGCGAACGAAGTCGCTGGCACAGCTAGTTAATAATAAAAAGAAATATTCGGGACATTTCCTCATACGGTCACCTGACTCTAAACCAAGCAAAGCTTGTACTACGGGCGTCAGAGACTGATACACATACATATATATTTTTGAATACACATTTAAATACATAATCACACCCAGACACGAAACAAACACCGATGTTCATCACACAAATATTTGTTCCGAGTGGGAACCGAAGCCACGGCTCTTGAAACCGTCACTAACTAACAACTCTTCCACCGAGCCAGTACATATAATTGGTATTTGTGTCTATCTATCCCTGACGCTGACTGTACACAGTGAGTTAATTAGACGATTCCGATGGTCATTTTTTTGCGGCCGGCCGCTTTCGCTTTGTCGTGATGTTTGCGGCACCCGCAAATAGAACAAGGGTAGCTGTGTTCAGTCAATATAGCGAATGGTGCGGCTCTTGGGCCGCGAGGTATACGAAACACTTGTTACTATGTTGAAATGATGACATTTAAAAAGTCAGAATCAAAAATACTTTTGACTGGCTCGGTGGGACAGTGGTTAGTGACCCTGGCTGGCGGTCCCTTGGGTTTGATTCCCACTCAGGATAAATACAATACAACGTATTTGTGTGATGAACGTCGGTGATTGTTCCGTGTCTGGGTATAATTATGTATGTATTTTAAAAAATATATCTATGTATGTATATAGTGTCTGACGCCCAAAGTATAATCACTGCTTAGATCAGGGTTATGTGACCATGTGAGAATGTCCCAGATATTTCTTCAGTTTACTTAATTCTTGAACTTAGGCATTTTACTTGCACTTCGTGTACAAGTCGTCAATAAAGAATAAATAAGTATTATTCTAACACCGTTTTTAGGGTTCCGTAGCCAAAATGGCAAAAACGGAAATGAAATTTGATGGGAATATGTGTTGTATGAACCGCTACAAAAATATGACACTAAATAGTAAAAAAAAGAATTGGGGGTGGGGCCCCCCATACATGTAACTGAGGGATGAAATTTTTTTTTTCGATGTACATACCCGTGTGGGGTATCAATGGAAAGGTCTTTTAAAATGATATAAAGTTTTCTAAAAAACATTTTTCTTAAAGTGAACGGTTTTTGAGATATCAGCTCTCAAAGTCGTAAAAAGTATGTCCCCCCCCCTCTATTTTTATAACTACGGGGTATAAAATTCTAAAAAAAATAGAGGTGATGCATGCTAATTAACTCTTTCAACGATTTTTGGTTTGATCAAAGTATCTCTTATAGTTTTTGAGATAGGTTGATTTTTATTATATTTGCTGCTACGGAACCCTTTGTGCGCGAGCCCGACTCGCACTTGGCCGGTTTTTTATATCATGTAACATGAATATACTATGATTATACGATTCTTACCTATCACTAGATAGTATAAACGTATTACGTCGTTTACTCTGCCCCTATTTCCCTCATCATTTATTTATTTATTCATAAGGACATCCAATGGTTGTCACAATAAATAATTATCGGAATATTACTGTAATAACTAAGATAAATCATCAGACCATATACGTCCCCACTGGGGCACGGGTCTACCCTAAACTAGGGCGATAAGGCTAGTCAACCACACTAGCCAAGTGCTGGTTGGTTGACTACACAACTTAAGAATTTCTTCATAGGTGTTCACTGTGCAGGTTTCCTCACGATGTTTTCCTTCACCGTTAAAGCGTCGAATAATCGAAAATATAAATTTCAAATTTTGAAACCACTGTGGTACGTGCCGGGGTTTGAACTGGCGACCTCTCGCATGGCAAGCAACTACCTTAACCACTCGGCCATCACCGCTTTTCCTATATCTCTTTGTATGCTTTAAAACTACGCAACGGATTTTGATACGATTTTTAAGCTATTGCATAGCTTTTATCGCGGGCTTTGTGCGCGGCGACCGAATCAAGAAATTCCGTAACGAAAAAAACCTCACAATCGTCTAACGTCGTTTCAGTTCGGTAGACTACGGCACGGTGTTTGTGTGCGTGCGGTTTGTATTTTGTACGACTCTACGAAACTCGCACGAATAGAGATGAGCTGCTCCGAAATCGGACGTCTTTTTTTTTTAAGAGAATCGGACTCGAACCGTGGTCCTCTCGGTCCTTACGCAGCGCTTGCTACCAATAGACCAACGAGGCAGTAAAAATGTGTTAGTATACCTAAATAAAAGTTCTGTAAATCTCAGCATAGTGCGACCGTAAGTTTCCTATTAGTATATGATTACTCCTATTTCGCAGTCGGATGGCTCGCGCCGTGATAATGATAAATCTTCCGGTTAGGCATCACGGGGATTCTTGGAGGTTTCAAGGGAGGGGATACAGCGATAAAGAATTTGCAATAAAAAGTAATACTTTTGTTCTGTTACTTATAGATACAAAAAGGAAATAAAAAATATTAAAAGCGCTTTCATTTATGTAACCAAAACGTGTGTTTAATGTCAGTGCCACATTTTAAACTAACCTTCTTACATACATAAAATCACGCCTTTTTCCCAGAGGGGTAGGCAGAGATCACTTCCTGCCATGCGCTACGGTCCTGGCACACCACTTCGCTTCATCCACATCCATTAACCTCTTCATGCATGCTCGTCGATTACCATTAGAGTGTACCTGGATTTTCCAAGGCTCTAGTTAAAAAAACTTTTGTTTTTCAAATCTAATAATTTATTTTGTATTTTGTCAAGATTGTTATTTGTATGCGAAAACAGATACATTTACGAGTATTGGAACCCGTGCCGACTTAACCATAAATGTTTCAAATCATCATTGTCCTGCCCTTGTCCCTCGCTAAGTGGGGTCGGCGCAACATGTATACTTCTTCCACTCGGGCCTGTCATTCGTTAGCTCTGTGTCTACTCCTTTCACGCGATCCATCCATGGCTTCCTCCCTCTCTACTACATACCACGTATCTTATACTAGCTGTGCCAGCGACTTCGTTCGCGTTTCCCCCGTTTTTTAAACATTTTCCATTGTATCTTTGCTCCTATTGGTCGCAGCGTGATGTTATATAGAAAGAAATGAAAGAAAGAAAGAAAGAAATGTATTTATTCAGTTACACTTAAAAACACACATACATTTGCAGAAAATAAAATTAAAAAAAAAAACAAAGTAGGTAACTGAAAAGGGATCTGCTCAGCGTGTGTCGAGGAGTCGGGAACACCGCGACGCTGGTCTTCCGCAGATACCTTATCAGGGAGAGCACACAGTGCACAGCAGTACAATAATATATTATGCATTACTTAAAGTAGAAACTAACAGTGGTGAGACATGAAAGGATGAATATAAGTAAAAATGAATAAGTTAAATAAATAAATAAGTTATATTGCGATTTTTGGTCGAAGGTGAAAGACGGTACGGGCTAGTGGGCTTTGCTGGCTAGGTTCTAGGTAATTTTTTGCGAGTTTATAATGTACTTCTTATGATGGAATTTAAATGACTTTACACTTGGAGACCTTCTGATTGGGGGCGGTATATTGTTCCAGCATTTCGTGGCCGAGTAACGAAAACTGCCACGAAATGCTGCTGTGCTATGACTAGACCCAACTAGCCTTGAGGCAAACCTAACTTGACGCTGGGAAAAACATAGCTTATTATACAGGTAGGGAGGAGACTTACTGTGTATAATACCGAATAAAAGGCACGCAAAGTGGTGCTTACGTCTAGACTCCATATTCATTAGGTTACCTCCATTCAAAAATGGTGTAATGTGGGCCCTGCGCGGAATCTGGAAACAAAATCGGGCACAAGCATTTTGAGCGCGTTGTATAAGTTTCCTAGTGTACCCAAAAATACACTCTCCGATTACTGTATCAGCATAATTTAGTTTAGAGAGAATAAGGGTTTCACACAGTTTAATCCTTTCATCAACATTTAGATGGTTGCGAACTCTGTACAAAACCTTCAATCTAAAGAAGCAGTTCCGGACAGTTATCAAAACTTGGTTATGAAATTTAAGACGATTGTCCATAAGGACGCCGAGGTTCCGCGCTTCGGTTACTTGCTTAATGGGACTTTCATTAATTAGGACTGAAGGATTGAAGGTGTTTATTTTATTAATTTGGTTTTCGAGCCTAAAACAAGGAATTGTGATTTAAGAGGGTTTAAAAGTAAGCAGTTTCTAGATGCCCAAGTATTAATTCGGTTCAGGTCATCATTTATTAATTTTACAGCTGTTAAAGTCTCATTAGGCTTAAAGGGTAGGTATATCTGCAGATCGTCGGCATAGACATGATAATGACAGTTAGTAATAGAATTGGTCAGGTCCGCGGTATACAAAATAAAAAGGATTGGACCTAGAATGGATCCTTGGGGTACTCCCCGTCTCAACATAGAAGGTACTGAACATGAATTTAATCCAGACTCATCCAAAACTTTAACACATTGCGAACGTCCATAAAGAAAACTAGAAAACCACTTCAAAGTGCTACAATGAAAACCGTAATATGCCAACTTAGATAAAAGGAGATCGTGATTGATAGAATCAAATGCGCGGGAAAAATCTAAAAGAGCAAGTATTGTTCCTTTGCCTATATCCTCTGCAGCAAGAATGTCATCAACGACGTCTAAAAGGGCAGTGGCCGTGCTATGGCCGGCTCGAAAGCCAGACTGTTTCTGTGGTAAAATGCGATTAGTATTAAGATATTCAGTTAGCTGTTGACATACTACTTTTTCTAATATCTTAGACATGAAAGGGAGAATACTGATTGGTCTGAGATCTTTAAGTTCATTTGAGGTGGTATTTTTAGGAATGGGTGTAATTAAGGCCTCTTTCCAAGTATCAGGAAAGATTCCTGATTGAATGGATCTATTTACAATTGCCGTTATAACCGCAAGCGTTCGAGGCAGAGTTAACATTACCATATCACGTGATATACCGTCCACGCCTGCAGCATTTGTTGTAAAACTTAAGATTATTTTCGAAACGCATGCTTCATCGACTGGCTGGAGTTTAAACGTCGCGGATCCAAATCTATGATACTCATAAAAGGTTAGTTCAGAGATAGAAACGTTATTGTTTCCAGGAACGTCAAGAAAGTGCTTATTTATTTTATCTGGGTCATTAATATTTGCAGGAATAGAAGTAGGTCTGAAATTAAAATCAGCAATATGACGCTTTATATTCTTCCATAGTGCTTTTGAGTTATTTGAATGATGTCTGATTACCTGTAAGAAGAATGCTGACTTTTCGGAAAATAGTGCTCTATTAATAGTCGATTTTAAATCTTTGTAATATTTTACGTCACTTTCAATACCAGAACAACGGCTTTTAGTATAGGCTTCGTCCCTAAGTTTCATCATTTTCCTAATAGTAGGGGTTATCCAAGGGTACGTGCAATATTTATTTATTCGTGTTTTAATAATTGGTGCGTGTATATCAAAAACATGTGTGATATACGCGTTAAAACAATAAACCGATTCATTTACATCCTCGCTAAGAAAACGCTCCCATGGAATTTCATTAACAAGGGTGTTAAAGTTTTCGAGGTGTATGTCTCTAATTGGCCTATAAATAATCCATTTTGGAGGAGTTTTGGGCTTACTAACGCGCAGTTTAAAGTGGATAAAGGCATGGCTACTTAACTCTGAAATGTGATCAACGGACACTTCCAAGACCTTGATAGAGCTGCAGATTACGTCTAATAATGTCTCAGAGTGAGTAGTAAAATGAGTAGGCTGACTAACATATTGGTCAAGACTCATGTATTGAAGAAAAGCAGTAAATTTCTTGGTATTTGGTTCATTTTTGGACATCATATCTATATTAAAATCGCCCATAAGTATAACATGGTCATAGGTTGAAAATGAACTGATGGATTCAGTGAGAGCGTCAAAAAACGTATCAACGCTTAACCACGGCGGTCGATAAGCGGTGCCGATAGCGAACCTGACTCCCCCCATGACAACACTTAGCCACATCTGCTCCACCGCTGCTGCGGGGGACGGATGGATTTGTCTCGCGTAAATACCGTCGCGGATGTAGAAGCCCACGCCCCCGCCGCGCGCGCGCACCGCGGCCGGCCGCGGGACGTGCCGCAGCCGGTAGCCGGCCGGCCGCGGAGCGCGCGCCTCCTCACCGACCCTTAACCAAGTCTCATTGATGGCCATTATGTCTACAGACCGGTTTTCTAGTGCCACTATAAACTCCTCATGCCGTGTTCCGAGTGACCCAGGATTCAAGAAACCTAGCGCTAAATGCTTTGGTTTTTTAAATTGGAATACATAAGCGAATGAAATTATAATGAATTTTGAATTAATAAGGTATATCTTAGCACTAGATACATGCCGCCAATTCAAAAAGGTATCCAATATAGCACAATGAGAACAATTGACCAAAACACATCGAAACCGGTTGATCTCACACCATTTACACACAAAAGTATTTTGATATCTAGCCCATAAGACATCAATTACATTACTAATTAATACAAAATTAAATAAATGAACGACAGTACTGTAAAAAAGGCATAAGTCGGAACACAGATCATTACTTACAATTACACAACTATAAAAACTTAGGGAGTAATGAAACATTTGGTTACTGTTCACAACAGCTTCTGCAGTATGGACGGATAAAATTATTTTGATGTGTATGTAATACAAGATATTATAATATAACACATAAAATATTAAAAAATATAACAAAATATAGTCATAAAAAATAACAACCATAAAACGACTTTTACAAAAAACAATTTTAAAGTGGTGGCATATTGATAGTTTTCTATATTTAAATAATAATATTTTCAATGTAACTATAACATTATTTATGTGCTTTACAGATGAATTTGTAACAGTTATTGAAAATATTAGAAATAATACGACGCTTACTAAATTAAGAGTAATAAAATATTTTAAGTGATAAATGAGAGAGGAATTACCCACAATAAAGTATCTTCTATGAAAATATATACTAAGTTTCGTTATTATATGTAATGGCAGGATCACTAAGAAAGTATAACAATAAAATAGAGTTATAAAATAAGAAGGGAAAACACAGGCAATATTATTGATTAGTGGGCTGGTAGTCACCAACAGGGTCAGCCCCAAAAACCTTAAAGTAGTCTGCTTCAGAGCGGACACGATGTCGCGCCTTGCCGTTATCTTCTCGGGCAAAGATCTTGCTGTCTCTCGTCCATACATACTTCCAGCTTAGCCGTTTAGCTATCTCCCGTGTCTTTTGGAACAACTGCCTGTTAAATCGACTGAGACGCTCGTTGATATAAAAGGGCCTTGCGGGGGCTGAAGCAGGCAGGGCGGTGCCCTCGGTGGTGAGCCGGCGCCGCACGCGCGCCGCCTGCAGCAGCGCGTCCCGCTGCGCGCGCCGCGCGAGCCGCACCACGACGGGGCGCGGGCGCGCGCCGGCGCCGGGCGCGGGGTCGCGCGGGGCGCCGACGCGCGCGGCGCTCACTACGTCGCGCTCGTCGAGCTGCACGCCCAGCTTATTGGCCACGGTGAGGATCACGTGGGTGGAGTTCTCGTTGTTGGTCTCCGGGAAGCCAGCTATCTCGATATCGTTCGCTAACATTTCTTGGTCCCTCTCTTCGATTTCGAGTTTGAGTCGGGCAACGGTCTCTTCCAGGTTGGATATGACAGCTCCGTCAGATGTACCTACGGCACCTTCAAGAATTGTAATACGGTCCTCGAGGGCATCTAATCTCTGGTTCTGTGTTTTAATAGCAGCTGTGAGATCTGACACGACTGAGCGAAACATGCACATTTCATTGCGTACAGCGCGCATTTCTTCCAAAAATTGCTTGAACTCGTTTGCGGGGTCGGGGTTCAACGGACTACTGCCTCGAGAATCGCTGTAAATATTCGAACCTTCCCCGCTAATGTCGGCGATACCTTCTTGTCTAGGCGTAAGCGTAGGCTTAGATCGGTGAGTTACGTTGTTAGTCTGCTCTGGTGATAATATTTGGCAAGTAGGCGTGTTTAGGTTGCCACTATTAGGTTTTCTTTTTAGACATTCACGGCAGTTCCATTCTTCACGGCGTTTTTTATCAAACCTATAGGATGAGTTGAATCGTGTATTACTCATATTAATACATTCCAGATCGTAAGCCACCTTACACGTTGAGCAGCGCATAAATTCGGATCGGGGCAGAGGCTTGTTACATCCGCCACAATTATTAGATGCAGAAAGCTTAGGCATTTTGGTTAAAATGTAAATATAATAATCCTTCACAGTAATTTATGCAAACTAGTTACGCCCTCTAGCGTAATTCAGCTGTACCCAATAACCAGAAAGCATCAATCAATAAAAAGGGTTTGTTTATAGGTTGCTTAGGCGTGCGAGTTAGTTCAGGTGATAGATCATAGATGGCACTGTTAGTGAAAAAGCACTAGGTTGAATGACTTGTTGTAATTTGCCGATGAAATTTATTATAGGTTATAAAATGCCGGCATTATTAAAACACTGAACTTTAACACTAAGATTTGCGTTGGGTCCAGAAGTTGTGTTGAATGATTTGGTGATTGATTTGTAGTATTATTGTCACAGTTTTAATGCATATTCACTTCGAAAAATCACATGTAAGCAAAGAGTCAACGAGCACTATATCTCATTAAATACGTAAGTATTCGCGTAAACTTCAATTGTAGAACACCACACTGAACTGAGCTTTACTATTAACATATATTTACTTGATTACACTACAAGTTTCTACTAATATTAAAATAAAATCGACACAATGTACTATGCGTGCGCCACAGATAACATAACTATAGCTATAGCCTAAAGCCTTCCTCGATAAATGGTCTATATAACGCAAAAAGATTTTTTCAAATCGAACCAGTAGTTCCTGAGATTAGCGCGTTCAAACAAACAAACAAACAAACTCTTCAGCTTTATAATATTAGTATAGATTAAGTAAGCTCTTCTGAACCGCCCGTCTCTCTTGCCACAGCGTCGTAAGACATTTTATATCAATTTGCAAGAACAATGTCACATTTCCCCAGCGCTGCGTATTTCATGATAAGTAACGTAAGTAATAGACCAGGCCCACTCAAAAATTTTCAGCTATTTTTCATCATGGTTCGCAAAAACGCACGGTTTTTCATCAAACATTCTTAGTCATTTTTGTGTTTTAGTTTTTAACTTTTTATTATATATAATAAGAAAAAAGCGTCAATGGCGAAGTGGTTAAGGTCGTTGCTTGCCATGCGAGAGTTCGCCAGTTCTGACCCCGCCTCGTACCACTGTGTTATTTTTATCTTGAAATTGATAATACGATCATTAGACGCTTTAACAGTGAAGGAAAACTACGTGAGGAAAGTTGCACACCTACGACGAAATTTTTAGGTTGTGTTGTTAACCAACCCGTACTTAGCCAGGGTGGTTGGTTGACTATGGCTATATCGCCCTAGTTTAGGGTAGACCCGTGCCCTACCATTGGGGATGTATATGGGATAATGATGATGATGTACTCGAATAAACGCGTTATGTGTGTGAGTAACTTCTGCATACTGCACATTTAGTTAACTTATAATTGCATGATTAGGTATACCGTTAAGTATTGTATTGTATGTTTATATGTGATGAAATATGTATAATTCATTTAAATCTGTAATTTTGTTTTTACCTTAGAGCAATAATTGATTTTCCGTTTCTCAAAATATTAAAACAGTTAGTACATGTTTCAGCACTTAAAAATGTTAAATTTACTATTTAGTTTATCTAACAATTCTTATTATTTGACCTTAATATATAACTATATTACCAAACTGCACAAAAACATATCTTGATATTGTCATGGTATGTTTGTAGGTTTCTTTTTAAAACTCATAATTGACGTGTAATACCGAAATGTCCGTTATTATTTGCCCCTTTTTGATGCTGAACTTCAAGGTTACCGCAGATCGCTACCACAGCCTTCCACTCACACAACCATCCCCATAATATCTATACTAATATTATAAAGCTGAAGAGTTTGTTTGTTTGTTTGTTTGTTTGTTTGAACGCGCTAATCTCAGGAACTACTGGTTCGATTTGAAAAAATCTTTTTGCGTTGTATACACCATTTATCGAGGAAGGCTTTAGGCTATATAACATCACGCTGCGACCAATAGGAGCAAAGATACAATGGAAAATGTGTAAAAAACGGGGGAAACGCGTACGAAGTCGCTGGCACAGCTAGTTTGAGATAACCCGCGCTTCCTACCGGCCCTTATGCACAACCTAATTTAACTACGGCCGGTTCAAACGATCGCCGACAGTGGAAGCTTTGTCGCAATGATCCCCATAAATTGGATTTGCCGGGACACTCTTTAGATAGTTGTGCTGACGGCGGCTAGATTTACTTTCTTCTCGGTAAAGCGTTTCGTTCCCGATAACCATATCGGATAGGTGACATGTATCGTTTTCATCAAAAAATACAACGTTAATCATTATCAGTCCGTATGTCCCCACTGCTGGGGCACGGGCCTACCCTAAACTAGGACGATCAGGCCTTAGTCAACCACACTGGCCAAGTGCGGGTTGGTCAACTGTATAAGGAGACACAACAAGGTGTAGTTACACCACCTTAAAATTTCTCCGGAGATGTGCAGGTTCTCTCACCAGGAGGTTTTAACGATGAAGGAGTCCTGGTGCTTTAACGACGCTTTTGCGTTTATGCCTTTCAAATTTGGAAATACAGTGGTATGTGGCGTGGTTTGAACTAGCGACCTCTCGCATGGCAACCAGCGACCTTAACCACTTCGCCATTGACGCTTTTTTCTTATTATATACGACGTTTATGGACAATCTTACTTACTAAAGCCTAACGAAAAATAAATATTCATGTCTTCTGTGTAAGATATATTATCTAGATAAAATAAAACTAAGGAACTGACAGGATCATAGGAAATCACGCAATTTTTTTTGTGATATAATGACTTAAGTGTGAGAAGGCCATACATTCTAGACAAATTGTAAAGGAAATATTCGAGAAGAGGACAAGGGTAAACATCAATAAGATTCGATAGCCTTTTTATTAAACCTGTCTACAAAAATAAAATAATATATTTTACTAGTGGGCCCTCGCTTCGCTTCGGGTAAATTTTACATACAAACCTTCCTTAAGAATCACTCTATCTATTAAAAAAACCGCATCAAAATCCGTTGCGTAGTTTTAAAGATCTAAGCATACATACGGACATACAGCGAAAGCGACTTTGTTTTATACTATGTATTGATTGATAACATAGTCATACTAGACTGATGTACAGTACATACATAGACTTTTTTTAAAGACATACTTAATTTAAATACATAATCACACCCAGACACAGAAAAAACACCAATGTCCATCACACAAATATTTGTCCCGAGTGGGAATCAAACCCATAACTCTTTGAACCAGCCAGGGTCACTAACCACTGTATCATCGAGCCAGTAGCTACTACTATTACTACATCTAGTAGTAGTAGTAGATATAAATATATGTAACAAAATATATGTAGATAACGACCTTTTATATGAATATTTAATAAACTTCCAGTCTCAGTTTACTCAGCACACTAATCACTCGACTAGACATTTATCAGCTGCAAAACCACGATCGCGCTATCTGTGACGTCACACTTCGCTAAGCACGTGTGACGTCACACGGTAATTAACTGCTAACTTCACTATCCGTAGTAGAGCAAATATAGAAGCCCTAGACAAAAGCATAAGGAACTCTCCACGGGAAAGAATAAGGTGCATTTCGGTTTGCACCCGGGAATAGTTACACACTAAATCATGGTAGACTTTTGTTTCTAAGTCGATACAAACAGTGGCATAGATCTCTGAAACGATCGTGTTTCCTTTAATTAAGCGTTTCAATTTGGGAAACTTTGAACGAAGCGTAGAAAAGCATTTTGCGACGACTGATATACTTACATAGGTATTTATAAATATATACTTAAATACATAATCACACCCAGAACAAACACCGATGTTCATCACTCAAATATGTGTCCCGAGTAGGAATCGAACCCACAACTCTTGGAACCGCCAGGCAGGGTCACTAACCATTTTTCCACCGAGCCAGTCAATAAAATTTTCCCGCCCACGTCCGAAAATCGGTGACCGATGTTTTGTCGGAGAAAAATGGAACATACTGATAGCAATGGAGGAACGCACATGTCCTACAAAGAGTCGGTCGAACATATATCATACAAAATCAACGGAAGGAAAATCGGTAAGACTATCAGTCCTACAAACGTGGGCGTGGGCAGGCCGATACGTCCCCACTGCTGGGGCACGGGTCTATCCTCAACCTTAGTCGACCACGCTGGCCAATTGCAGGATTATCGACTACACAACCTAAGAATTTCTTCGTGGGTGTGCAGGTTTCCTCACGATGTTTTCCTTCACCGTCAAAGCGTCGAATAATCGTACATAATGAATTTGAAATTTCAAAATCATACGTGGCGGGGTTTGAACTGACGACCTCTCGCATGGCAAACAACGACTTTAACCACTGAAAAAACACCAACGTCCATCACACAAAATATTTGTCCCGAGTGGGATTCGAACCCACAGCTCTTGGAACCACCAGCCAATGATGTTTTCCTTCACCGTTAAAGAACCGACTTTGACGTAACGGAATAATGTTTTGTGCTATAAATGAGGTCACACGAACGGGGTCTGTAGGGAGATAACTTACCCAGCATATGTTATATCAGAAGTTAGAACGGTATTAGCCGTTATTTGCTTGTCACTATAAATATTGTGGTTGTTTCAATGTTTTTTTTTATTTTGTTCCAGGCGCTGTGTGAAGGCATTCCATTTTGCCTGATCTTCGATCTTGGGGTCTGCATTTCATCAACAGGTAAGTTGAAGTTTTTCGAATACCTATTTGTTGCTTTAGTACTATGATAACTGCCTCGTTGGTCCATTGGTAGCAAGCGCTGCGTTAGGACCGACAGGTCCCCGGTTCGAATCCGGGGTCGGGCAAAATTTGTGTGAGTTTTTCTGTAATGAAATTACTCAGCCCGGAGTTAGGAGGTTGGCGGTTGAACGCCCGTGCCTCGGAAAGCACGTTAAGCCGGTGGTCCTGCGCCCGATCTCTCATCAGTCATGTCGGATTGCCGTCTCACCGAATTATGAGAGTGCACTTGTGTTTGCGCGCACACTTGCGCACTATAATATGTCCTGCGCACTTGGCTGATCTCAATTGAGATCGGCCGCCATGGCTGAAATCGGTCGGACGCCTTACTATGATAAATAAAAAAATTGCGTCTACTAAATCGAACGTACATTGTGAGTTATCGTGGTCACTGGGCGTCTTCTTAACCACAAGTTGAAAATTATATCTATTATGCATAAACCTGCCTTTTAAATCACTAAAATCAAAATAAGGGCACTTCAGCATAATTCAGCTGCCTGTCTGTTAGTTCTTCCGACACCTAAATATTAGTCTTTATGGGTCTACACGCGTAATTAGGAGTAGCAAATTACATAGCTACTTACTGCCCGACGTTTCTTACTCCTAATAACGCGTGTAAACCCATAAAGACTAATATTTAGTGTAATGGAACGCGAAAGTATAAAATCTTTCGACACCTGTAATCGAAGTGAGCTAATGCGCCAAAAAGCGTCGATGACCGAGTGGTTAAAGTCGTTGTTTGCCATGCGAGAGGTCGCCAGTTCGAACCCCGCCACGTATCACTGTGATTTTGAAATTTTAAATTCATTATGTACGATTATTCGACGCTTTAACGGTGAAGGAAAACGTCATGAGAAAACCTGCACACCTACGAAGACATTCTTAGGTTGTGTAGTCAACCAATACACTCGGCCAGTGTGGTTAAACATTACTCCCTCACAGACAAGTGGGTAAACAAGGATAAATCCTTTTTCAGCCATTAAACCTGTGAAGTTTAATTAACATCGGTTTTGTAGTTTTGGCGTGAAAGCATGACAAGTATGACACAGATAGACAAACTTAGTTACCTAAATTAGATATAAAATTCATTTTACGGATCAAACTCGCGTGTATTGTTATTCTGAAAATATTATTTAGAGACCCGACATTTCGTGCTCTTTACAGCGCTCGTGGTCACGGGCCCACGCGAGTTTCCGTAAAATTAGTTTTATTTCAAACTAGGGGCCGCCCTCGAAATGTGGAACTTAAAATAGCCTATAATGTACCTAGTAAAATTGGCTATGTATAAGTGAAAGTCTCGTCGAAATTGGAACGGCTATGTATAAGTGAAACGGGAACAAACAGACAGACAGACATGTTTTTAGTTTTTTTTTCTGTTATTGGTACCCCCATTTAGTAAAAAGTCGTTATTTTAATACTACAAACAGACACTTAAAGTTTATTAATTTGTATAGATGTGAAGTATTCGTGCAAATAATAGACAATACTCTCTACCTTAATTAGTCAGGATCAACGATCTACATCCATACATTTCTCACGGTCCACTGCTAACCCCGACAGGTCGATCGCTTTAAGCTTCAACAACATTAAGCTCCCGTCATTTATCTGTTCGTTTGCTTACCTAGTTGTTGTGCGGTTATCAATCTGTTTCGATAGAGTTCCGTGTGCCAGAGAATACTGGGCATCTAGCCAGACGCGAATCTTGGAGTTTGAGGTAGAGAGTCCACTTCAAAGCGGTGCGATAAGAAGATATGGAAGCTATACGGATAATGGTGACAACTTTAAGCGTGAAAAAAAAAATTATAATTTGTGCTAGGGATATCTGTGTAGTTTAACACAAATATGAGTTCCGAGTTGGAATCATACCCACGACTCATTCAAATGGTGCAGTTTATATATCACTAGCTGTGCCCGCAACTTCGTCTGCGTAGAATAGTGACTTTCGCCAGCATTTTGATTGTAGGAATTTGCAGTTAAAGTAAATAAAGCTACTAAATTATAAAAACTATTAGAATAGAAAAGATCATTGAACTTAGTAATTGATAAGATTAATATCCAGGAAAGAACCTGACATTTTTGCAGATTAATAGTTGATAAACAACATGTTACATTTTTCATTACAAATCGGTCAGCTAAAAGAGGATTCACTTGCTCAATAATTTTTTTTGGTCTGAGCAATGCTCCAGCCTGATGAGGAGAGTAACTTATTTGGCAGAAACAGGTTTCAATTATTGCAAACAGCATAAGTACTGTACCTATGTAGTTAGTACATAAAATTTATGTTTGATATCAGGATAACTTCAAAAAACGTCTTAAAGTATCTATAAAGGCTGTGTGTCGCCATGTGACGAATTAATCAGTATTTGCTTTGCTACTTTGTTATGTGCCAATTTTGCGTATTGTTTATTTTTTTGTTTATTTCTCGAAGATTGTATTGTATTCGTAATAAAACAATGATATAACAACGTAAAAACGTAAGTTTAATAAAATATAACTTATTAATTACTTTTAGTATTTGAAGCAATATATCGAAGTTATAGAGCACAGTGACATCTCTTGAACTTACCAAGAACTAAACACTCATATTCATATCAAATGTGACAGCATTAAAATTTGACATGACTTGCCAGCTAAAAACGTGATAGTTGGGGAGCCCAACGAAGGTTTTGCCGTCTTGATCAGACTCAGACTCGGTCTTGTAAGATTTTTATATGGGAGACTTCTTGCACCTTTTCATGTACCTCTACCGAGTATGAACGAACACTTCATACGGGAGGGAAGGAGGTGCGTGATCATAAATAGGATAGTTGTAGTAACAAATATTCAAGGGGCACATGCCCAATTTTCTAATGATCTTTGTGATAATATTTGTAACAATCTGGATTTACGATAATTTTATAACATCCAAATTTTTTATGTGAATGTTTATAAATTCCCCTTTATATGCTTAGAATAGCGATATCCCTCTATATAAACATTCAGATAATACCGAACAGCCTATGCATTGGAAAAATACAAACCAGCAATGCAAGCCAGCAAGCAAATATTGGACAACTGACCACCTCCATACCGAAAACCAGATAGAAGAGAAATGTAGCGAATTTAATAAACTTTTGTACCTGGCCTTTGTGGATAATTCAAAAGTCTTTGACGGTATCACCCTCATCAATCCAATTAGCTTTCTCTTCTTCAGCAAAACGTCGAACCCACATACATAAAACTTCTCCATATCATTTACCAACAAAGCACAGTCGATATCAAACTGCACACTGAACGCCTGACATTCAAAATACAAAAAAGGTGACTCCCTATCACCAAGTCCAAAGCTTTCCAGTAGCACGCTCAAAGAAGTCTTTCAGGTCACTATGATATTCTTAGGCTACAAAAGTAATTGGTGTATGTGAAATGTGCGAGGATAAAGAAGAATAGTTGGACCAGAATTGTTACACATCGCGTGCCTGAGACGATTTTCGCCGAAGAAGACCCAAGAAAAGGTGGTATGAAGATCTGGTCCATGTATCAAAGAACTGGTAAGTCCTAGCATGTGCCCAGCAGTGAGGTGATACAGGTTAAGAAAAAAAAATTACAGATTATTAAACAGCAGGACTTCGATAGCAACTTGAACCTCCTGCATAAAAATGTAACGCGCTTAAGTATCTCAAGATTGTGTTTTTCAACAGACGCAAAGATTAATTATAACTTTGTGGTCCAAATCGTCACAATGACACTTTTTAGGGATTATTTAACATGCACTTTGAATGACTAACATGGTCAAATAACTTTTTTCTTTAAACAAATTGTTACCAGGTAGCTCTCCTGTATTCAACGCTGTCCCCCCACTTATAAAGAAAGGGTAATAAACTTTTTTCTTATTTAGCGTAATCTTTCTATTCCGATTCCATGTCGTTCGAGTAACTGCAAATCTAGCTATTGACCTCCCCTACTATGGCGTTTTGCTCAATAAAGTAGTCCGTATAGTCCTAGTCAGAAGGTTCATTTTGGTCGATATACTTTTACCATTTTTGTACGTGATCTAATAAAGCTAGATTTTTTACTACCCTACAGGAATTTCTGTGACTAAAAGTATTTAAGATCTTGACCGGGGATGTATGTTACCACCATGCAAAATTTTATTGAAATCGGTGTAATAGTTTCAGAGATCAGTCATTTATTAAGGTTTTTTGAATATCCCACGGGAACCAGACAACTGTCAGTGATTTCAAGTATCCTATGCATTTTTCCGGAATTTAAAATACCTTCGTGTAAACTTTCATTTAAATTGGTTCAGCCGTTTAGGAGGTCAGTCGAAACAAACAAACAAACAGACAGAGATACAATTTTTTTTTTAAGTATGAGGATGTGTTCTACTACTCTCAAAACATATCCCTAACTAATTTTTTTTCGTTTCTAAGAAAAGTACAAGAATTTTTGCCTCTACGTTTTTATTATAGTATAGATGACGCTTGCAACAGTGTCGAAAAATATCTCGCAATAGGGAGCTCATTAAAACAAAACAACATTGTTAATATCCCTATTTCGTGTGGTGGTGTGTTATTTTGTGTGGTGAACATGAGTGTTTGTCCCATGTCTGGTATTTAGTTTTCTAAATATATTTGTGGTAAGTATACGTAATACGTACATACGTAAGTAATGTTATTCTACACTAATATTCGTGACACAAGAGATCGGCAACTTAATTCGGAATCAGAACAATGCAATGGAGGAAAGTATTTATGGATAGGCTCCACTATTGTTATCCCTATTTCACTTTTCTAAAGCCAGACCCGTCAGTTAGATTAAGGGCCATACTGCATTCGCGTATAAATTTGGTATGAACCTGTTTCTTCGTTCTTTCAATCGTATCACATTTCACTCTCCTTTTCGTTCATTCTATTCATACAATCCAGATTGCACAGAAACATAAAAATATTAAGCGAATGAAGATTCACTTATCGCTCTGTTAGTGTAACCAATCCTAATGAGTCGTAGTAATTCTTGACTGTAAATTCATTCTGTCCTAACAATAAACAAAATAAACCAATACAATTTGTTTTCTGACTA
Organism: Maruca vitrata; assembly: GCA_039566165.1. NCBI lineage: Eukaryota > Metazoa > Arthropoda > Insecta > Lepidoptera > Crambidae > Maruca > Maruca vitrata. The sequence continues at coordinate 959,457 of CM076935.1, read as the reverse complement.
ACAGTCAACTGTAGACGTTATTTGATGAAGGCGGTATTAATATTATGACTCATAATAACATGGTAAGAACACTCAGCAAATTTAATGAGTCTTAGTCAATTTTGTAGAATAGGATGGCTTTAAATCATAATATGTACCACTATATTTGTGGTAGTTAGTAATAAATTGTACAGTATGAAAATATTTCTAAGTCATTAAGTTCTTTAATAACCTAAGTACCATTTGAAATAACTAATTTCCGCGCAGGTAATAGACAATACTATCTGTGTACCAAATTAAATTTAAAAATTAATTAGTTTTGACGTGAAACGCAACATACTTACAGACATTCGCATTTATAATATTAGTCAGTATAATAAATAAATAAATATTTTCCAACATTACATACATTGATCTGATGCGATGGTAAATAGATTAAGCACACGTATTATAATTGATATCATTAACGACAGTGGATACACAAATTAATGTAAATATTTAAATAACAGACCGTGTCTGGGACATGGAACGAACACCGAAGTTCATCACACAAATGTCCCGAGTGGGAATCGAACCCACAACTCTTGTAACTGCCAGCCAGAGTCACTAACCTCTATTCCACCGAGCCAGTCGTCAATATTAGTGATTGACAATGTGGTCACATAATAATCTGTAGTGTTATTTTCCACCTTGTCATTTATCTATGTGATAGACGGACAGACAACTGCCAAAATAGTTTATAGCGTTCCGATCGTCGTCGTAGAATCAAACTGTGCGTTTTGTTTCGACAAATAGACGTATTAATTACTTGACTCAAATAGTTTTATAGATCTCAACGGATTTTGATCCGTAAAGTTCGTGGATAAGAACCATTTTCGATTGGAAAGTGAATATGAATCTTATATTATTATTTGGCATTCCCCTTTGATATTTATTACAATGTCAGGTGTTGATGACCTGATGTGCTTTTCAAGATCAAAGAAGATAATCTATGTACTAAGTACTTTGTATCTTTTAATGGTTTTTCATACTAAAAGGAAAAACGGAACCCATAACGAATGAGTTTGTTGTCTGTATAGTATCTATTTGTATAGATATTATATAAATCGTTAATACAAATAGTTAATTTGAAATGTAATATCTATTGTATAGATAATTATACATATAATATCTCTTCTCTCTTTTGTTTATTGCTGTGCCGCGATTTCGTTCGCGTTTTCCCCTGCATTTTACTCATTTCCTTCTCTTTCTTCGTCTATAGGTAGTGTATATGTATTGTACCAGTAGGTATTGGTCGCAGCGTCATGTTATATAGCTTAAAGCTTTCCTCGCTAAATAGTCTATCCAACAAAAAAATATATTAGAGTGAGATAATCTGCAAGTTCCTGTATAAAAAAAATGTGGGAAGAATCTCAAGCTTCTGACTCTACTAACGACTATTTGAATCTTCCTATTTATGTCTATTACTAGGATTTACCACACACTTTTAAGCAGATTAATGTTTCCACCGATCTCCCATACACCCAAAGCTAACACAAAGACACGAATCCAATATAACTGTGGGGTAATCCGTGCGTAATCTATGGGGTAAATACGCCCACCTTTGTGGTGCCGGATCTGCCATATGGCTTTTAAGACTTCCGACCAGGGCCCTGAAATCACGGGGCCCCAACTAAGTGATGACAAATTATACACGAATTTACTTTTTCAATTTCCCTCTTAGCTAATTAGTGTCCGGAAAAATCCGTTGATGTTTTAAGAAAGCAACAGCTGAGTCTTTTCCTTTTGCTGCTTTTTTTAAAATTTAAAATGTGGCGATTCACTATTTACGTTCTATCGTGCTTGTCGACCTCATAAATGTGTACCATCCATCATTGACTAAGGTCTTATCGCCCTTTAGGTTGGGGCCAGCAGTGGGGACGTATATGGGCTGATGATGATGATAATGATGATCCATCATAGCCACTAACCTGATTGTGGAGTAAGGTCAAAAATATATCTTGGCTTAGGGCCCTAAGTAGTGTTAGCCCTGGGCCCTATAAACTCACGCTCTCTCTCAAACTAAATTTCTTTCTATCTTGGTTCAGGGACCCTAATTAGTGTTAGCCCTGGGCCCTATAAACTCACCCTCTCTCTCATACTATTCTTTCTATCTTGGCTTAGGGCCCCTAAGTAGTACTAGCCCGGGCCCTCTAATCTCTCAGTCCGGCTCTGCCTATGTCCCGCGTAAGCCTACAACAATACGCGGTATCACTCGCGTAGATTACATGCTACGTGTGATTGGGTGCTGCTGTATAGGCCCGCGACAAGCGACCTAGAGATGTAATACATCTCCCTTCCAGTGGCGTAGCTAGGCGTGGACAAAGGGGGCCCAAAGTCTTACATCTGATGAGACCTCGCTGGAACCCCTTTTCACATACATACATACATACATTCACGCCTTTTTCCCAGAGGATCACTTCCAGCGATCCACTTTTCACCTCTGTGGGAAACGTGACGAGACGGGTTGTGGACCACGTCGCCGCCATTCTGCCTTATGCATTGTTTTAACAAGGCCATTGCGTTCCCACGAGTAGCAAGGATATATGACGGGGGAAGGAAAAGGAGAGGAAGGATACTGTCGCCTCGGATGATTTGGACTCAGTCGATAGTAGCTCGAGGAGCCGGGGTCGCTTACCCGTATACCGTTCACTAACCACCGGACAGATAGTTGTGACTGGTATCCCCTGACTTACCCCTTTTCATTTAATCTTTATTCAGACATACCTATCTACAGTACACAGTACAGTACTACTGTGCACCGGTGAGGTGAGAGCCATCCGCTCCCCCGCAAGTCCGGTGATGATGATGGCTACTCCAAGCCATCATCCTAAGTCATTTGCGCAAAAAAAAGTGCACCGGGGGTACTGGACTGGGTAATGTAGAGTAGAATGCAGCATAATTTTGTAGGTACAAGATTTATACCTACAGGATTCTACTCTAACCTGAGAGGTTTGGTGGAACTGCTGATGAAGCCTCATGTGCCTCGTAGTAGAACCAACCTGGGTATGAGTGTTCCCCTTAGCCGGTGTATGCGTACCTTCAATGATCTTGGTGATAGCAGCATCGACATCTTTCAAAACACCGAGCACACATTTAAGAGGAAGTGTAAAGAATTGCTCGAAGGAAACAAGACGGGTGCCTTATGAGGCATATGAGGTTCTTGCTTTGTTTTCAATAGTATAAGTAATAGTTAGTTTTATTGTATTCACTGTATTAGTTTGTACCTTACCTAGTCGATAATTTAAAAATAATTTAATATAGTAATAGACATATCTTTTATCTTAAACTAGTATATATAATTTAAATGTATAAAGATAGTGTTGTTAGCGAGTCTTTAAAATAAATAAATAAATGTGTGAATTTAAAAATTTTAAGTGCTAAAGCTTGCACTAGCTGTTCTAATATTTTGATTGCGCCACCTGTGGCTTAACAGGTGATCTACGGGAAAAATTCGACGGCTTTAATACATAGCTGCTGGTCTGGTGTGATGGTAATGCGCGTCTGGGCGCGATTCCTAGAAAAACATTGTGTTCGAGTCCCCGGGCCGCGGTGAGGCAGTTGAATATTTTCTGATCTTCTAAAAACGCCTCATGTGCATTCCCTATACGATTAAAATAGGACTACTTGAACAAACCGCTAGTATGTAGCCCCCCTAACCACCTGTCACTATTTGTTACCGTCCCAGAGTGCCTCTTATCTTACCTTTTATCCTCCGTCGAGTGGTCGCATCCTCTATATTGATAGAGTGATGGTCACGTGGTTAATGCCACCGATACCGAACTATTGAAACAATGGGTGTATTGGAGATTAGGTGAGGTATTTGGTTACGTAGATAACGGTATGGTAGATTGGATTCTAGTTTTGTTATTGATTGAACTTGCAAATTCAATTAATCTGGCGTTTTGAGGTTATGAAGTTACCTAGGAAGGTAATATAGTTTGGTCAATAAGTTTTGTGGTAACTAAGCTTTGTGTAATCGATTCATTAACAGAAACCATCTTAGATGAATCTCAATAGAAGATTTTTTATCATTGCACGCAATAACGGTACGCAATAAAATAAAATTAGCGCACAAAAAAACAAACGACAAAGTTACATCTATTTTAATTGTAGACAGGTCAAAATATCGTAACACACGCACAGACAAACACATAGCGGTCATTTATAGTACAAAATTAAAGAAAACATAAAAAAAATCTTACGTATATACCTAACGTACTCCTTTAACACATGAGCAACGTTCAAGGGAAATTCTGTTCCATTTCTTCCAAAAACACTTGTGGGCGTTAAATGGTGTTCAATTGACAGTAAAAACACTCTTTGCGTTCATCCATCACCTTTTTACCGAGCCATTAGTTCTAACTTGAGGCGTATTGACTGGCAAGAACCTACAAAGGTGCGAATAAGGTTACACACATACACCGTGAAATTTGAGTGGTTGTTTTCCCGTGGCAGAACGATTTGCCTTTAGTAATACTATCGAATCATGCAAATTATTCCGTGAAACAAAAATTCAACTCGAAAACGAGAGATGCCATCGTTCTTTTATAAGATGTGACGTAATCAGGTACTGCTTGCCGCATGAAATCGATGCTCAAAACTAAAGAAGTACGCCCTAAGTAATAAAGTGGTCTGAAAGTGCTTTCGAGTTTCGGTTGTACCTTTCGTAAAACCGGCATTTATTGATTTTAATAGAAAGAACTGCACAAATCTGTTGTGCTACTAAGATAGAATCATTTTACTGTGGGAAAACAACCACTAAAATTTCACGGTGTATATAAGGTTATTGGTTAGCTACCAATAGATGGTACTGCCAATCGTTTCGGTTGTAGTTTTTACCGTCCCCAAAAATATTGGTACTTCAAGGTAGAATGAACTAACTAAGATAGATAACAACCTAAATGATGATAATAAGGTGACAGTTTTGTTAATGAAAACTAATTTTCTGTCATGTCTTTGTAAGGTGAAAATTATCTGTAAAAATTTCAGACGGTTTTTAGTTTGTTTAGGGCTTAGGAACTTAAAGGGAAGCATTTTATTTAATGGAGTGAGCTTTGTTATTTGTTATCAATTCCCACATGCACTCGTGCATAAATCCTTTGAAATAACTTTTTTTGGGAGTCCGTCTCTTTAAACTTACAGGTCAACAGACAGTTCGATCTCAAAGATGACGCAACCACGCAAAACAGTATAAACCAAGATCAAAGATAAACTGATAATAGTATCTTAAAGTCTGCTTCTTCTTATCGTATGGTTGATGAACAACCTGGTGTCAGAGTTTTTAAACCGCCCGTAGGCCTCTGACATGGCTTCACACACCGTTAAAAAATTTCTTAGGTGTGCTGGTTTCCTCACGATATTTTCACCGTTAAAGCGTCGAATGATGGTACATAATGAATTTCAAATTGGAAAAACACATTAGTACCTGGCGGGGTTTCGACTGGCGACCTCTCGCATGGCAAGCAACGACCTTAACCATTCAGCCATCCAAGCTTTTAAAGTCTGCTGATGTATACTACATTTTCAAGGCATGTTACCAATTTCCCTACCATGACTTAAGCAAAATCTTTCACTAAAATGTAAACGTGTATTTTTAACATCCCTTTTGTGAATCCATCAACTTTATCGTGGCTTTTAAATCCAAATACTTTCCATTCACCGGCTTCATTAGAACGTGCAAAGAACGCAGCTTCAAGGTTCTGTTCGGTTGTTTATTATACTTTTAAAAGCCTCGTGAAGACTACCGAAGCTGGCAGTTCTGTTAATGAAAACATATTGTGTGCCGTGTCTTTGTTCGGCGGAAATTGTCTGGGGGATTTTAGGAGCTTTTTAGTTATTCTTAAGGATCCGTTTGGATTTAGGGCACCGAAATTTAAAAAAATAAAGACGTGTGGCACTCGGGGTCTGCCGCGGTATAGCTATTGCATAGCATCGTCCGATTTCGGAGCAGCTCGTCTCGATTCGTGCGAGTTTCGTAGAGTCGTACAATACGTCTAACCGCACGCACACAAACACCGTGCCGAAGTCTACCGAACTGAAATGACGTTAGACGATTGTGAGGTTTTTTTCGTTACGGAATTTCTTGGTTCGGTCGCCACGCTCAAAGCCCGCGATAAAAGCTATGGAATAGCTTAAAAGTGTGGAATTATATAGGAGTACGATTTGTTCGTCTATCTGTCTGCCAGGAGTATTTTATAGGTAAATTAATAAAAATATATCACAGGTTATGTACTTCTAAGAATTTTATTATTCTTGTCCCTGAGAATTGTGGCATTACGACATTTATTTATAACTAGTGGTCCCGGCGAATATCATACCGCCAATATTGATTATTTTTCTATATTTTCTCATTGAAACCTTCCCTGGAATACGACGAACATTTTAAAACTAAAATTACTTAAATCGGTACGGGCGTTTTCGAGTTTTAGTCAGGCAAACGAACAGCGATTCATTTTAATTTATAAGAAGAAGATAGAATTTGAATCATTACTTCCATCCATTGCAAATAACAACTACATGAATCCCATGAATTTTGGTCCTATGAACCCTAAATCATGAAAATTTTCATGAAGATAGAAAGCGGCTCTTGCTTTTAAATTTAAATTGTGTTGTTCACAAAATTCTTTATATGAACGGACACATTACATAAATAAATCTATTAAATCAACATTTAAAATGATCATCAAATCGTTTTCATCAAAATATCTTTGTAGTCTCTTTTTATTTCTACCAAGAAGATTATTTTTAGAATTTTTTTTTTTTAGCCTATATTGTCCCACTGCTGGGCAAAGGCCTCCCCCAATTCACTCCAAAGCTGTCGATCTCCAGCCAAGGCCGACCAGTTCCGATTATAGGCATCTAGATCATCTCGCCACCTCTTTTTGGGCCTTCCTCTTTGTCGATGGAGCTGGGCGGGTCAGGTCTGTAGGATGATTCCTGAAAGATGGGCAAAACTGGTCACCCAATCGCAACCGGCAGATGGGCGTCGACAAAAAAGATTTTTAGAAATATAAAAGTAAAATGTTGCAGAAAAAACTTCTAAATTAAAGTGGAGTTGGGCGGACCACGTCTGCCGGATGAATCCGGATAGATGGGCTACAATGGTCACCCAATGGCAACTGATCGATGGGCGTCGCCAAAGAGGAAGGCCAAAAAAGAGATGGAGAGATGAGTTGGATGCCCATGACAGAAACTGGCCGGCCTTGGCCGCAGATCGAGAGCTCTGGAGTGAAATGGGGGAGGCCTTTGCCCAGCAGTGGGACAGCATAGGCTTAATAAAAAAATAAAAAAAAAGTAAAATAAAAATAAAACCTCCCACTGCTTTTCTACTCGACTGTGGAGAGAGCAGCAGTCGTTAACTCGATAATAGCTGGCTGATTGCTCGATCATGACTGATCCGAGCTAATGTGCACTATTCATGGTAGATTGGCCGCCGATTGAGTGAATGAATGAATTAATTCGTTCGAACGAACCGGTTGAACGATTTGTTTAGGCCGCAAAAGTCGTGGTTTATCGAATAGGTTATGTTAATGTTCGATCTGCTGGATACAACAGGGAACTGAGTGTGTGAGTGTGTGTCCAGTTTAAAATAGTACACGCAAGTTAAATCGGTAAAATAAGTTTTATTTTCAATAAAATTTAGGGTTAGAAATAGGCTAGAGATTAGCACAACTGTCCTCACAGATGATCGAAGAATGATTTCTCAAAAAACATGGTGATTGAGAAATTCTATCTTAATCAAGTCCAAGATGAAACTAATATTACGTACTAGCTATGCCAGCGACTTCGTCCGCGTTTTTCCCCGTTTTTTTCACATTTTCTACTGTTTCTTTGCTCCTATTGGTCACAACGTGATGTTATATCGGACTGGCTCGGTGGAACAGTGGTTAGTGACCCTGGCTGGCGGTTCCAAGAGTCGTCGATTCGATTCTCACTCGGGACAAATATTTGTGTGATGAACATCGGTGTTTGTTCCGTGTCTGGGTGTGATTATATATTTAAGTATGTATCAAAAAATATGTATGTATGTTATGTATGTATATCAGTCCCTGACGCCCATAGTACAAGCTCTGCTTAGTTTGGGGTCAGATGACCGTGTGTGAAATTGTCCCAGATATTTATTTATTATTTATTTATTGATTTAGCCTAAAACCTTGCTAAGCCTAAAAGCTTAACTTACCAGTTAAGGGTCTATCCAACACACAATTATTTTTTCAATTCGAACCATTAGAGCGATTATTTTTGTCGTGTCACGCCTATAATGGAATCTACCTAAATCAGCGGCCGTAAAAACTAGAACAGTCGTCAAAATGACGGAAAAAGATAATCATTTTCCGTCAAAAGCCTTGTCTTGTACGTCAAACAGAAAATTAAACCTCCTGCTCTTTTAACAAAGCGGGAGGGTCAAGCGTGTTCCTATTTCCGTATGACTTGTAAAGGCGACTAGGCTTTCGGCGGAGAAATAAGACATTTGTACCAAATAAACTATATTTCTTTTTAAAATGTTTTTTTTATAATAGGGTAACAAGATGACTTCACTCCAGCTGATAGTAAGCGGTAGTGAAATCCAAATATGATACAATAGACCATATTGAGCCTGTCGCACTCAGCCTGAAGGCCTGCTTAAATGACGTTTCACGACACGCCTGAAGAGCCTGGGATCATAGGAGGGATAACATGAGCTGGAAGGGAAATGCTTTAATGATTTATTAAATTTTCCAATAGGCAGTGTCTTCCCGCATCATCGTCTCCTTTTCGTGTCGATGGCAAAACACTTACAATAAGTTCAGCCCTGATTTCTGGCACCCGGACCGCGCTTGCTGACGCGCCCATCAGCTCAGTTTGCGTGCAGGAGTCGGGACACATGGGGCATGAAGTAATAGCTCACCATGGATTGTGGTGAGAGACCACGCGAGATCCTTCTGTCCAGTAAATCCCCACCTATACATATTCTGCTTACATCGGCCAACCTGGCTACTTAAATATGAGTAAATACTCATAAAGCGATAGCCGAGTGGTTAAGGTCGTAGCATGCGAGATGTCATCAGTTCAAACCCAGCCGCGTACCACAGTGTTTTTCAAATTTGAAATTGATACGTACGATTATTCGACACATTAACGGTGAAGGAAAACATCGTCAGAATATCATATAACTAGCTGTTCCAGCGACTTCGTTCGCGTTTCCCCCGTTTTTTACACATTTTCCATTGTATCTTTGCTCCTATTGGTCGCAGCGTGATGTTATATAGCCTAAAGCCTTCCTCGATAAATGGTCTATACAACGCAAAAAGATTTTTTCAAATCGACCAGTAGTTCCTGAGATTAGCGCGTTCAAACAAACAAACAAACTCTTCAGCTTTATAATATTAGTATAGATAAGATTTTACACATAATTATCCAGGTTTCTACAACTCTTTACAGGGATCACTAACGTTTCATGAAACCTCTTTTTTTCACAACACCAAAATTCTAATAGCGAAACCCAACAGCGCGGGCTTAAATCAACATGTTCCCTTATTGCAAGTCATGTGTTAAAATTGGGTTGAAAGGGCATCTTTAGCGTACGGCTTCACAAGCCCAATCACACGGCACGCCTCGGATTACGCCGCGTAATAGAAGTTATAATTTGGAGAAGGATTGACGTAGACGGGTAGAAGTTAAATTGGAAGAGGTGGAATGAAAAGGTGCGATTTTTGGTCCAAGTTTCTGATGGGCGTGACGTGCGGTTGACAATTCGAAATGTTTTCGGCTTCGAGAAGATTTTAATGGGTTACGGATTGGATTTGGAAATGTATGCGAGTGTGTTATTTATCTAGTGACAGACAAGTAAATTAACATCGGACAACATTACTTAGTATCAGACAACATTGATCTGATAATGTAATATGTAGGTACTTTTGCTTGTGTACTCGTGTTGAAAAATCAGAATCAACGTGAAATACGACGTTGTATTTGAATACATATTTTTCATTTCCACCGTTTCTTTGCTCCTATTGGTCGCAGCGTGATGTTATATAGCCTAAAGCCTACCTCGATAAATGGTATTCAATACAAAAATTCTTTTTCAATTTGAACCAGTTGGTCCTGAAATTTGTGCATTTAAACAAACAAACTTTTCAGCTTTATAATATTAGTTTAGATAAATAAATAACAGGGAACAAACACTGATGTTCATCATACAAATATTTGTACCGGGTGAGATTCGAACTTACGACTCTTAGGGTAAGACACAGAGGCACTAACAAATACGCTTTGGGTGGCGTGGATTTGATTGCCACTTGACAAATATTCATGTGCCGAATACCGGTATCATGGGTAATTGTCATGTTTTCCCTTCCTCCTTTAATCCCGGGCATCTTCAAGCAGGGCGTGAAATGGCATCTAAGCAAGCTTTTAAGGTGACTATGACAGGCTCAATGGGGTCTATTGTGCCTTTCGTTCTCGTATGTAGACTTCATGACTGCTTGCTAGCAAGTGGAGTGAGGTCTTCCGGAGTCAATTTAATGAAGATGATCTGTGTCTGGGTGTGTTATTTAAATAAATTGGTAAACTTTTTTGTGGTTTCCTTAATTTAACCCATAATAAATCGTTTTTAACCTATTAGAACGCGAAAGTGTGAAATTGTATGTTAAAATTAATTAAATAATAAAAAAAAAACACTAAATATTACTTTGCAGCAAATGTGAACAGGAGAGCATAAGCCTACTGAATATAGCAGTATTTTTATCTAACATTGAAAAGTATTTATAAAGGCCGAGTGCTCGCATCTGCTTCGTATTCACATCGCTTCAGATCAGGCGCGCGGCTTAACGAGGGTGAGGGTAGGAGTCGCGAGAAATACCAACATGGCCGCCGTGTTGTTACAAGCGTCGCTAGTTGTGAGACTACGGGGTTTGAAGGTTATTTTAGGTGATTTTTTTTTTGAGGTTTGGAGAGTGATTTGGAGAAAAGCACTTAGGTTTATGATTGAAGACGGCAAAATAAAAAAATAATATTAAAATTTTAGCTAAACGATTATGCATATTGTATTGTTAAAAAATTGTAAACAAAAAAAAACCGCCTTCAAAAACCCGACTCACTAAAAATTACAAAATAATATAATACGGACATTTATAATAATCATCTGGGTATGAATTTTATATGTTGTTGAAGGCGGTGCCAATCAAAATTTTGAGGAAAATGAAGCACTCTGTGCTTATCTGTATGAAATATAAACGGCACCGCCTTCAACAACATATAAAATTCATACCCAGATGATTATTATAAATGTTCGTATTATATTATTTTGTAATTTTTAGTGAGTCGGGTTTTTGAAGGCGGTTTTTTTTTTGTTTACAATTTTTTCCTCCTTTTTAGTGTTACATTTTTTTAATACCCTATTAGTTCAGCTCACCTATAATTCTACTGATATTATAACTAGTAGTATCAATATGTACACAGATTTGAAAGAATTATCCCTTTACTCCCAACTATTTAGGAGTTGACCTTCCATCATCAGCTCAGCATCATAACATTATGATTGCGAGACGAAAATGCCAATATTACTTCTGAAAATATGTGAAACGTGGTACATGTGCCTATACAATTTGAGGGTTGCCCTCGATTTCTCCTGGATCCTATTATCAGATACTAGACTGGACACTATTAGTGCAGCTCACCTATAATTCTATTGATATTATAACTAGTAGTCTTAATATGTACACAGATTTGAAAGAATTATCCCTTTACTCCCAATTATTAAGGAGTTGACCTTCCATCATCAGATCAGCATCATAAGATTATGATTGCAAGAAGCAATGCCAATATAACTTCAGAAAATATGTAAAACGCGGTACATGTGCATATAAAATTTGAGGGTTGCCCTCGATTTCTCCTGGATCCCATCATCAGATCCTAGACTGGTCAACCTAATAGTTTAGCTCACCTGTAATGCTACTGATATTATAACTAGTAGTCTTAATATGTATACAGTATTTAAGGAATTATCCTTTTACTCATAACTATTAAGGAGTTGACCTTCCATCATCAGCTCAGCATCATAAAATTATGATAGCCAGAAGCAAATGCCAATATAACTTCAGATAATATGCAAAACGCGGTACATGTCCCTATAAAATTTGAGGGTTGCCCTCGATTTCTCCTGGATCCCATCATCAGATCCGGGACTGGTGAAAATGGGACCACCTCGGAAGTAAACTGTATCCAACCAAAAAAAAATTTTTGAAATCCGTCTACAATTGACGAAAATATCGGTGAACATACATAAAAAAAAAAAAAAAAAAAAATATTATACATACAGACGAATTGAGAACCTCCTCCTTTTTTGAAGTCGGTTAAAAAGGTTATAATGAAGAAACTGTAAATGAAAACTTCATATCAGACAACTCATCTTCTTCTTTGTGTTTCTGCAAACTGGTCGATCTACGACTATGGAAAGTACGTAGTTTTTATTCCACCATGAAATATATCAAAAAGAAGCATAAATCTATCAAGCTTCATTCGTTTCCCATAATTGGTAGGACTATGTACTTCACTATTAAGATTACTAAACAAGGCTAGTTTATTTGGACATTTTTCAAGTGTTTGCACAAAAGCTCAGTCAGAGCGGTAAACTAGTGCAGTAAAACTACAAAGGCTTCCTCGTAAAAGTCGAAATTGGTTTCAGCATGCCGACAGAAAAGGGCCAAAAAACTGCCGGTACGGAACCATTCCGTTTGAGATACCTTATCCTCTTTGGATAAGCTTGGAAATGCATGCGAACAACGAATGTCGGTATGCTGAATTTGTAGCGTTCTTGTACGGATCGCGTAGCTACAGTTGGAAAGTTGAAGTTTCGCAAATATTGTGGTGCCCACTGTTCGACTTTCTGACCGAATGTTGAGTACGAAATGTTGCTTCAGATGTTTGCATGGAATAGCTGTTGCGAAACTATTTTTGGGTACGTTTAAAGAGTTTAAAGAGACGTTTTCCGGAGTGGTTTCTAGGAATGACTTTTAAGCGGTGGTTGATACATCTACATGGCTGAACGGTTATATTTCGGATGCCAGTAACACTTTTATAATAATACACATATTATTTTTCCCTTTTTACAATGTTCCAACTTATTTTGATGAACTCTTATATTTTGTTTCACATAACTTTGATTATTGTAACAAGAGATCTCCTGTCGTTATAACGTTAAACGCACGCAGTGAATAAAAATCCAATCAAAAACATAAATGTGAAATGAGAGCCAAGTTCAATATTATGATAATTGCCTTGGTTGTTGGCTTCAACGACAAAAGAAGTGAGATCTAAATGGGTGCCAAGTTCAATGGTCAACCCAGAAATTTATTTATAACTTACACTATAACATACCTATCATATCTTCTTATAACATAAGATAATGTATGGTGGTAGCCTATGAAGGTCTGTCTTGGCTAGTTTCTATAAACCTACCAACGTATTATTATGTTCGCTCGCTAGTTTCTACCAACAATCCAAATTTTCGGAATTATAAAATAAAAACCGACAAATACTTGTAGGCTTAGAACTTGCGACGGCTATAATTAATATATGTAATATGAAAACTAGCCAAGACAGACCTTCATAGGCTACCACTTTACATTATCTTATGTTATAAGAAGATATGATAGGTATGTTATAGTGTTACTTATAAATAAATTTCTGGGTTGACCATTGAACTTGGCACCCATTTAGATCTCACTTCTTTTGTCGTTGAAGCCAACAACCAAGGCAATTATCATAATATTGAACTTGGCTCTCATTTCACATTTATGTTTTTGATTGGATATCATTACTTTTTGTAGAAAAGTATATATCACCGTAACGCCGTGGGTCCTTTGAAAAGGACAAATTCAAAACTAAAACTAGACTTTATGTAGGTACCTACCCTAAGTAATAAATATGAAAACTGACTATAAATATGGGTCAATCTTGAAAGCCAAAAAAAACACTGTCCGAGGGCAAAAACTACCCATAAAGTTTAAGTTTTAATGTAAGATTTTTTTTGCTGTTTCTTTAATGTGTAAATTAAATGGGGCACAACAAAAAAGGTGTTTATTTCAGCTTTAACCATCTGAAAAAAAATTTCGAAGCCTTAATATTTGATTCCCTTGGGCTGTCCCTTTGTCATTTTTTTAACAAACCGTTAACAATTTACCTATTTATAGTCATAATTTAAAGATTTTCTGTGATTTAATAGTTAAAGGATGAGTTATTTAATGATTTAAAAAACACACCAAGTCTGTGCCAATCACTGTTTTGTGATTACAAAATGGTTTGTGTTTGTCCGAGTGCAACGATTGATTCCCTTGGCGCGTCACAAAATGCCACCTGTCTTGCTTTTATAAAAGTCTACGGCGAAGGCGTGCACATCAGCAAGTAGCTCTAGTCGCGCTCTTAACATCATGAGGAGAGGTTTCCTGCTCGACGGTTCCAAGCCGGATTTATGAAGGTTTGAATTTGATTCCCCTGGTTTTGTTTCACTAGGTCATTGATTACCCTGACCACTTTTAAAAATATTTTTTGATGATTAGGAATTTCTTAACTAGGATGAATAGTAGGGTATATAGGACTATTAATTGTTTTTATAATAATCATTGGCAAAAATCAATCCATTGAAACAAAATCGAAAAAAGATTAACTTTTCTTGACTCCCCTGGCATTGATTCCCCTGGCAAAATGCCAGGGAAATCAAAGCTTCCTCACATTATCATACTCTCATATTATGATTATAGGTTACGCACCCCAGAAGAGTCAGCCAGGTCATTCAACATCCGTTGTAGGTCCCGCAGCGTCTCTATTGACTATGTTGGTGCCTCGTCCTTTCCAGTACAGTGCCTTGAACAAATCCTCCATTGCATTTGTGAACAACTTCGGGGAGATGACGCCCCCTTGTCTTACTCCTTGCTGCAATGGTATGGGTTTATTTGCTGATTCAATACTTGGACGGATATGGTCGCGGCTTGGTAGAAGCATTTCATCACCAGGTTGTATTGCCAATCAACTTGGCATCGCTGCAGGGACTCAAGAACTGACCAGTCATAGTCCACAAATGCTAAATATAGGGGCTGACTCTTCGGTCTTCTGTTTATATGTCGCACTGTGTGGATGTGGTCTATGGTGGTGTATCCGCTCCGAAATCCAGCCTGTTTCTTCAGCCTGAGAACATGCATCATATTTTGATTTGATTTTTCAAGATTCTGGTTAATGTCAGTTGAGGTTTCCACTGCAGCAATTCGGTTCGCCAGGTTTGACAAAAACGTTTCAGATCCTTTCACTTTCTGGAGCGGAGTAGGTTGAAGTTTAGACCTCATCAAGCGAATACGTTTGGCTTTGAAGTCGATATTCAGAGTGCCTCGAACAAGTCGGTGATCACTGTTGATTTCGGAGACATCACTGAATATGCGCCGCCTAACCTCCCTGATGAAGTCGATCTCGTTCTTAGTTAAAGTATCGGGACTTTGCCACGTCCACTTCCTTTGAGCCTGCTTCTTAAAGAATGAGTTCATCAAGAAGAGCCCCTCACGTTAGAGGAAATTGACAAGTATTGTAGGGGGTCTTGGTGGTAAAGTAGAGGGCCTCCGGTATGTCATCGAACATTTTCTCCACTTCATCGTCTGAGTGCGAAGAGGTCAGTGCGTTCACATGCACCACTTTGAGGCTAAGACTCTTGGTGAGCTTAATCATGCTACCCTCGAAACACTAGACATTTCCACTAAGTTGTCAAAGAGGGAATTATTGACGAGAAAACCGACGCCACCTTGAGAATGTTAGTCTCCCTCGTGGAAGTACAGTAGGTGTCCTGATTCTAGGGTTATGGTGTCCTCTCTCGCTTTTCGGACAACCACAGAAAGTGCCACCTAATCTTCTCAAGCTCTACCTCAAGTTGCGCCAGATGCGAGTCGAGCCGTAGCGTGCGTCCGTTATACGTCGCCAGGGTAGTGTGTGTTGGTAGCCTCTCGTAGCCCGTGGATTCTTAGCACCCGCCGTCCAGCCGTAACCATGGTCGCCACCATGACCAGGAATAGCGGCGCTGCCGGGAACTAGGGGCTATGGACTTTAAGTATAATTTGATAGTTTTCAGATAATTATGTTGATTTGTTATAGTAGATTGATAGTTCCTTAAAGATAGATATTGTTGTTTTGTTTTTTATAATACTTCTTTTAAAATCAATAATGACTCTAAAGAACCAAAATGAAACCAAAATACTGGTAAGTTTAATTAAAATAAACGATTATTCTATACAAAATGTTTTTATTTTGATTACCCTGGCATCTTGTATTGATTCCCCTGGCACCAAAATTTTAAAGTCATATATCTTTTTATCTAAACATGTGACAGTGATGCCTATTAGAGAAATATGTTCACAATGAGGTGTTATTTAGCCTTATGATAGTAAAAGTTTAAACTCTTATGTTTTAAAAAGTGCCAGGGGAATCAACCAAATACGTCCAATTTCAAGATTGACCCATATATACTTAGTGCTCTGCCTTCTTCAGTATATAGGCGTGATTAGGCACTAATTAGGTATTTATGTTAAGCGTTCATAATAGAACCTAACCTAATTATTAAAAAATTGCCAGTTTTTTATTTATTCCTTTGTATTCATGTAATTAGCTATCTGCATACCAAATTTTAACTCTCTAGGTCATTTGGAACTGGGTTAGAATTTTGATCTGTCAGTCAGTCAATGATAAAAATGAGGATTTTTGGACATTAATATCTAAATAACTGTTTGAGATAAGCTTATGAAATTTAGAACACATATTTATCTCGCAAGTCACAATATATGAGCCAAATTTGATACGTTTATGGGATATAGTTTTTGATTTATGAAGGGTTCAAAAATGGTTCCAAATGGTTCGTGTAATATTACACACGGTGCGGCTCGCCAGTTCTGTTTCTTGAACTTGGCTTGACACGCTACCGCGTGTCTAGATTAAAAATTACTTATCACTGCATACCTAGTAGTAGGTATAAACAAAGTAGTTTTCTGTCTCTATAGTCCTACGTATGCTTAAGTTATCATCATCATCATCTCCGCGTTTTCCCGGTTGCATCCTTGCGGAGCCCCGGGTCCGCTTTCCTACTCTTATCTCTCCACTTCGCACTGTCTTCGGCATCCTTCACGGAGAGTTTGTTGGCACGCATATCATCCACTACGACGTCAAGCCAGGCCTTCTTGGGCCTTCCCCTTCTGCCGGGACCCGGCGGTAGCGACATAGCGAGACACTTGTTCCCTAACGTATGCTTAAGTCTTTAAAACTATGCATCGGATTTGATGCGTTTTTGTAATAAATAAATAAAATAAATATCTGGGACATTTCCACACACTGTCATCTGACCCCAAACTAAGCAGAGCTTTGTACTATGGGCGTCAGAGACTGATATACATACATGTATAGTTATAAATACATTTTTAAATACATAATCACACCCAGACACGGAACAAACACCGATGTTCATCACACAATAATTGTCCCGAGTGGGAATCGAACCCACGACTCTTGGAAACGCTAGCCAGGGTCACTAACCACTGTTCAACCGAGCCAGTCATAATAGTAATAGATAGTAATAGTAATAGATAGAGAAGAAGAGTTTTGTCAATTACATGTGCTCCTAAATCGTCAATACAGCTGTAGTATAATTTGATTTGGAATGCCGCTTCTAGCGTAGTTTCTTTTACCACCAACATATCATGTAACCAGTCAAATAAAACAGTTTGGGTTTGTCACAATAAATTTAACAAAATATTATCTATATTTGCTACAATAAGAGTAGTAGCATGCTCGAAATAATCCGAGTCCTATAAGTGGACTATCCTCGTAACAAGTACATATCTTCTAAACTGTGTTTAGAGTTTTCTCGAGCGTATTTTTTCGCGATGTTACTAAACTTACCGAATGCACACAGAAAGGGGACATAAGGAAACGGTATATAAATTTACTAGCTGTGCCCGCGACTTCGTTCGCGTGGACTACAGGATTTTACATACAAAAGTTTTTTCCCAATAACTCCCGTTCCCGTGGCAATTTTGCAATATCGCGTTGCAAGTAAGCTTTAAGTTTACTAAGGTACCTGCATGCCAAATTTCGTGCGTCTAATTTAAGCGGTTTTGATTTTTCATACAAAAGGATTTTCCCGCTAATTTCCGTTCCCGTGAGAATTTCGGGAATTCCTTTCTTAGTGCACCTCTACGTTACTTAAGCTACGTCCCTTCCAAATTTCAAGTGCCTACGTTTAGCCGTTATATTCTATGCGTTGATATGTCAGTCAGTCAGTCAGTTTCTCCTTTTATATATTTAGATATGTAGCAATTCAAACTTGTATAGTTTGAATTTCTGAAGCACTATCCTATCCTTAATCTGGACGGAGAGATTTCAATTTGTCGGAAATTTTCTCTAGGAAGTATTTCGCTTCACGTAGACGTATTACGGGAGCTTTTATCTTTCGCCGAGGTAAGCTTGTTATATGAATGGTGTTCGTGAAAGTTCTTTTGTTATCGAAGTTTCGAAACATATCTTACTCCTAGCAGTTTACAATACGTATTATCTCTGGATTTGTTCTCTCATCTCCTTGATAAGCTTCGAAGTTTATAATGAAATTCATGTTAAAAAGATGGAGTTTTTTTTCAATCCCTTCCGTAGATACAGCCTTCAGGAAGCTATCCTGTATAAATCATGTTGGCGTAACTAACAAACAGTTGTCACTTTACGAAGACGATGTATTTTAATAACCTTTAAATATTTTACAATATATAATGCTGTCCCTACAACATTATACAACAATAGGGTAGTTTCCTATTTTTTTATTTTTACATAGATGGATGAACAACACAATTGCGAAGGTGTTGTTAAAAGAATGGTTTGATATTTGGAAAACTCCCGGAGATATTACAGTTTCAATAGCACATCATTTGGGCGAGCTCAAAACGCTTCATACAAATGTCGCATAGAGCTATGACGTCACCCCTCTGTATACGAGTATGAATATCGTAAGAGCTTTGTTCAGCAGCTATATCAAATGTTGCTTTTACGAATATGTTCTCATAGTGAAAGCTACTACTAATTTTGTAATTTATAAGATGGCATACTATTTTCACACTTTAAAAATGGACTTTCCCACCTAACTTCAAATGCCTATTATTGTCTCATTTCGTAAGAAAATTTAATTTCGATTTCACTTATCTTATTGATTTACCCATAAGTTACATATGGGTAAATCGTGAAATTTTATGTAAAATCAGACTTAGGCTAGCCTACTAGTACTACTACTAGAACTAGCCTATTGTGGAATGTCTCCCAGACAGATCGCAATAACAAACTAGAAAAAAAATTCTATCCCTAAGTAAGCGTATTGCAATTTATACAAGAAACATTAAAAGTGTAGAAATATACGGCAAAAACACAGATTGACCATCAATTGCAGAACACTGCCCTTTTCCTAAAGTTGAAAATCTCCATTGCTTTATCAGTTCAAAGACCCACAAGATAATGAATAAAGCGTCAAGATATAGCAGAATAAGCTCCCATAATATTGTGCTTTTCAAAAGATAAACGCAACTTATCATTTTGAATAATTTGATGACAGAGCCGAAAGAAATTATTCAATATCTCAACTTATTAAGTCGCTCTGAGAGACACTTGAGCTTTCACTCCAATGAAAGCGAAACGAAAGAAAATCGTTACAAAACTCTCTAAGTGTTTGAAAGATTTTCAGAAGAGGGCGACTTTGAAAGACTTTCGTAATTTTCTTTAACATTTAAGTTGTTTTTGCTTCGTAAACGTGAGGTTTACGTTAAAAATATGGTGAATGGTTCTAAAAATTAGATACCTCATCGGCTATATTAAAAGTGAATTTTCGAGAGACTTTCAAAAAAATACCTTAGGGATCTAGAAAATTGCACATATATAAATAACTAGCAGACCCGGCGAACTTCGTACCGCCTTAACGTAGCTTTGATGCACTACTTTATTTTGTTAACCGACTTCAAAAAAGTAGGGGGTCTCTCAATTCGACCGCTTATATGCTTTTTATAGTTGACAGTCGTCCCATCTTAGGTATGCCGTATGAGTAGGTAAGTATCTATTCAATTTAAACTGGAATCCATAATATCCTCCATATAAAATTTAATCCTTATTTCCCTGGTCTCGCCATAACTGAGAACTTTACTAATCTCATATTTTTACTCATATCCAGCAATACAATAATTGCTTTCAAATTACTTCATTTGGCGTAACAAAATTTATTCGAACCAGATTTTTGCCTACTTTCAAGGTAAATAAGGATAATGGCAAAACCTATGAGTTAAATTTCAGAATGCAACTAACTTCGCATAGCTTATTTGTGTATTAGTGGTATGTGGTAATTTAACCGCGCCAACAATATTTTTTTTAAAGTTTTTGATAAAGTTTGTTTTGTTTAAAGACTAAGAGTTTTCTGTTTGCTAATAAGTATTTATTAATCAATTTTAGTTCACAGCTTAATATCGATTTTTGATAACCCTTCTACCCAATATTACAATAGGCCTATTTTGCTGGCTGCTGGTTGAAGAAGGTATACTATTAAAATAATGGTTTGATATTATTTGGAATTCTCCCCGAGATATTACAGCTTCAATAGCACATCATTTGGGTGAGCTCAAAACGCTTCATACAAATATCGCAGCACACTATGACGTCACAACGTGTATGCATATCGTAAGAACTTTGTTCAGCAGCTATATCAAATGTTGCTTATACGAATATATTTTCATAGTGAAAGTTACTACTAATTTGTATTTTATACGATGGCATAGCATTTTTAGATTCGCACTTTTGAAATGGACTTTCCCACCCAACTTCAAATGCCTATGTTTGTCTCAAATTTTAAGAAATTTTACTTAATATGACTAATGTTATTAATTTACCTATATCTTACTATTAATTGTGAAATCGCATGCAAAATTTTACTTAGAAAACTACCCTATTGTGTCGGTCGATGGAAAATAGTGTGACAACTTCACAATCGATCTTCACCAAATTGTTGTGCAAACGCTGATCGACTTCTTTTGCTGAATTGCCCATAAAATATATTTGCAAAAATTTCGTGTGTAGAGATTTAATATCTACTTATCCGTTTGATACAGGTATGAACCGTATTTATTGTAGTGCGATCAGCTCGTCTTTTCTTCTGAACCAAAAACGTGATGATTGAAAAATGTTCGTCAAAGAACCTTCTTTATTATTTGGTCACTGTAGATATCGAATTTTGTCAATAAACGAATACGACAATTAGATGTCGCTTTATTGCTAAATGGAAATCTCTGAAATAGACAATAATTGAATAATATAGATGCATGTTGTCGATTCAAGACCCTTATAATAATCTGAGGTATTATTTTCGGAAATAAAACTCAAACAAATAACTTACACAAATTAATGTCTAAAACAAATACCTAAATATAACATTACCTACCTAAAGTTTCCAGACATTTTACAAAAAAAATATTTCTGGACGATACTCTTCTTCCAATTATGAAGCTTTTGTGACAGATGTGAATTTAACACAACCAGGGAAGTGCTCCTTTGAAATCAATACACAGCGGCAACGATTCTCGATTTGTAACTTATTTTATTCGAATTAACTTTCAAAAACTAAGGTTGAAAGAAATTGCCGAAAGAACAATATTAAAAGACATGCAAAACTTTTAATTTTGTTTTTTGTCGAAAAAAGAAATACACGATTGCATATTTAGTATAATAATTATATAGATATATAATGCCGTAAATAATTATAGTCAAGTTTTTAAAAATGTATACTGAGTTTAAAGCACCATAACAGTTATACTCTCGTGTAAAAAACTCGTCAATGAAGCAGCCTCATTGCCGCCCGATTCATTTTCATTCGCGAATGATCGGTTTAACTAACTGAATACTTGAGGCACGTCACTATGTTTAAAAGTAAAACACAAACCATAGTACGTAACTGCATTCGCGCAAAAAAATATTATTATATTTTGAAGTTCAGATTTAGAAACAATAGTTAAATCAAAAACAATAAGTTAATTTTGCTTGTGAATTAATTGTAGGGTGTTTTTGTATAATTGTAAATTTTTAAAATGACGATTTACTACCAAACACAAAAAAAGATATTACATTGCATTTAAATGAAACGTGCAGAGTTACGTTCTTCGAAATGTCAAAAAAAGACTTCATAATTGGAATAATGTTTAACAAAATGACTGACGTTTCATGTCAAGTCCCACGGGAACTCTGTCAAACGGGATAAAAAGTATCCTATGTCCTTCTCCTGGCTATAAGCTACCTCCCTACCAATTTTCAGCCAAATCTGTTCTGCCGTTCTTGAGTTATAAGTGGTGTAACTAACACGACTTCCTTTTATATATATAGATGTTTCTTATTTTTAAAGGTCATTGATTGATTAAGTCAGAGGATACCACAGAGTCACAACTATCTGTCCGGTGGTTGGTGAACGGTATACGGGTAAGCGACCCCGGCTCCTCGAGCTACTATCGACTCAGTCCAAATCATCCGAGGCGATAGTATCCTTCCTCCCCTTTTCCTTCCCACGTCATATATCCTTGCTACTCGTGGGAACGCAATGGCCTTGTTAAGACAATGGACAAGGCAGAATGGCGGCGACGTGGTCCACAACCCGTCACGTCACGTTTCCCACAGAGATGAAAAGTGGATCGCTGGAAGTGATCTCTGCCTACCTCTCTGGGAAAAAAGCGTGATTTTTTGTATGTATGTATGTTGATTGCCATGAGCGAGGTCGCCAGTTCAAACCCCGCCACGTACTATAGTGTTTTATTTTTAATTTGAAATTCTTATGTACGATTATTCGACGCTTTATTGAGGAAACCTGCACACCTACGAGGAAATTCTTAGGTAGTGTAGACAACCAACCCGCACTTGGCCAGCGTGGTTACCTAATACCTTATCGCCCTAATTACGGGTAGGCCCGTGCCCCAGCAGTGGGGACGTGTATGGGCTAATGATAATCACACATCACAAGCCTTTGTTTCTACCTAATTATTCTGCTTACATGAATGACTTTTACGTCCTATTCAACAGTCAATCAATACAATGTCTTAAATATCTTCGCATCTCAACAGGCAGTTTGCCTAAGTGTCTCATTTGATATTAATTGATTAGGGCGAAATAATTTCATTATCGGCACTGAGACGTTATGAATATAAATGAACCAAGCTACTGCGTGTTTACAGCCGATAGGAGGCTTTGATCGACGAAAACACACCCTAAGTTAAAGGTATAAAAGTCCAAAATGCGGAAGCTTTTGAGCCAGAGCTTTGCATCATCGGAAGATATTGTATTTTTGGCGTTTAAGTTAAAGAGATAAGGTTCATAGCTGTAGAGTATTAATTGCGGAAATTTTATTTTGGATAGCGTGAGTTTTTTAATTAAAAGCTGTGCATATCGTTATCTTTCAGTTTTCTGTTGGGGTTTTCATGGTTGAATTAATTCAATCGCTTTTTTAAATAGCTTTTAAGTTGTTTTTCGCGTATACACGTTCCCTAACAGCGCAGTTATTGGGTAGCGCGTTTTAAAATGACTTATGTCCTCATCATCATCATCCTCGCGATTTCCCGGTTGCATCCTTGCGGAGCCCGGGGTCCGCTTTCCTACTCCTAGCTCTCCACTTCGCACGGTCTTCGGCATCCTTTACGGAGAGTTTGTTGGCACGCATGTCATCCACTACGACGTCAAGCCAAGCCTTCTTGGGCCTTCCCCTTCTGCCGGGACCCGGCGGTAGCGACATGGCTAGACACTTGTTCCCTACGTAGTTTGCCGGTTTCCGTAAAACATGACCGTACCAACGTAGGCGGCACTCTTGCAGTTTATCAGCGATGTCTCGGACATGAAGGCTGCCGCGAATACGGGAGTTCTTTACGCGATCAGCTCGCGTAACTCCCGACATCCAGCGCAGCATCTTCATCTCCGTGACCCGCAGTTCCTGCTTGTGCCGCTCAAGTAATGGCCATGCTTCACTACCATATAAGAGAACAGGCCTAATGATGGATTTATAGACCTGTCCCTTCAGTTTAACCGGCATTTTAGGGTCGCAAGTGACGCCGCTCACCTCCCGCCATTTATCCCAAGCAGCAGAAATGCGTGCCTTGACGTCGGAGTCGATGTCGCCGTTCGCGTGGAGTACAGATCCCAGATACTTGAACCGGTCCGTGCGCTCGACCGTGTCTTCGCCTATGCGGACGGACATGGGATCTGTAGTGTTGCAGGCCAAGTACTCTGTCTTCGCCACGTTGAGTTTCAGACCCCCGTTCTCAAGCGATTCCTTCCATGTGTTAACACGTCTCACCAGCCGTCCCCTGTCCGAGTCCACCAGCGCGATATCGTCAGCATACATAAGTAGCCATGGTGGCTGCTCATGGTGGTCTCTGATGCTGTCTGACAATACGTCTAATATCAGGCTGAAGAGGAACGGACTCAGGACGGAGCCTTGGTGTACTCCGACGGTTATACGGAAGGGCAAAGTGTCGCCAACAGCGGTCCTAACTACAGAATCGGAATCACAGTACATGTCTCTAATGATATCAACATACGTTTCTGGCACTCCCTTGGACCTCAGGGCCCACCAAATCATCGCACGCGGAACACAGTCGAAGGCCTTCTCCATGTCCAGAAATAGGAAGTGGAGAGGCGTGTTCTTCGTCCTGTATTTCTCCGTGATGATTCTTAGGGCAAAAACGGGGTCCATAGTCCCGTGACCGGGGCGGAAACCATATTGACATCCAGAGACAGTGCACTCCTGACGGATTCGAGAGTCTACTATCCGCTCAAATAGTTTCATGGTGTGGGACATGACCTTTATACCGCGATAACTACCGCACTCTTGCACTGATCCCTTGCCCTTGAAGACCGGGGTGATAACACTCAGTCTCCATTGGCGAGGAATCCTGCCGGTGCTGAGTATGCGGTTATAAAGGTCAGTTAGGATGCCCACACCACGACCACCCATTGCCTTCCAGGCTTCGATGGGGACTCCATCGGCTCCGACAGCTTTCCGATTCTTCATGCGGCGAAGAGCATTCTCTACTTCTTCAGGCGTTACCGGTGGCACGAGTCCAAGATTCGGAGGGAGGTCCGGTGGCTGCACTTCTCTATGCTGTTTATTTAACAGCTCGTGGAAGTAAGAGCGCCATCTCTCCTTCACCGCGAGGTCCTCGCATAGTAGGTCACCGTGAGGGTCTTTAACACAGCGGCACATGGAGATATCCTGTGCCGCTTTGACCCTAGAACGTGCCAATCTATAGATAAGCTTCTGCCCCTCAGACGCAAAATGACTTATGTCCTATATCGATAAAATCATCGATCGATAGCCGAGTAGGTAAGTTAGTTGTTTGCTATGCGAGAGGTCGCCAGTTCAAAACCCGCCACTGTTTTTTACCCGACTACGGCAAAGCAAAAGGAGGGTTATGATTTTGACAGGCTATGTATGTATGTATGTATGTATGTTTGTATGTATGTATGTTTGTATGTATGTATGTATGTTCATCTGTTTCCACATAACTTCTAAATTGCTTGTCAGAATTCGACAAATGACATATCATTAGAAGCGTCTTAATTGTCCGCTGGTTATAGGCTATATAGGGTTTCACAAAATCTAATGTGGCGCTCACTAGCGGACAAAACATACAGAGTAAAAAAATAAAGTTAAGATAAATACGCCGTGTTTGGTATCATTGGAAAGCGCTTTACTTGTACATTTTAAATATATATATATTACTAGCATTTGCATGTGACTTTACGTATATTCATGGACTGATTGCATATAGTTCACATCTTTTCGTTTCGTTCATAGCTTCTTTACTACGTCCCCTTAAAATATAAAACATGTTGGTTCATCAATTTAACTTTTGATAATATTATGCGCCACAAATACACTTTAACACCAAAATAGTACAAATAATAAAAAGTTAAAAACTAAAACCCAACTACGACAAAAAACGACGCTGAAAAAGTATAAAACAAGACTTTTAGAACACTGAACTGAACAAAGTTGCTTATGTAGTTCCAAGTAAATGGACACAGTAGACTCTACCAAAATGCTTATGTTGAAAATTGACAATAATGTCATACAATACTATTTTGAAGTATGCAATATTTACTATGTAGAGATAAGTTTTCATGTTTGGAAAGGCGTAGTCACACGTTCCATACACAAGTACCTACCTACCGTAGCACTTTGACAACGTGTGACTGCGGTTTTCCAAACATGAAAACTTATCTCTACATAGTAAATATTGCATACTTCAAAATAGTATTGTATGACATTATTGTCAATTTTCAACATAAGCATTTTGGTAGAGTCTACTGTGTCCATTTACTTGGAACTACATAAGCAACTTTGTTCAGTTCAGTGTTCTAAAAGTCTTGTTTTATACTTTTTCAGCGTCGTTTTTTGTCGTAGTTGGGTTTTAGTTTTTATTAAATTTGCACGACTGTGTTTTTCAAAGGAGACGGGCGAACGTCCATACAAAATTGGGCCTGACTGTACAGCAACAATTACTACACTATTTAATTCTGATATTACTGCCATTTAAAATAAATAAACTTTTTTACAACTGCTACACGGGAGAAAAAAGATATAGGGTGTTATAATTTGCTTCGTAATGAGTTATTCTAACAAACTCTCAGTGCTCTCACGTTGTATAAAGACTACTACTGACTAGATTTTATCAGATTGTATTTTAGCACATTAACACATTGCGGTTTCTAAGATTATTGTAAAATACTAGCTGTTTCCCGCGGTTCCACCCGCGTCCCGGGGCAACTTCTTCCCGTATCTGGATAAAATATAGCCTATATTACTCAGGGTGAATCTAATGGTGACAGAAGTTTTGAAATCGGCGCAGTAGTTTTTGAGTTTTTATACATTACAAACATACAAATAGACAAACAGAAGTACAAGTATTTCCTCTTTATAATATTAGTGTAAGTAGATGGGTATAAGTATGAATGAAGAACACATTTCTCTCATAATAATTATTTATTGATCATCTTTTTCATCAGAAACAATTAAAATATCGTCCTAAAACTGTGCAGGTGGTATTAAATACTCTTGATGTTTCGCCCAGCCTAGGTACGTAGACATTATGTGACAACAGCAGCCCACATTTCTTTTTCCTACCAAGCAAGAACAATAATATTATGCTTTCCTCTTCTATTTTGATGTAATCCGCCGCCAGCTAGCTATGCCGCAATTGATACAATGAAGTCGTTGATCAGTCATTGTATTCTCGTAATAACCATCAGAATCTATCGTAGCAAAATAATACTAATTGAATAATAAAAGCACACGAAAACACAACAAAACGAAATATCCGCTATCGTAAGTTCAAGCCAATGATGATTTTTTAGTTTGACGTTTGACTTTGATGTAACATGAGGTCTACTTTGTTGCCAGTACAAGAAAAAAATAAACCTGCTGATCAATTTATTTTTACAATGTTTTTAACGTTGTTATATAATTAATTATTTAAAAAGTATTTTTAAAACATAATCTAAAGACAAACACACTTTATTCACTTTCATTGCTTTTATTTTCTATTTTATATCATTTCTTTATTTGTATCATTACTTTATTTCATTTGGCAACATTGTCAAAAAATGACAGTAAAGCTAGGAAGTAACGAAAGTCAATAATATTATGATTAGATATTTTATTTAATATCCCATGGTAAAATGGCTTAATATTTCGTGATTAAAAATTAAAAATTAAGAAAAAAATATTGATAAATATTTTATTTGTGTACACGATAGGCCCAGATTCGCCCGTCTCCTTTGAAATTCATATGTACGATTAATTTATTCGACGCTTTAGCGGTGAAGAAAAACATCTTAAAGAAACCTACAAAGAAGTTCTTAGGTTGTGTAGGTTTCTAAGGCCTTTTTAACCGACTTCAAAAAAAGGAGGAGGTTCTCAATTCGTCTGTATGTATAACATATTTTTTTTTTATGTATGTTCACCGATATTTTCGTCAATTATAGACGGATTTCAAAATTTTTTTTTTGGTTGGATAAAGTTTACTTCAGAGGTGGTCCCATTTTCATCAGTCCCGGATCTGATGATGGAATCCAGGAGAAATCGAGGGCAACCCTCAAATTTTATAGGGACATGTACCGCGTTTTGCATATTATCTGAAGTTATATTGGCATTTGCTTCTAGCAATCATAATGTTATAATGCTGAGCTGATGATGGAAGGTCAACTCCTTAATTGTTTGGAGTAAAAGGATATTTTTTTTCAATACTGTATACATATTAGGACTACTAGTTATAATATCAGTAGCATTACAGGTGAGCTAAACTATTAGGTTGACCAGTCTAGGATCTGATGATGGGATCCAGGAGAAATCGAGGGCAACCCTCAAATTTTATAGGCACATGTACCGCGTTTTACATATTTTCTGAAGTTATATTGGCATTGCTTCTTGCAATCATAATGTTATAATGCTGAGCTGATGATGGAAGGTCAACTCCTTAATTGTTTGGAGTAAAAGGATATTTTTTTTCAATACTGTATACATATTAGGACTACTAGTTATAATATCAGTAGTATTACAGGTGAGCTGAACTAATAGGGTGAAAAAAAAATATGTAACACTAAAAAGTATGAAAAAAAATTGTAAACAAAAAAAAACCGCCTTCAAAAACCCGACTCACTAAAAATTGCAAAATAATATAATACGAACATTTATAATAATCATCTGGGTATGAATTTTATATGTTTTTGAAGGCGGTGCCAATCAAAATTTTGAGGAAAATGAATCACTCTGTGCTTGTTCGTATGAAATATAAACGGCACCGCCTTCAACAACATATTTACCCAGATGATTATTATAAATGTTCGTATTATATTATTTTGCAATTTTTAGTGAGTCGGGTTTTTGAAGGCGGTTTTTTTTTTGTTTTTACCCTAGTTAAGGGTAGGCCTGTGCCGCAGCAGGGCTGATGAATGGTGATGTCCTATATCAGTTTCTTCTTCACAAATTTGATTTAAATATGATACACGCAAACATACACACATATGTACTTTCGCATCAACGCAATTAAGTTTGACTGGTTCGGTGCAACAGTGGTTAGTAAGGTCCACTACCTATGGTTCCAAGGACTCTGGGTTCGATTCCCACCTTGGTCAAATATTTTCAAGAAGCAAAAATGTGGAGAGCATCGACGTTTGCTCCGTTTCCGGGTATGTTATTAGTTATATTTAAGTATAGTGTATGTAGTGAAGTAAGTAGTTTAATCACTATTGATTCTGATATCAGTTACACAAGTGCTTAAGCTACTTTCTCAGATCAGATCAATGTATGTGATGTTGTGTAATATTTATTTATTGACATTATCAGTAAGATTTTAAACTTTCGCGTTCCATTACACCGAAATAAGTCTTTATGGGTCTTCACGCGATATTAGGAGTAGCAAAATTACATAGCTACTTACTGCCCGACGCTTCGACTGGGTTACACCAATCGTGGTCGCGAGCGACCACGATTGGTATGTAATTTTGCTACTCCTAATATCGCGTGAAGACCCATAAAGACTAATTTCAACATTATCAGTACCAAAGGATGTTTTTTATTGTTTACACATAATATTACTATAAATTAATCCATACCTATCACAATAGTAGTGCACGGATTACACACATAAAACAGTGAAGAAGTACTTTTTTATTGCCTGATTAATAAAATGGTAATGATATCCTGTACTACGCTTAGCAATAAATTTTATTCTGTATTAATTTTATGGCATAACCTGTTAAATAAAATAATAAAAACAGCAAAGGCAGTCTGCGGAAACAGACTAATGCAAATATTCTAGTTATATAAAAACATACTTAACATACAGTCATCTTTACAGATTGTCACTAACAAACATAAATAGCAAGTAGCGTCGATGGCCGAGTGGTTAAGGTCGTTGCTTGCCATGCGAGAGGTCGCCAGTTCAAACCCCGCCTCTAACCACTGTGTTTTCAAATTCATATGTACGATTATTCGGCGCTTTAGCGGTGAAGGAAAACATCGTAAGGAAACCTTTACACCTGTGAAGACCCGCACTTGGTCAGTGTGGTTGACTAAGGCCTTATCGCCCTAGTTTAGGGTAGGCCCGTGCCCTAGCAGTGGACGTATTTAAGCTGATAATGGAGTAGAGCTACACACTAGTATACCTAACAAAAGTGTTACGGAACTAAGCAATTTATTTATTCCATCTAAAACAGAAATTATTGTGCGTGGTTATATGAATACATGACTGGCTCGGTTGACACAGTGGTAAGTGACACTGGCTAGCGGTTCCAAGAGTCGTGGGTTCGATTCCCACTCGGGACAAATATTTGTATGATGAATATTGGTGTTGGTGGTTTTTATGAATATTATGTATTTAAGTATGTATTCATTAATATTTATGTATGTATAGCAGTCTCTGACGCCCATAGTACAAGCTCTGCTTATTTAGGAGTCAGATGACAGTGTGTGGAAATGTCCCAGATATAACAGAGTTGCCTTACAACATAAGATAATATTGTAACTGCTTTATCTGACCAGAGATAAAAGGATTTTGTCGTAGCACTCTCCGCGTTATCTATAGTGTAACAACTCATAATTTAGCGAAAAATAAACCATACTGGAATGTCCATTCCTACATGGTCATTGCCTCGGAAAGCACATGAAGCCAGTGGTCCTCCTGGTTTCTTTTTTTTTTATAATAAGCTAACAAGATGACCTCACTCCACCTGATGGAAAGCGGTAGTGAGAGACCAGAGACCATATTGAGCCTGTCGCACTCACCCTGAAAGCCCGCTTAAAGAGGAGACCACTGCTGCGGCAACAACGAGACAAGGCGTGGAGTCTCGCATTGGTATTGAGCTGTGCGGGTCCGAGTTGGCCAGTCCGCTGGACGGAAGAGCCCCCGTTTCTACGGGTCTCCCAGGCCGCCGGGCTGACCCGCTCCGCCCGCACAATGCCGCCGCTAAGACTCCACTGGTCCGACGCTTGCCGCAAAAATGGTCCCCCCTGGCTCCGGTTCGTACAGTGCTGATCCCGGAACGCGACCTGACCGTGAGAGGCCAGAGTCACTTGGCGGGTTTTACGCAACTGTATGGTGGTAACAGCAACCGGTCGACAAAACGTCTCCCACCTGAGTTTTTCAACGTTCACATGAGATTGCTGTAAAACTGAACTACAAGATAGAGGGAACACATAGTGCACTTGTGTTTGTACGTAAACTTGTGCACCAAAATAAATAAATGAATAAATAATAAATATTACACAACATTACATACATCAATCTCATTCCGTGGTAAGAAGCTTTAGCACTTGTGTTACAGATATCAGAATCAACAGTGGATACACAAATAAACTTAAATATTATTTAATAATACACCCAGACCCGGAACAAACATCGATGTTCGTCACACAAATATTTATTGTCCCCGGTGGGAATCGAACCCACGACTCTTGGATCTGTTGGTAGTGGAACCTAACCACTTTTTTACCGTGCCGGTCAATATTATAATAAAATGTCCTTTGTACGACATTTATTGAGTGATCAATTGAGGCCAAAATCAATCAGACTTGACTATACATAGTAAAGTATTTAACCTTCCGCACGCCAGTGCAAAATTAGTCAAATAGGAACCTTAGAAGCCAGTATCGCCGCACCAGTTACGTGTAATAGCTAATTGGTGCAGGCTGCCGCCAATCAAAGCCTTCGGGTAATTAAGTTAAGAATTTCCCTCGAAGCGTCTCCTGATTTTCTCGCCAATGCCAGCCTAGGAATGTCAACGAGGTGAGACATACGGCTTCGAGAGATGGCGAACTGTTAAACTGAGAGCTATTCATTTTGACCGGCTCGGTGGAACAGTGGTTAGTGACCCAGGTTCACTACCTACGGTTCCAAGAGTCGTGGGTTCGATTCCCACTTGGAACAAATATTTGTGTGACGAACATCGGTGTTTGTTTCGTGTCTGGGTGTGCTATTAAATATATTTAAGTATATTTGTGTATCCACTGTCGTTTCTGATTTTCGTAACACAAGTGCTTAAGCTGCTTACCACGGGATCAGATCGATGTATGTGATGTTGTGAAATATTTATTTATTTATTTATTACAGCATGTCCGGTGATGATGACGAGGCTATTCCAAGCCATCATCATATTAAGCATGCATGATGAGGTTGATGAATGTGGATGAAGCGAAAGTGGTGTGCCAGGACCGTAGCACATGGCAGGAAGTGATCTTTGCCTCTAGAAAAAAGGCGTGATTTTATGTATGTATGTATGTATCATATTCAGTTAGAAAAAAAAATACAGCACCAAGGCATGTTCGAATGGATTGATGGCGCGTGTGGTCAGTATAATTGCTCCAAGAGTCGTGGGTTCGATTTCATGGGGACATTTTTTTTTCGTAATTGACATACGATGATGGCTTGTATTAGCCTCGTCATCATCACCGGACTTATGGGGAGGAGATGGCGACTCAAGATGTTCTTTTTGTAGGGTTTAACACATTGTCTGCCATAAAAATATGCCTTCATACAAAACATACAAACCAAATTGTTCTGCGATCACGGATAACAGTAATGGCGGTTAAGATGTTAACAATCAGGTCCCAAAGGCAACTCTGATATATAATACATCTGTCTGTGTGTCACAGTCAGGCATTCGCATAGCTTCAACCCCAGTGGGATGTCTTCGCTTTGTCAATAACTTCCCGGTATATTTACATGGCTCAGGCATAACAAATGACCGGCGTTGCCTTGGGAGGCACGGGAGGATCAGATAACTGTATTCATCTTTTTAGGGTTCCGTAAGGGAAGGGTAAAACGGAGCTATAAGTAGGAATTCGCTGAAAGTGCAGGTCTATCGCCAGACTACACTACAGAGGAAAGTTTAGTTTTAAAAAAATAAATGAGGCGTCCGACTGATTCCAGCCATGGCGGCCGATTTCAATTGAGATCAGCCAAGTGCGAAGGACCTATCATAGTGCACAAGTGTGCGCACAAACACAAGTGCACTCTCTATTCCTTTACTCTCAAAATTCGGTGAAACGGCAATCCGACATGACCGATGAGATATCGTGACCACCGACTTAACGTGCTTTCCGAGGCACGGGCGTTCAATCGAAAACTTCCTAACTCCAGGCCGAGTAATTTCATCACAGAAAAACTTTTTTTGTCCGTACAGATTTTGTCCGACCCCGGACTCGACCCGGGAACCTCTCGGTCCTTACGTAGCGCTTGCTACCAATAGACCAACGAGGCAGTTAAAGCGAGGTACTCTAGCCGTCGATTTTTTATGGCATATGACCTGTTGTTGTAGCTATTTAATAGCATAAAACAAATTCGTGTCCGCTGTCTGTCCCTTCATGAATTTTGATGCCTTTTTTAATAGATAGAGGGATTCGCCAGGAAGGTTTATGTACAACTTTCCCAAGTCGAAGCGAGAGCAGGTCACTAGTACTTATATTATAAACATATCAACTAAACGTACGCGTTGTTTTTCAAATTTGATTTTTTAAACCGCCCGTAGGCCTCTGGCATGGCTTCACACACCGTTAAAAATTTCTCAGGTGTGCTGGTTTCCTCACGATGTTTTCCTTCACCGTTAAAGCGTCGAATTATGGTACATATGACCAGCAAATTTGAAAAAATTTTTCAACTGGTTTGAACTGACGACCTCTCGCATGGCAAGCAACGACCTTAACCACTCGGCCATCGACGCTTTTTTAGTACTTATATTATGAACATATCAACTAAACGTAGGCGTAGGTAGGCATTTAATACTAAAAATACTGGCCATGAATACTACAAAAAGCCTCAAAGAATAAAACGGGCTTTCAACCGCCATGAATGGCTATAAACAGCTTTGATCAAGAATAGAATACTACCGGACCAGCGTCTTGTATGAATTATACATGAGGCATCGCTTCTAGCTGTGGATTTGACCAAGAGACGGAAACTCAGGGTTCTTTTAAAATTTGGACACGGTAAAAGTAACTTTATGGATCGGTTTCGCATATACTACTATTCTAAACTGATATCACTACAGAGTATAAAGCAAAGTCGCTTCTGTCTGTCCCTATGTATGCTTAAATCTTTAAAACTACTCAACGGATTTTTATGCGTTTTTTTAATAGGTGTAGGGATTTAAAGAATCTTGATCGCAAAAAAGCAATGCAATTATTTATTCATTATATTAGTCTTTATGGGTCTTCACGCGTTAGCCCGCGACCACGATTGGTGTAACCCAGTCGAAACGTCGGGCAGTAAGTAGCTATGTATTTGCTACTCCTAATAACGCGTGTAGACCCATAAAAACTAATATAGTGTAATGGAACGCGGAAGTCTTAAATCATATTATTCATTGTTAGATAGAAATGCCCGAATAAAGGGCATTTCTATTAGAAAACTTGAAGAAGATTCTATTTTCGCATTAATGCAGTACAGGTGCAAAAGTCTAATAGAAACTAAGTGAAAACTAAGTAAAGGCTTTTCCCTGGCAAATGTTACTCAATCAACCAGATCGATTGAAGGAACACAGCTGTGGTCCTGAGACAATCAGGAAATCAGAAATCGGTTTAAGCTCAGGTGAATAGTCTATTCGAATGCTTATAGGGTGACCATGGGTTTCATATTTATAAAGATTTCGGTGCAGGGATTGGCTCCTTTTTGTGCTTATTCTAGCACTATAAGAATCTTTGTAAATATTAAATGCGTAATTAAATTTGTCAAATGGCCGAGTGGTAAGGGTCGTTGCTTGCCATGCGAGAGGTCGCCAATTCAAACCCCGACACATACCAATGTGTTTTTCAAATGTATATATACGTGTTATATATACGATTTTTAATTCATATATACGATTATTCGACGCTCTAACGGTGAAGAGAAACATCATGAGGAAACCTGCACACCTAAGAAGAAATTCTTAGGTTGTGTAGTCGACCAAGTCGCACTTGGCCAGCGTGGTCGACTAAGGCCTTACCGCCCTAGTTTCGGGTGGGTACATGCACCAGCAGTGCGGTCGTATAAAAGCTGATGATAATGAAAAGAATAAAAGCTGAAGAAAGGAACACCTTTGTTGATTATTTTAAAAATATATATCACACAACATCATCTACATTGTTCCGATTCAAAGTAAGTTGCTTAAACACTCAAATAGGCTCCAGCCAGAATACCAGCGCCACAGCGGCTTCATGTCGTTGAGGCATATGCTGAGACTGGGACCTAGTTGACCATTGATAAATGTTGTGTTCCTTGTTGTTTTCTTGTTTTTTTTTTTTGTGGTCAATAAATATATTTTATTATTATTATTATTTGTGTTTCTGATATCAAAAAAACAGTGGAATACAGAAATAAAGTGAAATGTATAAATAATACACCCAAACACCGGTGTTAATCACACAAATATTTGTCCCGAGTGGGAATCGAACCTACGTCTCTTGGCGAACGAGACAGGGGGACTATCCAATGCACCATCGAGCCAGTTAAATAAAAAAAAATGTGTGCGTGTACTAGTGTACACACGTAAGAAGTGAAACGAACCGTGGTAGGGGCAAGAAAAAGATGGCGCGTAACGGAAAATGTGACGCGTAACCGAAAAATGTCACGGTAAATTTTTTTTCCAACGCCGATAAAGAGGTTTCACTTCAATAAATTAATCAATTAAATAATAATACTATTATAACTATTGTATAATTGTTTAATGTAATTTATAAGCACTTAATTAAAAATTATGCAGCCATCAGGAATGGTTTTAAATTAATTTTACTTAGGGTTCATTACCTGTAATTGTTGGGTTTGTAATAATATTTTATTTTAAATATTAATATAATTTTATCAGAACAATAAACAGTCTGTTAATGCTAATTATTTTCCCACATTATTCCACAATTAATTATCTTCCCTGACAATGGCCGCAATTAAAATTTCATTATATCAACTATTTGTCATTGTTATGTCTAGAAGTACGGCACTTAATTTGTACAATTGGATAGTAATTAAAACGCCCATTCATTCAAAGCTCTATTCTATAAATAGTGAATAAAAAAAATATAATGACATTTTTGTATTGTAATGAAGACTTGATTGCACGTTTAACTAAACAATTAAGAATTTAGGCGTACAATAAAAAAAAGAACGGTTTAGCCCGTTTTTTATCTCCATTAGCGACCTTTTTAGAAGTTAATAGATAATATGTAAGTTACTGCCCGCGACTCATATCGATAAATTTTGGATGACATACAATATAAATAAATATTACACAAAATCACATACATTGATCTGATCCCGTAGTAAGTAGCTTAAGCACTCGATAAATATACTTAAATAATATTCAAGAACACACCCAGATACGCATCAAATACCGATGTTCCTCACACAAATATTTGTCCCGGATGGGAATCGAACCCACAACTCTTGGAACCGTAGGAACCACTGTTCGACTGAGTCAATTTTAAAATATATATTTATGAATTGTAGCCTATGTGTTATTCTGAAATGTAAGTTATATTGAAACGATCGTTGAGTAGTTATTGCGTGAAAGAATAACTGCTATACATACTTAGAAAACTGAAAATGTCCGGGATATTTACCATGTTGTTTTGATTTAAAATTTGTTTTGGTTCAAAATTTTTTTTGGTTCAATTGTTTAACCCGTTTGTAACAGCCATTTGTCCGACTCTACCAAACATCGTGGTGACCGCAAAAAGGATCGATAGTACCGGCTGAGTTGCACCAGGTGGTTCTGTGAATTATTGATGAGAGGCACGTGCCGATTCGACCTGCGGACACACCGGCGGAATTAGAGGCATCTTGGTAGCTGGCGGTGGGCAATTCAGGGTTATTTTTCTGTTGGAAGCACCTATGGAATGTTATTCGTGGTCCTGTTACCATTTTAGGGTTGCTTTTACATCGAGAGTCTCTTGAAATTTTTTATAGACTTGGTGTCTAGCTGTAAGCAATTTAGGGTTATTTTGCTGTTGAAAGTACCCATGGAGTGTTACATGGTCATGTACCGGTGGGCATTTTAGGGTTGCTTTTCCAGTGGAAAGCAGCTCTTGCAGGCATTTATGTGGACTAGGTCTGGCGGTGGGCAATTTAGGGTTATATTTCTGTTGAAAGCACCTATGGAATGGTATAGGCGGTCCTTTACCGGTGAGCATTTTAGGGTTGCTATTCCAGTGAAATTCTCTTGGCGTCACTTATGTAGACTAAGTGTCTGGCTGGGGACAATTTAGGGTTATTTTTCTGTTAAAAGCAGGAGTGTTAACGTGGTCATGTGACGGTGGCCATTTTAGGGTTGATTGTCTAGTGAAGGCCTCTTGGACTTATATAATATGTGGACTTGGAGGCCAGCAGTGGAAAATTTAGGGTTATTTTTCTGTTGAAAGCACCTATGGAGTGTTATTCGTGGTCTTGTGACCATTTTAGGGTAGCTTTTCCAGTGAAATCCTATTGGAGGCACTTATGTGGACTAGGTCTGGTGGTGGGCAATTTAGGGTTATTTTTCTGTTGAAAGCACCCATGGAATGTTATGCGCGGTCCTGTAACGGTCGCATTTTGGGGTTGCTTTTCCAGTAGAAGGCTCTTGGAGGCACTTATGTGGGCTTGGTGACTTTGGCAGAGGCCAATTTAGGGTTGTTTCAGGGCATCCGGGACGTGGTGAGGTATTTTAACTGGCTTTTAGAAAGAAGAAGGAAAAGCTTCACATACTATTTGATTGTAATCTGCGTTTAAAATCTGTGCCGCGCCATTTTTGACATTTTTGTGACATGTGCAAAAGAAATAGAGCTATTACACAAAGTGCGGAAAAAAACCTTAAGGTCTAGAGACCTTAAGTGTTTTTTCTACGACTGTAGAAAAATGTAAACGTAAATCAAAGTTTAGTAGTGAGGTGATTTTTCGTTCTTTTTGGTTAAACGACTTCTTTGTTCAACCAAAAAGAACGAAAAATCACTTCACTACCAAATTTCGATTTACAATAATGTAGGTATGTATAACTGTCTAGATTTTTGGTTAAAAATAATATCTAACTTGATTTATTTATAACGCTTCATGACCTAATCAGGCCACTCTGAGAAATACACTGAAGTTATAATTCCTGCTTTAACGTGCGGATACGGAATGTTAAAAGGCTAAATATAGCCCGGGATAATGTATTGTAGTACAAATGAAAATAAAACAGAGAGAAAGAATAGAAGGTAAAAGGGGAAGGCATTTAAACGGTTTCACAATGTTCGACTCTATTTCTAGTACAAGTAATTGCAATGAATCGTCCCCTGATAATATTGATCTATGTAACTTGCAATGAATATTTGAATCTAATTGGTTTGGTTTGCGTTGGTTATTTTAAAATGGTAGCTTCGAAAATCTAAATATTGCTGTCAAAATATATTTTCGGGTAAAGATATTGGTTTTATGAAGGATTCAGATATATTGAGATTAAAAATCATCGAGGGCCGAATGATTAAGGTCGTTGCTTGCCATGAGAGAGGTCGCCAGTTCAACCCCCGACACGTACAACTGTGAAGATGATGAATGATTTTTGGAATTTATGTCCGTTCGTTCGTTCGTACACGCTAATCTTACTAAAGAGCCTTTCTTTGCGATCGAATCTAGATGTTGTTTACAGTAACATGTTATGGTAAGCTCTGCTTAGTTTTTAGTGTTTGTTGTACATCAATCGGTTCATAAAGAAAAAAGGTATGTTAATTTAAAGAACCACGTCTTACTATGAGCGTTTGCAGTCGGTGGGTAATAAAAAATGCCGCCTTCCACGTGGACGAATACGCTGGTAGCTAGCTTATTAAATACTTTTGATTGCATAGTGGAAGTCGCGTCGTGTGAATCCGTATGTAGTCGCAAAGCCAAGCTTTGTGCCGCTAGCATTGTAAAGTAAATTAAACTAGGCTTCTTGCTTTATTGTTTCTGAAAACTGGAGTAAATATTCATGGTATTAAAGTTTCGTAGTATCTGAGAGTAAATACTTGTGCAACAGTTAGTTTAATGCATGTAATACTTGAAAGGAATGGAGGGGAACCAGTAGTTTTCTCAGTAGGCCGTGGGAAGATAATGAAGTACCAAGTTTGAGTTCGTGGTCAAGCCATGATTTTCACTAACATGGATTATCTGAAAGATATATTTTATAGCGATAAATACACATTAATTATAGTACGGGCTCTTCAGGCGGGGCGTGAAACGGCATTTAAGCAGGCCTTCAGGGTGAGTGCGACAGGCTCAATATGATGTATTGTGCCTGTCGACCTCATATTTGGATCTCACTACCGCTTACCATCAGGTGGAGTGAGGTCATCTTGTTTGCCTTTTCTATAAAAGAAAAAAAGTAACTATTTTTTAAATCTTGTATACAAAAACGGCCAAGTGCAAATTGCTGGCGGTTCCGTACTAGTATTGTAAAAAAGGTCGTTCATTTCTTTTGATTTGTTGTTGTCGAAGCAACAGAAATACATCACCTGTGAACAGGTGAAACTATTCATCTGGAAACAGACTTTGGACAGATACATACATACATAAAATCACGCCTTTTTCCCAGAGGGGTAGGCAGAGATCACTTCCAGCGATCCACTTTTACCTCTGTGGGAAACGTGACGTGACGGGTTGCAGACCACGTCGCCGCCATTCTGCCTTGTGCGTTGTTTTAACAAGGTCATTGCGTTCCCACGAGTAACAAGGATATATGACGGGGGAAGGAAAAGGGGAGAAAGGATACTATCGCCTCAGATGATTTGGACTGAGTCGATAGTAGCTCGAAGAGCCGGGGTCGCTTACCGTTTACCAACCACCGGACAGATAGTTGTGACTGGTATCACCTGACTACAGATACAGATTTGGACAGATAAGTCTTGGTAATAGGATTCTATTTTAACCCCTTAGCTACAGAACCCTAGAAAATAACGTATTTACCTTTGCAAGCATTCAAATACATTAATAGAGTAGTTCACACATTTTTCCATTCACATTTACTAAAGAAGACACAAAAATGTTTTCCACCCATTATTTCACCACAATATATTTTGCTTTACTAAAAGAGTACGGTACGTCTCTACATATAGACAGCAGTGCATTAATAGAGTGGGAGCCAGTCTCGGCGCCACAATAGTGCCACTTAAAACACAAAGACGCCACTTGTGTCGTAGTAGAGTCGGGTAGATGTGAGTGAGTTGACTCAATGAGTCAAGAGTAGAGAAATATTTAAGTAAAAACTATTTTTGAGTGATATAAAAGCTGTATGTTTCTTAAATCAATAAAAAAAATTATAAGTGAAATTTTCAATTTTAAAATTTACATTGGAGTAAACTAAAATAGCGCTTGAGTTATTGATTAAGCTCAGTTTAGGGTCGTAAACTGAGATTACAAAATTGACGTGTTTAAGTCTGATTTTTTTCCTGTTTACAGTAGTGATGTCACCAAATAGGTCAAATCTTAAAGAAAGGTCAAATCAAAAGTACCCGTAATCGACGAGCGTGCATGAAGAGGTTGATGAATGTGGATGAAGCGAAAGTGGTGTGCCAGGACCGTAGCACATGGCAGGAAGTGATCTCTGCCTACCCCTCTGGGAAAAAGGCGTGATTGTATGTATGTATGTATGTATGTCATCATTATAAGCCTACGTTCATGTAATTAAAAAAAATAATTTGAGATACATTTGCCTGGCTCGAAGAAACAGAGTTTTAATAACCGTAAGTAGTAAACCCAGGTTCTTACTACCTACTAGTTACGGTTTCCAAGAGTCATTGCCACTATTATTCCTGGGTAACACCTATTTTTTTAATCTATTTTACTGGACTACAATATTTGTGTTAAATCGGTGTTTGTTCCGTACCTGGATGTGTTATCTACATCTACACTAATATTATAAAGAGGAAATATTTGTATTTTTGTATGTTTGTAATGAATAAACTCAAAAACTACTGGACCGATTGCAATAATTTTTACACCATTAGAAAGCTGCATTATTCAGAAGTAACATAGGCTATATTTTATCCCGGTACGGGAAGTAGTTCCCTCGGGACGCGGGTGAAACCGCGTGAAAGAGCTAGTTAAATATATTTAAGTAAATTTTCGTATCCACTGTTGATTCTGATACCCGTTACACAGTGCATACTACGAGATCAGATCGATGTATGTGATGTTGTGAAATATTTGTTAATTATTTATTATTTTAACTATGTCATAAAAAGTTAAATGAGTTAACTCAATGAGTTAGCGAAGTGCAACCCCTCTCTATCCTCGCGGTAGCACCTGCGACTTAAATTTAACCCGCTCCGTGGTTTTGCTTATCACTTTCACACTTTAGACGACGGGTATTTCAACATACCTACTTAAAAATAACTTAATTATAGACAACTAGCTTTCCGCCCGCGACTTCGTCCGCGTAGAGACGTTTAACGGGTAAAACATTTTATCTTTATAGCGCAGTCCGTTAAAAAGTAGCAAATATCCTTTCCTAGGCTCTGGACTATATCTGTACCAATATTTGTTTAAATCGGTTCATCTCTCTATGCGTGAAAGCGTAACAGACAGACAGAGAGACTGAGTTACTTTCGCATTTATAATATTAGTAAGGATTATTATAAGGAAGAAAGATTTCTATGAGTATACTGAATAACTAATAAATCGATTTTAAAAATGTAATGGTTTCTTTGGAGGGTATCCAGTTATGATGGAGCTGAAAAGTCGTGGAAAGGTTTGGAGCACCTTTGCCCAGCAGTGTGAAGATACAGGTTAACATAAAATATAAAATGGTTACATAGTAAACATTTTTTTTTAAATATCGTTGGACTCCCTATTTCAAGAATGCCGAGTGTATCCAAACTTTTAGCGCAACAAGCAGTTTTTTATAGAAACAAAAATAAAACAGTATTCGAATAAACTCAATTCAGCCAGTGGTGTTTAGTTTAAAGTTTTTCCATTACTTAAAACCGCTCAGCAAAAAAAAGCAATTTAAAAAATTCTAGCCTGAACGTTAGCTCGGATCCGACAGGCCCAGATCAATTCTAGATTACGTTCGACATCCCGCTAATAGTTTGGGCACGGGAAAAAATGGCCAAGTTTTGTGTGGAATATAGTTTTTATTTTTTCCATTGATTTGCCTTTTGTCGGATGTCGGTAGCAAGATCGATTGAAAGTCTTAAAAGGTCTTAAATTGAGATATCATTTTCGTATTGTGTTAAGTATCCGTGTGTTTGTCAAGATAGCAATAATAATGATCACATTATTATTGCTATCTTGATTTCATCAGAAATAATTACATTGATATGGCAATCGGCATTTATTTAATTATTTTACACTCTTGCAGGTTTTCGGACTACATTTAAAACACCAAACACGTCCAACAACACGATTATTTTTATTCTGGCAGTATTATACGGAATTGAAGTTCTTTATAAGATGAAAACCTTTGAAGACTGTACCGTTACTAAACTCGTTAAACGACGTCAGCGTAATTAAAATGCAAATAACAATAAAACAAGTCTCAGTAGAGAACTTGAAAATAAAACCCCTCATTTACATTTCAACACCTAAGCAAAAAAGTTTATTATTTCTAATTTTTAATTAAAACGTTGGGGCCGTACGTACCATTCGTCATGGAACGCCCGCCAAATGTTTGAACTCTATTGCAATTGGATAAGGTTCAATATGGCAGAGATAGATTAGGCCGTTAAAAATATATGCCAAATAAAATGATGTCGGTTTTTTAATTAAAATTTAAGGGTGTCCCCTTTTATGGGTTTCGTTGGAAGCCCTTTTCAAGTAATGTGGGCTTGTACGGTACTCACTCACATGAATTAGCATCAATATGGATGTGTCTGAATAAAATATTTTAACGAACTTGGCTCTTAGTTTACTGGTCTTCATTAAGCAGTGGTACTAGCCTAATCGGACTGGACAGTTTTAATATCTTCAGAGATAATAAGAGTTAATTTGAGCAGTGCTGGCTTGTTGGTAAATTAGTTTCACGCGGCGCCCTTAGTGATCAACACTACCCGTTAATATTCTTCAGAAATGGTAACATCTGGCAACTGTGTTTAATTTCTTAGGTAATGGAACGTGGGTTTGATACCCCGTTTACACAAAGTGTGTTTTACCAAAGATGTTATTTTATAACTACTTTGCATTGCAACTTATTATTGTAGAGCAGAATAGATAGATTAATTTCGACATTTGATAAATAATACTGTCATATTATACACAATGTAATTTCAGTGGTTGTTTTCCCGTAGCAGAACGATTTTCTTTCAGTACTATCAAATTATGCTAGTTATTTCGTAAAAAAACAAACATGTCTTTATAATTTTTCGAAAAATAAATATCCTTTTCGAAACCGTGAGAAGCTATAGTTCTTTTAAGTTATGTGATGAAATCAGGAACTGCTTGCCGCATGATATTGACGAATAAAGATAAAGCTCTACACCTTAAGTAATACAAAGCTTTCGAGTCTCGATTTTATCCCTTTCATTAAACCGGTATTTATTAAATTGAATAAACAAGAAGAAGAAGTGGTAAAATGTAAAATCTATTTTACTACTTCTTCTTCTTATCGTATGATGTTAGAGTTTTAAACCGCCCGTAGGCCTCTGACATGGCTTCACACCGCGTAGAAAAATATATCAGGTGTGCTGGTTTCCTCACGACGTTTTCCTTCACCGTTAAAGCGTCGAATGATGGTACATATGAATTTCAAATTTTAAAAACGAATTGGTACCTGGCGGGGTTTGAACTGGCGAACTCTTGCATGGCAAGCAACGACCTTAACCACTCGGCCATCGACGCTTATTTTACCACTAATATAAAATCATTTTACTGCGAGAAAACGACCACTAAAATTTCACTCTGTATATTACATACATAGTTTATATACTATGTAATATATCAGGCTTTTGGCAACAAACGTACCTCCAGTTTGCATGGCCATAAAACTAAGCTGGCAGATAGATTACCAGTTAGCTTCGCAGGCAAACTCATCAAAGTTTTGTATCAGAGCAAATTGGTTCTGGTTGTTCCAAATTGCGCCAATTAGTAGGTAAACTTTAACCTTGCTTGATAGGCAGAGTGTAGCGGGCTCTTGTGTAACTCATGCGAGTGAGTTAGTGTGTGCATTCGCCGATAGGGGTGCTTGCGTTGCGTTAGGTCTACGATATTTCAAAAGTCACTATTTTCGGATTGGATACGTGAGTTTAACACAAATTTTATTTTACATAAAATTAGGTGGTATGTAGAGATCAAAAACAAAAAAAAAATCACTGAAATTATAAATCTATTGCCTAATCAATGGGTTTGATTGAAGAATTTCATAATCTGATTCTTTTTCATAGCTAGCGGCTGCCTGAGACTTCGTCCGCGTGGAAGTGTGAAAATATAAACAGCCTATAATGTATCTTGTAAAATTAGCTATCAACTAGTGAAAGTCCCGTCGAAATAGGCCCGTTTCGGAGATCAGCGGGAGCAAACTAACAGACAGACAGACAAAAATCTTTTTGATTATGTTTATGTTATAGGTATCTATCCTTTATAGATTCAGAGGAGTGTTAATCCCGACACTAATGTACGGAAGCGAAAGTTGGGTATGGCAGAAGAAGCACGAAAGTAGGATAAATGCAGTGGAGATGCGAGCACTTAAAAGTATGCTA
Source organism: Maruca vitrata (assembly GCA_039566165.1). Taxonomy (NCBI): domain Eukaryota; kingdom Metazoa; phylum Arthropoda; class Insecta; order Lepidoptera; family Crambidae; genus Maruca; species Maruca vitrata. Next base: position 914,738 of record CM076935.1, on the reverse strand, counting down.
GGAGTGAAACTGAGTGATAGAATAAGAAACGAAATAATTAGAGAACGTTGTGGTGTGAAAGAAGATGTAGTGACTAAGGTTGAGAAAGGTATGCTTAGATGGTTTGGTCATGTTGAGAGGATGAGTGAAAGAAGATATAATATAGAGAGATAGAGAGAACGAAGAGTATATAATATAGAGAGGGTGTAATTGGAGATGTCGACAGGGGAAGACCAAGAAAGACCTTTCATGACCAAATAGGTCAAATCTTAAAGAAAGGTCAAATCAAAAGTACCCGTAATCGACGAACGTGCATGAAGAGGTTGATGAATGTGGATGAAGCGAAAGTGGTATGCCAGGACCGCAGCACATGGCAGGAAGTGATCTCTGCCTACCCCTCTGGGAAAAAGGCGTGATTTTATGTATGTATGTAAATTTTATTTAGTTGTATAGATAATATAATATTAGTTTATTTACTTATCTAAATTCTTAAGTCATAACAACCAACACAGTGTGGACTTTAATTAAAGTTCTCAAGTAATACTAAGTGCGAAACTATTCGCAGAAACTCTTTGACAAATGTAAAGTTTAATTAGACAGATTGTTTGCACGCGTAAACAGCTGTTTGTTTTCCTTAAACATACTTTATAAGGCCAGGACTCCACCAAACCAGATATACACCGTGAAATTTTAGTGATTGTTTTCCCGCAGCAAAATGATTCTATCCAAGTAGCACAATAGATTTGTGCAGTTTTTTTTTTTAAATCAATAAATGCCGGTTTTACGAAAGGTATAACCGAAACTCTAAAGTACGTTCTAACCGCTTTATTAGGGTGTAGAGCTTCTTTAGCTTTAAGCATCGATTTATACGGCAAGCAGTACCTGATTACGTCACATCTTATAAAAGAGCTTCTCTCGATTTCAAGTTGGAAAATTAATATTTTGAAAATTTAAAAAAAAAATTTTTTTTTTCGAGTAATTATTTGCATGATTCGATAGTATTACTAAAGGCGAATCGTTCTGCCACGGGAAAACAACCACTAAAATTTCACGGTGTATATGCTGTGTGCTGTACCTCAGTTCGGGGGATTCTAATAAAGCGGATATTTATATGAACCTATTTACTTCTTATCTGAAGCATTGTTTGGAATGCACAACGTGACTAATAATAATAAATAATATGACACAACATCACATATCACATTGATTTGATTGATGATATCAATATCTCTATGTACTACCGATATTATACAATGGAGGACAGGTTAAGCAATGCTTACATTTTGTGCCTGTCCGCTTACCATCAGGTGAAATCCTGAGAGTCTATTCAATTAAAAACATATACCTACGTAGAAAATTAAATTAATTACTTTCTTTTTAATGTTTTTTTTTTAGAAAGTAAAAAAGTTTTTGGGTCGGGGGGTTTTTTTAAATTTAAGTTTTTATTTAATACTTTTTAAATTTAAGATTTAGGTTAGTTTCTTTTCTTAAAGTTTCTTTTGCTATTGTAATATACAAATCATTTCCTTTCATTTGATATCCCACTCGGGCATATTTGCAAACAATCGGTTTTTCATTCCCACTTTCATCCCCTATATCTTATAAACGGCCTTACCGATTTTAATAAAACATACCTAAGAACACTCTCGATCAAATTACATTTCAAACAAAAAACTAAATCAAAATCGGTCCACTCGTTCGGGAGTTAATGTGCCACAGACAGACACACAGACACATAGACACAGACTCACAGACAAACACGTCAAACTTATAACACCCCTCTTTTTGCGTTGGGGGTTAAAAATAGGTATTACTCAGATCACAGATCGACGCCAAACGAAAAATTTTCCTATAAATAAAAATACAAATTATACAACAAAGTCGTGCTTTCAATACTTCATCGTCTCGATATAGAACATCAATTAATAAGCCCGTGAAAGTGACACCAAAGACTCAAAGGGCATACTGAATCGCTCGCCAATTAATTGTAAGTGAATTTATTTTTTACCGCCCATCTAGGTGGGAATAATCCCCCCATAAATAAAGTTGAGAAGGGAATAATGGCTGTACTATGGACTGGCGGAATTAGAGAAGCCGTAATTTAAGAATAAATATCTTACATGGAAAAGTAGCTGGTGATTTAGTAGAGCAAATGATTTTCTTTCCTTTTTGGTGTGGAATTTGAAATGTTTTTTTTTTCACTATGTGAAGCATTTGGCCGTGTTTTTTGTGCCAGCGTGGTTTAAATACATAAATAGTCTACTTTAAGCTAGGGCGATAACACCTTAGTCAACCACGCTGGCCAAGTGTGGGTTGGTTGACTACACAACCTAAGAACTTTTCAAAGGTGTGTAGGTTTCCTCACGATGTTTCCCTTCACCGTCAAAGCGTCGAATAATCGTACATATGAATTTAAAATTAGAAAAACACAATACGTGGCGGGGTTAAAACTGGCGACCTCTGACGATGACCTTAACCACTCGGCCATCGGAGCTTTTTGTAGTCATTGTAGCCAGAAGCAATCTGGGGCGGCGGCGGAGCGCGGCGGGGCGTAGGTCGTAGGTCACCTGTTGTAGCGCCTAGAGAGGAATAATCCTGCAATGACATCGACACCGAATTGTGGGGGTTATTGAATGTATCGATATTATCAATACATCACTAGTATCAATTTATTATACATTCATACGACTAAAACCATATATTTTTGTTTAATATGCTAACAAGATGACCTCACTTGACCTGATGGTAAGTGCTAGAGATCCACATATGAGATCGACAGGCACAATAGACATATTGAGCCTGTCGCACTCACCCTGAAGGCCTGATTGAATGCCGTGCCCCGGCTGAAGAGCCCGAGATCATAGGAGGGAGGGAAAACATGAGCTGGAAGGGAATTCCGTGCCTTAATGGCACGTGGCAAAAAGAGGTACTGAACCTCTTGGTCCGAGCCACCAGCGACTGCATTGTATGTGGATGGCAGCGCTGTCCAGCACAATCATGTCGTTCGGGAATGAAAAGAGGAGGGGGGGGGCATAGATTTTCACTATTAAAAATATGCAGCTATTTACTGAATTAACTACATTACATTGATCACAAAAGTGTTTGCAGTTTTAGATTTATTGGAGATGTAAGTAAATAAAACTGATTTCAGCCATGGCGGCCGATCTCAATTGAGATCAGCCAAGTGCGCAGGACATATTATAGTGCACAAGTGCACTCTCTATTCCCTTACTCTCATAATTCGGTGAGACGGCAATCCGACATGACCGATGGGAGATCGGGCGCAGGACCACCGGCTTAACGTGCTTTCCGAGGCACGGGCGTTCAACCGCCAACTTCCTAACTCCGGGCTGAGTAATTTCATTACAAAAAAACTCACACAAATTTTACCCGACCCCGGACTCGAACTGGGGACCTCTCGGTCCTAACGCAGCACTTGCTACCAATAGACGTATTACGAACTAGCGGCCAAGCACACTCGGCATTTTCAAAAATTCTGAAAATCGGGAAAACATGGAAAAAGTATTATCCTGTGTTGAATGTCGGATAACAATTGAATTTCTTGTTGCACAAGTGGCTAAAAGTATTATGATTTTTATTATAAATGAGATGATTCTTCACGTTTGAAGTATTTTAAATCAAAGAAAGAAAAGAGCATTATTACAGCAACGTAGTGCATATTTAATCAAAGAAAATAATTATGTTCCTCTAAGCATAAAAGCCAGTAAAATGTTAGGCCAGAGTTCTGAGATTTCCGGAAAAACTGGTTCAGAGAAAACAATTGAATTAAAATTTAAAATTCTTCAGTGTTATTTTCTTATGATAAGTAAGGATCGTGCATGTGTAAGTTTATAAATAAACGAATTTTACATAAAAACCTTACTTTTGAATCCCTCTATCTATTTTTATTTGTGATTTTAGTGCTACACAGAGATCTAGAGCTTTATAATAATGTAACTAATGCAAATTAAAAATTGGGAAAATTCACATTCATGCCTGACTGGACGGGGACTCGAACCCACGATCTTGGGATTACGCGCCCCACGTACTACCAATTATACTATCCAGGCGTTACGTCATGTATGTGAATTTTCCGTCACTTTACCCGTTAGCCACGGGTGGCGCCCCTACCGATTGCGATCAACACTATCGGTCCGTAAACATTTCTTTACAGAAATGTTGTACAGAAAATCCCTCTATCTATTAAAAAAACCGCATAAAAATCTGTTGATTACTTTTGAAGAGCGTACATAGGGATATAGGGACACAGAAAGCGACTTTGTTTTGTACTATGTTATACTATACGTGAATGTTTGATAATATAGAAGCTTTAAAAAACAATTATGTCTCGATCCGAATATTTCCCACGTATAAGATCCGTCGGTCTGTTTATTTGTTAATATGACGGATATACAGACGGACGGACAACTGATCTTTTACGTTTTTCCTTTTTTTTTACATCCGGAACTCGTAATATCAACTGCGATAGGTACTTCTTTCGCAGTATCTCCATAAAACATAATATATAGTAGTCACCCTACTCTAAAAACTCTTCAATGCCCACTTTCGTATAGCTTTTGAAAACGATGTTAAACTCCATTTAAACGACAGATAAAGTGCGCAAAGAGTCGTTAAGACTTTTTGGAATCCCACAGATAACTGTGAATTTATCCCCGAAAGATGACAACTGTTAAGGAAATTTAGGGGGAAGATTACGGATTAGGGTAATGTACGGAAATTGGGATTTTCCTTGTTAATTTGGTGAAGGTATCAAAGTGTAATTAGGCCGGTAGAGCGAATATTTATTATGGTTTCTATGGGGACGTGAATGTCCAATGCCTGGTGAGTAGACTCAGGTTGCGAGACAACGGTTTTACTTGGCGGCCAATAATTTTAATTATTTGTAATTTTCTTAGGCTTTCTATCGGGTGCTTAAGTAATGTGGGTGCTGCCTCTATCGGTCATTGGTCTAGCAAGTGCTGCGTCAAGACCGAGTGGTCCCCGGTTCGAGTCCTAGGTCGAGCAAAATTTGTGTGAGTTTTTTGTTAACAAATTACTTAGTCTGGAGTCAGGAAGTTAGCGTTGAAAGCACGTTAAGCCGGTGGTCCTGCGCCTGATCTCTCATAGTTCATGTCGGATTGTCATCTCACCGAACTATACTTAAGAACTGAAACTGCACTTTAGTTTGCGCGTACATTTGTTCACTATAACATGTCCAGCGCAGTTAGCTCTCTATTGAGATCTATTGAGATCGGCAGCCATGGCCACAATCGGTCAGACGCATTATTATTAATTTAATGTGGGTACATAGATTTCCTACTCTAAGTACCGAACACAAAGTGTTTTGATTAGTAATAAGTGCAAGATTAAAACCTACCAATTAGAGTCAACAATGCTATAAAAAAAAAAACTTTAATATATAAATAACATACCCAGATACGGAATTAACACCGATGTTCATCGCACAAATATTTGTTGTTGGCGGGAATCGAACAAACGACTCTTAGCCCATGAGACAGAGGCACGATTCAATTCGCTATTGGGATAGTTGAAATATTACAAAAAATTGCGATTTCTATTTTTTATTCTATAAGTAAGTACCTAAGTAAAGTAAGAAGCATTAATAGGTTATTATAGCTGAATGAGGGTTACCGTATGAGAAATACAGTAATAAATAAATAAATAGATGGCAATACGTAGGCGTGATCCAACTGCAGCACGATTGGTTATTCTTGACGTGACATTAACAGACTTGTCAATATTTACCAATCATGCTGCAATTGGACCTCACGCCTACCTGGCCATATAGTGAACTAGCGCCCGTCCCGGCTTCGCACGGGGGGACTTAATCATTAAAACGATTGTTATGGGTAAACTATAAAAGCTGGACATATGCTCTTTTTTAAAGATAATGTTAAGATAAACAATTCATCCATAGAGCATTTCTGTATAACTTTAACTATATGTTCAGCGCACGCCACGGAAGGCCTCAGAAACGATACTTTTACCCCGTTTTTGAAACATTTTCGGTTACTGCTCCACAACTATAGGACTTAGCATGATATTATATAGCCTATGTTACTTCTGAATAATGCAGCTTTCTAATGGTGAAAAAATTGTTGCAATCGGTCCAGTAGTTTTTGAGTTTATTCATTACAAACATAAAAAAATACAAATCTTTCCTCTTTATAATATTAGTGTAGATGTAGATTTCACATATGCGGTAACCCTCGTTGTAGTAGTATGTTATATAACAGTGTCAGTGCCTGACATCCACAGTTCTTCGCTTGTCAAATGGAAATCGGAGATAGGCAGGCTAGTACAGGCATGCTTCGATTCTGTTTAATGTATTTTTTTTTCTTTAGTTTATAATTATATGTATTTTATGTTATATTTCTTTTTTCTGTATGTCTTTTTGTTTTATATAAATGTTCTTGCTTGTGTCTGCTGTTTCTCTTAGACGACTTAGCGCTTTTAGCTGCGCCTATATTATGTTACGAATGTTATGTTGTGTACACATATTTTTGGAGTTACAGCCTACCATTATTGTTTGTGATTGTTTGCATATATTGTAATTGTTGTCGCTCTGTTTTGTGTACCTAAAATAAATAAATAAATAAACCATGCGAATTGAAATAACCTACAGTCTCGACTAAATTAGAAAGGAGCAGCTATACAAGTCTAGACTCCTAACAATCTAATGAATAGGCCATCCCAAGTAAGGATTCCATTTATGAATAGATTTTTTAGCTTTTACGTCGTTCAGTAATAAAAGAACGGCCTAGATTTGAAGCCAGATGTAGTGTAATGCTACCAAGCCCTAATAAAGGGACGAATGACCGGGCCTATTACGTATTATTGGTGCCCTTTCGGGATATTAGGAGCCGAGGAAGGCGGCAAAGATAAAAGGCAACGAATATTGGCATAATATTTTTGCGCGCGAATAAAAGGTTGGTAAGTCACTTTTTTTTCTTTTGTTTTTTTAGAACAAAGAGTTTTTTTACTGCCTCGTAGTGCATTTGCTGTTGCCCCAGTCTATTGTGCCAAGAATCGTAGATTCAAGTCCCACAAAGGATAAAATATTTGATTAAAGTCGGTGTTTGTCCCGTGTCTGGGTGTGTTATTTATATATTTAGGTATATTTTTGTACACCATTGTTGTTTCTGATTGCCGTAATTCGAACAAAGAAGGTAAAGTAAAAAGCAAAATCGCTTCCCACGTCTTTCTGTCCCTATGTATGCCTAAAAGTTTTAATGTATAATGACGTACTCGAAGCGAATCGCGAGTCACTATAATTACAAGCTTTTATTTAACTTGCAATGTATGTATGTATGTTTGTGTGTTCGGGTGGAATTTTATAACTCAATTTTAAGGCACTTGCCCTCAACCGATTGAGCTGAAATTTTGCATGCACGTGTATATCCGATGACAATGCAATATTATTATGACATGGAGCTGATCTGATGATGAAGTCGGAAGATAGCCATAGCAACTCAGTAATTAAATAACATAACCACATCGAGTTTGGGCTCATTTCATTCGACTAGATGAGTACTTTGGTGCTAGATAGTAACCAAGGTCTGATGATGGAGCCGGAAGACAGCCAAAGGAACTCAGTACTTAAACGACACAACCAAATCGAGTTTGGGCTCGTTTGATTCGCCTAGATGAGTACTTAGATGCTAGATGGTAACCAGGGTCTGATGATGGAGCCGGAAGACAGCCAAAGGAACTCAGTACTTAAACGACACAACCCCATAGATGAACAGACTTAGGAACTTACAAGGTGAAAACTAAAAAGTATAAAATAAATTAAGGTAAAAAAATCTTTAAAAACAAGCTTTTATTTAAATGCGCTAAAAAGAAAAAAATAAACTTTTACACTATAACTTTACTGTCAACTTATAACATTTCAAATTCAACATATTTGACACAATTTATATGTTTTAAAAGCTTGTCGCGAGATTTAAGTACCTACTCGTAATTTTAAAAGCAAGTTTTAAAATACCTGCCTATTAAAAATTTTAAACTAAGAAAGTAAATACGAGTACTTAAATCTCGCGACAAGCTTTTAAAACATATAAATTGTGTCAAATATGTTGAATTTGAAATGTTATAAGTTGACAGTAAAGTTATAGTGTAAAAGTTTATTTTTTTCTTTTTAGCGCATTTAAATAAAAGCTTGTTTTTAAAGATTTTTTTACCTTATTGTTATAATAGTGGTAATAGTAATTAAAGTTTATAATATTCTTTTAAACATAATAAAATCAAGGGAGACAAAATTATCAACGACTTAATTCACAATAGCTAAAAATGTGACTACATTTTTAAATATATTTCCTACGCAATAAAAAACGTGTTAAAGAAAATAAGGTGGTAAGTATTAGCTAAATAGTGTTCTCGTATTAAGTGAGAAAAAGAAAAACTTTATTCGATAGTGGCGTTATATTCTCAGCTCTACTTCGAGTGAGCAAGTTACGATTCTGCACAAATCGGTTCTTATTCGAGAACGTTCGATGGAATACGAGTTTTTATTCCCGGAAATTTTCAATGGAAAACCGGATTTCTTCAAATCTTAAATCCGGAAAATGCGGCAAATCTAAAAATATTGAACTCTAGAATGGATATTCTTAGTTTTAGATTTCGTAGAAATGTCCTCGTCTCGCGCAAATATCGGATCGTTTTAGATCACTCGATTTGCGTAAATTGGTTGGTCCAATTGAATGTGTCAGAAATTTTGCAATAAGTTTTGAACTTAATTTGTAGAGATATGTTTATACAAATGTATTATCACAGCATCATATATGGACATACACGTAACCACTGTTAGGGCCCACCCTAAACCTCGTTGACCACTTATAAAGTCCTTGCATATGTGTTTTATTTCTTTGTGTGCGTTTTGTGTCTTGTGTATGTATCTATATGTCATTGTTACCTCTATGTCGTGGTCAATAAATGTTTTTCTTTCGTTCTTTCTGAACTAGGGCAATCAGGCCTTAGTCAACACGCTGGCCAAGTGCAGTTAGTTGACTGCACAACCTAAGAATTTCTTCGTAGGCGTGCAGGTTTCCTCACGTTGTTTTCCTTCACCGTTTAAGCGTCGAATAAGGTTTCCTCACGTTGTTTTCCTTCACCGTTAAAGCGTCAAATAATCGTACATATTTCAAATTTGAAAAACACTGTGGTACGTGGTTTGAACTGGCGACTTCTCGCAGGGTAGCAACGACGTAAACTAGTCAGTGATGGCCGATCGGTTAAATTCGATGCTTTTTTACGTATTTATAAACTTATTAATTTATTAGATAAACACTGTTTTCATAAACTACTCATATATACTTTTATAAATATGATGATACTTTCTTTCCTTTTCATAACAAAACATATTATATTTCTTCAGCCGTTTCGTTCAACGATTAGCTAAACGAATGAAAATAATGATTATTATTTTGCTATTAGTGTTATACAATTGGTTACTGATTGTAGAGTATCTGTCATTTAATAACATTAAATATCATGTCGACCTCATATTTGGATCTCACTACCGCTTACCATCAGGTGGAGTGAGGTCATCTTGTTAGCCTATTATAAAAAAAAGTTTGTCTTACTTTAAATTTTTAAGCACGCATCTTAAACATTTCAAGTGCCTACCCTTTAACAAACAATTATGTAGGTAGATGGAAGGTCACCTTTGATTGAAACCAAAATTCTTAGAATCCGGGTTTAATCCCTTTTACCCTTTGAAGGCAACTTCTTCGAGGTCTAAATCCACATGATTAGGTAAGAAGATAAATTGGATTCCCCTGTGGGCCAATAATTAGATCTACGGGGTGATTTTGTTGGGAGAAAAATATAGAAATGCGAGAATATTAATAAACGCATTTCGGAAGAGGGATATTATGTTACTCGCAAAAATATGTAATTTTTAAAAGAGCGTCGATGGCTGAGTAGTTAAGGCAAGGCTTGATATGCGAGAGGTCGCCAGTTCAAGCCCCGCCACGCACAACTGTGTTTTCAAATTTCGACTGTTTGACGCTTTAACGGTGCAGAAAAACATAGTGAGTAAACCTACGAAAAAATCTTAGGTTGTGTAGTAAACCAACCCGCATTTTTGGCCAGTATAGGCCGTATATAAATTACCATAAACTTCCATATGTATTAGATAGATAGATAGATTTTTTATATGCCAAAATGTGGTACATATAAAGGTGTTAAATACAAAGGTTCGTGCAAGACACATTCACCCTTCAGGGCATGCAAATTTGATGTCAATGCTTAAAGTCAAAGTGGCGGATGTATACCATGTTTTCTTCTTCTTATAATATATTAATTTGAATTTGGAATTCCTTGCCAAAGAAGAGTAAATCGTGATTTTGAGTGGCCAGTACAATAAACGCCAATTTCATATGTAAGAAAAGGTTCTGCCAGAATATCTGCGACGTCGCGTCCTTGCGGCTGCCGTAGCAGCATGTGCCGTAGCAGCATGTGCCGTAGCAGCATGTGCCGTAGCAGCATGTGCCGTAGCAGCATGTGCCGTAGCAGCATGTGCCGTAGCAGCATGTGCCGTAGCAGCATGTGCCGTAGCAGCATGTGCCGTAGCAGCATGTGCCGTAGCACATGTGCCCTAGCACATGTGCCCTAGCACATGCTGAGGCAGAACCTTTTGATCATAAATGTATTTTTATGTGTATGTTTCACTAGCTGTGCCAGCGACTTCGTTCGCGTTTCCCCCGTTTTTAACACATTTTCCATTGTATCTTTGCTCCTATTAGTCGCAGCGTGATGTTATATAGCCTAAAGCCTTCCTCGATAAATGGTCTACACAACGCAAAAAGATTTTTTCAAATCGAACCTGTAGTTCCTGAGATTAGCGCATTCAAACAAACAAACAAACAAACAAACTCTTCAGCTTTATTATATTAGTATAGATTTTAGTTTTGTATTTTTAATATTATTATCAATTAATGTTTTCTATTTTATTCTATTCTATTCTAACCTAATATTTATTAAAATAGACGCAGAAATGATAAGTATTGAGAGAAAAGATGAAAAAAGATAACATAGAACCAACAGTAGAACATCCTAAGAATGACGTCTGCTCCTCTCTGACTCTTTTCAATCACTATTGGTATTGTTTTTATTAAATGACTGGACTGTAAATGGCTGCAGTGCCCAGAGAGGCATCTCCGACCTAAATCCGAGTCCCATCTGCCTGGCACACCCATCCAAGTGTTGGAACGATGCTTAACCGACTGTGAACGAAACAGATATTGTGTTTGTGACAATTGATTTGGCTTTTGTATTCTATATCCTAAAATAACGGCATTGTTAGACGTCTAATCTTATATTTAGTTACAAATACAACTAGGTATATCTAATATGATGTTAAACTACTTTTACGATGGGAAGACCCTGATGGTAAAATAGGGTCCTATAAAACAAAAAATTGTAAACAAAAAAAAACCGCCTTCAAAAACCCGACTCACTAAAAATTACAAAATAATATAATACGAACATTTATAATCATCTGGGTATGAATTTTATATGTTGTTGAAGGCGGTGCCGTTTATATTTCCAACAGACAAGCACAGAGTGCTTCTTTTTCCTCAAAATTTTGATTGGCACCGCCTTCAAAAACATATAAAATTCATACCCAGATGATTATAAATGTTCGTATTATATTATTTTGTAATTTTTAGTGAGTCGGGTTTTTGAAGGCGGTTTTTTTTTTGTTTACAATTTTTTCATACTTTTTAGTGTTAAATTTTTTGTTACCCTATTAGTTCAGCTCACCTGTAATACTACTGATATTATAACTAGTAGTCTTAATATGTATACAGTATTGAAAGAATTATCCTTTTACTCCAAACAATTAAGGAGTTGACCTTCCATCATCAGCTCAGCATCATAACATTATGATTGCAAGAAGCAATGCCAATATCACTTCAGAAAATATATAAAACGCGGTACATGTGCTTATAAAATTTGAGGGTTGCCCTCGATTTCTCCTGGATCCCATCATCAGATCCTAGACTGGTCACCCTATTAGTTCAGCTCACCTATAATGCTACTGATATTATAACTAGTAGTCTTAATATGTATACAGTATTGAAAGAATTATCCTTTTACTCCTAAGTATTAAGGAGTTGACCTTCCATCATCAGCTCAGCATCATAAGATTATAATTTCCAGAAGCAAATGCCAATATAAATTCATATAATATGCAAAACGCGGTACATGTCCCTATAAAATTTGAGGGTTGCCCTCGATTTCTCCTGGATCCCATCATCAGATCCGGGACTGGTGAAAATGGGACCACCTCGGAAGTGAACTGTATCCAACCAAAAAAAATTTTTTGAAATCCGTCTATAATTGACGAAAATATCGGTGAACATACATAAAAAAAGAAAAAAAAAAAAAAAAAGAAAAAAAAAAAATATTATACATACAGACGAATTGAGAACCTCCTCCTTTTTTTGAAGTCGGTTAAAAAGGGTTATTGACTGGCTCGGTGGAACAGTGGGTAGTGACCCTAAATGGCTGGCTGGTTCAAAGAGTCGTGGGTTCGATCTCTACCCGGGACCCACATTCATGAGAAGAACATTTGTGTTTGTTCTATGTATTGGTGTGAATATGTATAAGAGTACATAATACCTGCTGGGTCTTTTATTTCACTGTGCGGAACTTAGAAGTAGACATAACGTACCTCATTATCTTATATGTCACCACTGCTAGGGCACGAACCTGCCCTAAACTAGGGTAAGGCCTTAGCCAAACACGCTGGCCAAGTGCGGGTTGGTTGACTACACAACCTAAGATTTTTTCGTAGGTGTGCAGCTTTCCTCAAAATGTTTTCCTTCACCGTTAAAGCGTCGAATAATCGCACAAATAAATTTCAAATTTTAAAAACACAGTGGTACGTGGCGAGGTTTAAACTGGCGACCACTCGCATGGCAAGCGACCTTAACCACTCGGCCATCGACGCTTTTTTACAAAGTACCTAATGATAATTAATCATACCATAAAAAGAACTACTTAATGGATACCTTCGAGAATTACGGAGAAGGGTATAAAAATCCCATTAGTTCATGAACTGACCTATCTATGAGCCAATAAAGGCGCTATAAAGAAAATTGAATTGATCCATTTATCGGCTTCTAGTCAGCAAACCCCATTATGTATGGGATGAATGAATGCTTCCATTATGCGAAACGTAAATCTCACACCGAAAAGAGACTGTAGGTGTGGGACATAAAGTACAATTTGGATAAGTAAGATTGAGTACAGCGCATTGCGTTGCATTCCCTTATTGTTTATGTGCAACAGTAAATCTGTCTTCTGTTGTATTTACAACTTGTTCACATGTAACTCGTCAATAAATTCCGAAGTTTTCTAAACTGAATTGATTAATTAAGTACAGTTTTAATTAAGTACAGTATATTTCTTTTGGAAAGCAGAAAATTTCCGATATAGTTACATCGGTGTTTGTTCCGTGTCTGGGTGTGAATATATATTTAAAAGTATCTAGTATAAGCTCTGCTTAGTTTGGGGCCCGATGACCGTGTGTGAAAATGTCCCAGATATTTTGTTTTTATTTTATTTATCTTATATTAACATTTGCATCATCAGTTATGTAAATAAAACATTGAACTAGGAACTTAAATTAGCTTATCAACTAATAGTTTGACCTCCAATCTAAATGAATGCTAGAACACAGAATGCAAAGTCCAACTGTTGACGTCAGTTCTACAAATAGACGAGTATTGATTTCATTTAACTTTCTTGATTTTTGGCTTAAGTTATAGTTAAGTTAATCAAAGGTTAACTTAAAGAATGGTTTAGATTGATCAGGGCGTGAAATGGCATCTAAGCATTTCTTCAGGGTGAGGTCGACAGGCTCAATAGAGTCTATAGAGTCTGTCGACCTATGTGGACCTAACTACCGTATACCATCAAGTGGAGTGAGGTCATCATCTTGAGAGTCCTTTTATTAGAAAATAAATAAAGATAGATATTCATGAAAATAAAAATTTAAATAAAAATTATATAACATTTACTTAGAAAGCTTTTGAATCACTATTTCTAATAAGATTGTCGTTGGAGCTTTAATTAACCTACCAGATATTTATTTACTTTATGAACAAGAAATAAACCTGCACTCCAACGAAGATATTCTGAGGCTGTGTAGTCAACCAACCCGCACTTGGCCAGTGTGGTTAACTAAGGCCTCATCGCCCTATTAGGTAGGTCCGTGCCCCAGCAGTGGGAACGAATATGAGCTGATGATGATGTTGAATAAACTTTGTGAGTTTGAGTTTAAAAACCTAGATTCCATACTTTACATTCTGACAAAGTTGTTGTGGACCTAATAAAATTATTTTTATATGTGCAAAGATAAATACTTAATTTAGTCTGTTCAACGATTCAATTAAATTTTTGTACCTGATGCCGTGAATTTGATATCAATGTTCTGATATCCTTAAACAAACCAATACCCAGTTTCGCTAGATTCCAATCAAAAATAAACACAACGAAAGGTCATTCAGAATCGAAAACAACGTTACAACCTTTGCAAAATTGTTTTCTGAATTGGATTTAGACAGTAAGGGATTATAACGGATCACGGCTATCTCAAAATAGAGAATCTTTTGTTTAGAAACATGTCGATGACACTAAGGTGTATATAATAACCTTACTTTGTTTACCTGACATTTACAAAGTTTAGTTAAAGGTTAGGGAGAAGAAGAAAAATTACAAAGTATACGAAACTAGTTGGGCAGAACACAGGCTTTTCTAGCGCATAAAAATTTAATAATGACCAAATTTTTTATGTCATGTATACCTCTGAACTTAGTTCGAACTGAGCTACTAAAGTTGGAGTAACAGTGTGTTCACACCTAGCGATTTTTGGGCGATTTCGATCGCGGCGATATTGCCGCGGTTTCGCCGCGAGCTCGCCGCGATCACGCCGCGATATCGCCGCGATTCCGCCGCGATTTCACTGCGATCGAAATCGCTAGGTGTGAACAGGCACCTTTTTTTTTACTTAGACCGTATCATCCCACTGCTGGGCAAAGGTCTCCTCCAAACCTGTCCACCGCTCTCGAACAGGCACTTTGAAGTTTAAAATTTTTCTAAGGTTAAGAGGCATTTTTTATCTTTAAGGCATGTGAGTGAGTGATATGGTAAGTGATAAATTTCAATAAAATATTCGAAAAAAACAGATGCCACTGATGCACTGACTGACGCAAGTCCGGTGATGATGAAGAGGCTACTCCAAGACATCATCATATGTCGGTTTTTTTTTTAATTAGGCTAACAAGGTGACCTTACTCCACCTGTTGCTAACCGGTAGTGAAATTCAAATATGAAATCGACAGGCACAATATACCAAAGCATGCCCCGCCTGAAGAGCCCGGGATCATAGGAGGGAGGGATAACATGAGCTGTAAGAAAATTCCATGCCTTAATGACACGTGGCAGAAAAGAGGAACTAATGCTCTTATTCTGAGCTAGCTGCTCTTGCATTGTATGTAGATGGCAGCGCTGCAGTTAGGAAAAAAATAATTTCATACTTATGTAGTATGTAGAAATTTTCATGTAAGTGAAACATCTAGAGAAAATAAAGTTGTTGTACCAGCAAATATCTTTGTTCCCAGAACCTCCCACAATGGAGTTAGCGACATAGCGTAGCGCGGGCGATGCGCCGCGCGGCGCGGGCGCATTCGGCGCGCGTAATATGCGCTCGCTGAACGAGACTGCGTGCGCGGCGCTGCTTGACGACGTGCGATGGGACGAGCCGGCCAGCCTCGTCAGCCTCGCCGTGCTAGCGCTCATCGACGTGCTAGTCATCGCGGGTGAGTTGAACGATTTTACAGGATAGGAGCAAGCAAGATAAAAAAAATTATAAATGAATAAAAAAACGGTTTAATACTAAAAGAAAAGTGAGCAAAAGGATATATCTCAGTATGGCTTATCTAGGAAACCAGACAATGCTGTGATAAAGATGTTCCTATTCGTCTAAATTATATTAATTAAGTAAAGAAGGTAGGCTTAACCTCTTAAAAACTTATGTAAAAACTTATATAAGTTAAGGACATTATGACACACGATAGAGACAGTAACTACTGACTGGATGACTAGCCAGTCATCGGCGGTGAGTGGAGAGTTGAACGGTTTTACAGGATACAAGCAAGCAAGCAAGTAGAAAGCTTTGGTACTGTTGATATGCGTCTTAATGACAGACGATAAAGACAGTAATAAATGACTGGTTGACGTTTCGACCACGCTCAACGACGTGCTAGTCATCGCTTGTGAGTTGGACAGTTTTACAGGATAGGAGCAAGCAAGTTAAGAACATTGGTACCCTTCAATATGCGTCTTAATGACACACTAGGAGACAATAACTACTGACATGTTGACGTGCCAGTCATCGGGGGTGAGTGAGGAGTTTACAGGATTTTACAGGATAAGAGTTAGCTATGATTGACGAGTTGGTCGGTTTTACAGGATAGCAGCAAGCAGTTGAGAGCTTTGGTTATTTATTATGCGTGTTAAGAATACACGATAGAATAAACAACAACTACATAGCTAATTACTGCCCAACGTTTCGACAAGTTACATCAATAATGGTCTTATGCGAACTGACTTTATAAGGATAAAGAAAATCCGTTATTAATTGTATGTTTTGCATATATTATCATTGTATTATCTGAAAGCTGTAGATTTTGTGATACATTGAAATCAAATAAAAGATGGAGGAAGCAACAGCACAAAAAAAATTAACCAGGTCTTGGCGTGATCACTTCTACTATAGTTAGTAGGCGCAGTAAAAGTATGTTGTCATGGCTTAAATATAATGGTGTGAGACAAAAAATCTCTAATCCTAAGATATCCTTGTTAGTGATTATAATTTGATATAAAAATAACCCATAAGTCTTGTCTTTTCAACTTTCTGTGTCAATAAGTCAATAATCCAATACGATAGATAAAAATGTTTATGTATTTTTTTTTCCTCCTTCTGCTTACATCAAACGCATACAGCCTTTGTGTTCACTGTGAATAAATAAAATAACAAAATTGAGTTTGAACGGAAATCTTCATCGAATAGCTAAGTTAATGTTCAAGTTTAAGACGTGCACCGTATTTTTATACGCTAAATAAATAAACGCTTGAGGCTTCTTTCAATAGTGTCACAGTATAAGAATATTGGCTTAAATTTTGCCTTTTGGCACTAACATGTAATACAAACAGAATTAATATATACTTTTTATGTTTATATCGGGAATCCGCCCGAATAAAGACAAGGTAAATCCTAGATATTTTCAGTTTTCTGAACAATCACGTCAAATATAAGACGCTCAAACGTCCAAAAAATAACGTTACTAACTCTAACAGTTTCATTTATTACAAAAATAGGTGAAGATTACTTTGAATAATTTGTGTTCCGTATCACGAAAGTAATGAGGGTTGTCGCGTTTGAGAAATCCACTAGATGGCAAGACGTAGTTGTGAGGTCTAACTGCTACGTGATTGGTGAAAATTGACATGCCTGTCAATGTCACGTCAAAAATAACCAATCATGTTGCAGTTGGACCTCACGCCTACGCAGTGCCATCTAGTGAATTTCTCATACGCGACAACCCTCATTTCAATGTTTCTTATTCTAAAAATTCATCTATATTTTTACACTTGTTTTTCATGCTTGTGACAGTCAAATTCACTGTTTTATGAGAAACAAATTTAAAAAGGTTTGTGATTTGGATTCAGAGACGAAAACCTACGTATTTCCGCTATGTCAGGATTCGGCGACGCTGATTGGCCAACTGAGCGCACCTACAGCGCCATAGATCTAGAAAAATCTTATGATGTTCGCAAAAACGTGAGACAACACGGTAACGTTTTTTTCTGTGTGTGCTTTTTGAATAATAATAACATAAGTCACGTGTGTCCTTTGTGGTGTGAAAGTGGGAGTGTATCGCATTTATCTCAACATTTCTGCCCCGACAAACCAGGGTTCCCTGCAGGCAATGAAAGCGGTGGAGTTACAGATGAGTCTCCGATTCATAACACCACAATACAGTTACCTTACCTTCGCATCTGAACTAGAAGTTTCTGTTTACTAAAATAAAACAAAAAAAAACGTCAGCTGCCTATAGTAATTTTACTCCACTAGCTGACATTTTTATAAAACCACAGAAAATACTTAACGTGCTGTTTAAAATTGTACTGTACTGGTACAAATTTGTTTTACTCTGCAATACCTCTACAGCTACGACGTAGCACGCTACGGACGTGCCCGTAGCGTCGTAGCGTTACAAAAGACTACGCGACCGGAAAGTCGCGAGAAAAATTACTGTGAGGAATTTCCGCTGGTCTAACGTATAAGGTGGACAGGCGATTCGTTATTTTGAATTATATTTTACCGCCTGGTTTTTATTTACTTTAGATATTATTGTTTATATGGGGATATCTTTTGCCGTACCTTACCTTAAAGGCGTAATTTTATGTATGTGTATGTACCTTTTGCCTCCTTTATGCAATGATGAAAATATATTTTAAACAAAGACCAATAATTTATTTTAAAATAAAAAATAACCACAAGTTTCATGTTATTTTTACTGTGCATGCTTTTTAGTACATAATTCGTTGAGGTGAGGTTAAATGAACATCATAACATATTTTTACTCATATTTTTCAAAGATTTCTAGGAAATGTCTAAATTATTATAAAAAGTTAAAAACTAAAACCCAACTACGACAAAAAACGACGCTGAAAAAGTATAAAACAAGACTTTTAGAACACTGAACTGAACAAAGTTGCTTATGTAGTTCCAAGTAAATGGACACAGTAGACTCTACCAAAATGCTTATGTTGAAAATTGACAATAATGTCATACAATACTATTTTGAAGTATGCAATATTTACTATGTAGAGATAAGTTTTCATGTTTGGAAAACCGCAGTCACACGTTGTCAAAGTGCTACGGTAGGTAGGTACTTGTGTATGGAACGTGTGACTACGCCTTTCCAAACATGAAAACTTATCTCTACATAGTAAATATTGCATACTTCAAAATAGTATTGTATGACATTATTGTCAATTTTCAATATAAGCATTTTGGTAGAGTCTACTGTGTCCATTTACTTGGAACTACATAAGCAACTTTGTTCAGTTCAGTGTTCTAAAAGTCTTGTTTTATACTTTTTCAGCGTCGTTTTTTGTCGTAGTTGGGTTTTAGTTTTTAACTTTTATTATTTGTACTATTTTGGTGTTAAAGTGTATTTGTGGCGCATAATATTATCAAAAGTTAAATTGATGAACCAACATGTTTTATATTTTATCAGTCCATGAATATACGTAAAGTCACATGCAAATGCTAGTAATATATATATATTTAAAATGTACAAGTAAAGCGCTTTCCAATGATACCAAACACGGCGTATTTATCTTAACTTTATTTTTTTACTCTGTATGTTTTGTCCGCTAGTGGGCGCCACATTAGATTTTGTGAAACCCTATATAGCCTATAACCAGCGGACAATTAAGACGCTTCTAATGATATGTCATTTGTCGAATTCTGACAAGCAATTTAGAAGTTATGTGGAAACAGATGAACATACATACATACATACAAACATACATACATACATACATACATACATACATACATACATACATAGCCTGTCAAAATCATAACCCTCCTTTTGCTTTGCCGTAGTCGGGTAAAAACATAAAATGTTTTAAGTAAATAAGCAAAATTGAAAGCCACCTTATGACTGGCCACAAACAAATAAAAATAATATTTTTGTACTAAGAAATTCGTGATGCTCATGAATAACTTTGTACTTGTAGAATTCCCAGAACGTTTCACTAGATTTCGTTTTACCCTCATTTTTAATGTTACAGTAAAAGTAAAAGCAGTTAGAAGTCTTTTCATCCCCTATTTTCTCCAGATAAGTAAAAATTACTTATTTTACTCGTTTCAGAGTAACACTATTTAAATGGGCTCGTGAAATCAGCTTTTTAAATGACCATCATTTGTAGTCTTTAATTTCATGTAAAGAAATGCTACAGGAATTTATTTTACTGTAGTCTCCTATACTATGACTACGGCGTAGCACGTGCTACGAACTACGTGTTTTATTCTCAGGCTAGTCTGAGAGGCGGGATGTCATCTGCAGCTGGGTTTTATTGGGGTGTTCTGTTGCTTTTATTGTTTACTCTGCTTCTCAAACTGTGATGAAATTATTCATAATCTCAAAACTTGGCGTCCTTCGGCTGGATACGTAGATGAAAATGTTTGACAATCGCATCAAACTAACCGCATCATATGATCGTTTGTAACTCCGATGTGTATATGATATATTGCCTCATACCGCTTATTGGTCTACCGATAGCAAGCTCTGCATAAGAAACATGAAGGCCCCATTTCGAGTCCGGGGTCGGACTAAATTTGTTTTAGTTTGAAATTAGTTCGAGCAATATGATATTTTAAAGGTGTAGGCCAGTTTAAACTTACTAGAACATGCAATTTGGATTTTGTTCACATGTTTCAAGTTGTTATTTCTTTGACCACAGTTAAAATTTTGCAATGGAATCAATATATTATTTTACGATCTTTCTTCGAAAAAAGTAAAGTTTGAAAACTCCTAGATTTGTGTGAAGCTTAGGTCAGTAGGAATATTATTGTAAGAAAATAGAGGTTCTCTATCTAAAAGAGAAAAGTTACATAAGTAATAAGGCAAATAATAGTTCTGTATTTTCAAAGAAGTACAATGCTAAGCTCTGTCTGATTTAAAATGCAAAGAAAATTTTGCATAGTTTAAAAAGATCGCAAGTATTTCCTTGCTTTAACCTCTTGGATGCTAGAAGCATACCAAATGCCTTGATACAACTAACTCTCGACGGAAAAAAGAGTATCATTGCAGTTTCTTATTATTTTTACACTTCTAGTTACTATAAAAGTTGGGTATTGACTGCCCCGTTGGTCCACTGGCAGCAAGCGCTGCGTAAGGACCGTGAGGTTCCCAATCAGAGTCCAGGTTCGGGTTTGTTTTTTTTGTTATATAATTACCCAGCCTGGAGGAGATGGCGGTGGCACGCCCATGCCTCGGAAAGCACGTAAAGCCGGTGGTCCTGCGCCCGATCTCTTATCGGATTGCCGTCTCACTAACTATGGGTATTAGGTTTCAGACAGTGCATTTGCATTTGCTCGCACACTTATATCACTATAATCTGTCCTGCGCAGTTGGCCAATCTCAATAAAGATCGTTAACAAAAAAATCGTATAAGTATACTTGGACAAAACTCCCAAATCTACTATTGATCCAATCCACTAAGCAACAGTGCTCCTAGCAAAGAGATAGTATCTTACAAACTATATATTTCAAGTATCTATTTACCCTTTTCCATAAATCATAGAAGGGTGGTCCTTTATCAAAGTTTCTCTCTTGCAAAAATAAATCTTCATTGCCTCTGTCTCTGAAAACTTTTAGAGCGAAACAACCGATCCGACTCCGGGCCGACTTTGGTGTCTTTCCCACTAGTATGCTAGCGCAAACCGTTAAACTAATAACAAATTTTTTTGAAGTCGGTTAATATAACATTATTCATGAAAAATAATTTCAATAATAAAATAAAAGAGTGTTGAACAGAAATCGTAACTCGTCATTGATTGTCATGTGTACTTAATTAAATATAATGTATTTATAATGGAGAATGTTCATGATTTTAGATAATTATCCAGCTTTGAAGTATTCGATAAACCGAATCGATATGTGAAATTCGTTTCGACAGCTCCTACCAGCCGTCCTGTGCAGATCGTCACTCCACCTGGCCTGAGGGCGTCCTTTCTTTTACGTTTACCTAAACGAGATTTTGACTTTGACTTTTAGGACCCCATTCCACATGATGGTAAGCGGACGTGCGTGCTACACATAGAAAAATAGACCCTATTGAGTAAAGGCTTAATAGGGTCTATTTTCATCTCAATTGGAATATAGATTCCTGACCCAGAAGGCCTGGGGGCTTAGACAAAGTAACAATATCGAAACGATAACGAAGTTCGAAAAGAACGAAATGTATGGGATTATGATTTATCGCGTCTAATGTCAATCCCATACACTTTATTCTTTTCGAACTTCGTTATAGTTTCGATATTGTTACTTTGTCTACGGCAACTGCATAGAAGCCGTTTTAAGTCAAATTATACGTTCCATTCTGTCAATACAGCCTAGTACTCAGTCCCCTAGTGAAACAAACACTCTATTTCCCTTCGCACCCCACAGATGGCGCCGACGGATCATCGGGAACTATTGAAAACATAGCGGATAAAAATAAGAACTTTGAAACCTTGTTCGCTAGGTTTTATTAGAAAAGGGTCGTCTTTTTATATTGCTCTTAGGGTTGTAGGAAAGTAGAATTTTACAGCAAATGAAATGTTTTTTAAAAGTGGTTCATTTCGTACGTAGCTTTTCTTGGAAAAATACCCGTAAGGTTCATAATAAGGCATCCGACCGATTTCGGTCATGGCGTCCAATCTCAATCGAGATCAGCCAACTATAACATACAAATATAACATAGCAAACACAAAAGCTATCTCTGTTCCCTTACCCTCATAGTTCGGTGAGACGGCAATCCGACATGACTCATGAGAGATCAGGCGCAGGACCACCGGTCCAACGTGCTCTCCGAGGCAAGGGTGTACGTCCACTAACTTCCTGGCTCCGGGCTCAGTAATTTCTTAACAGGAAAACTCACACAAATTTTACCGACCCCTACTCGAACCGTGGTCCTCTCGATCCTAACGCAGCATTTACTACCAATAGACTAACGAAGCAGTCAATTCACATTACAATCATCATCATCATCGTAACAAATAACGAACACCATTTTCTGGTTTTACACGGTAACAGTATACAGTATACCTCATTACGTGCAAATAATATAAATTATAAATATGTGACTTAAAAATCGGTCGATTATAAGTTAAAATTATTATGACATGAACTTAGAGACGAATATACGAAATAAAGCGTCGATGGCCGAGTGGTTAAGGTCGTTGCTTGACATGCGAGAGGTCGCCAGTTCAAACCCCGCCAGGTACCAATGTGTTTTTCAAATTTGAAATTCATATGTACCATCATTCGATGCTTTAACGGTGAAGAAAAACATCGCGAGGAAACCTGCACACCTAAAAAGAAATTCTAAGGTTGTGTAGTCGACAAACCCGCACTTGGCCAGCGTGGTCGACTAATTATTCAATCATTTTGGTGTCTGGGTGTCCTTTATTAAAATATACATATTTATATTTTAAGTGTTTATTCCACTATTCGTTTTATTTTAATTTGTACAGTTGTTATCGTACTTTAACATACTTACCACGAAATCAGATCAACGTATGTGATGTGTTCAGATATTTAAAACAAAAAAACATGTATTTATTCAACTGCCTCACATACTTTGCTAAAAATCTCGCATCCATTTTCAACAAAGTACAAATTCCAGAACACGCAATCAAGAAAATACAAAAAAAAAACAATCTTTTTTCAAACGTCGGGAAAAATGTAAAGGGAATTTGCCCGCAGCGTCAACCCTACACGAGTTTTATGGGACACCCTGTGTTTTGTATGAGCCCGACTGATTCCTTTTTGTGCTTTTTTTATATTGTGTCGGAGTTTTGTTGCAAATGCAAATAATGACGAGTTCATAAAGAGATGGGCGTGGTCTGTTACTATATTACGACGTGTGACGACATAAAGAGATGGCGATATGGAATGTAGCATCGATGGCAGAGTGGTTAAGGTCGAGATGTCGCCAGTTCAAACCCCGCCACTGTGTTTTCAAATTTTAAATTCAAATGTTCGATTATATTATTCGATGCTTAAACGGTGAAGGAAAATAACGTTGGGAAACCTGCACGGAAACCTACGAGGAAATTCTTGTGTCATCGACAAATATTAAGATCTGTAATTCTTTTTTACAATTGAGATAAATTAAATATCAATCAATATGGCTCATTGGATAGTTTTTCTGTGTCACAAGTGTAATCTGTACTAATAATCCTTACTAATATTATAAACCCGAAAGTAACTCTGTCTATCTGTCTGTCTGTTACGCTTTCACGCATAGAGTACTGGACCGATTTAAAAGAAATTTGGTACAGATAAAGTCCAGAGCCTAGGAAAGGTTATAGGATATTTTTTAACCGAGTGCCCTATAAGGAAGAAATGTTTTACCCGTTAAACGTCTCTACGCGGACGAAGTCGCGGGTGGAAAGCTAGTAATATTATAAAGCTGTTTGTTTGTTTGAACGCGCTTATCTCAGGAACTGCTGGTTCCAATTGACAAAATTATTTGCGCGTTCAGGATCTCAGGAACTGCTGGTTCCAATTTGACAAAATTATTTTGTGTTGATAACGTCGCGCTGCGACCAAAAGGAGCAAAAAAACGTTGGAAAATTAGTACAAAACGGGAAGAAACGCAAGCGAAGTCGCTGGCACAGCTAGTTCAAAATATGAAGCCTATAGAAAATGCAAATGAATAGCCAATTGCGCAGGAAATACTCACCCAAAGTGTATCATGAGGTAATGGCAAAATTTCGTTGAAAATTTGCTAGGACTGAAATCGGTTCCAAATCATTAATTATGAATGATGTTCTAAACAAATTCAGAATGCACAAGCCACTTGAGGTGAAGGTTAATAAAATTGACCTTATTTTAATGTCGGTTCCATTAGCATTGGTCGGCTACAAACCGCAGGAGAGTCCGAAATTAAATCCGCAACGAAATCACCGTTGAGTAGGGTAACATCAAAAAGTTTCAGGATTTTTAACACTGATTATTTCGATTTGGGGTGAGAGCCATCCGCTTCCCCGGAAGTCCGGTGATGATGACGAGGTTATTCCAAGCCATCATCGTAAGTCAGTTAGAAAAAAACTGATTATTTTTAACGTATGCTGTATCCTAAAATTGGCAGTGGACTTACAAATAATTTGAGTATCGTTGAATAAATATGCAAGCAAGCACATACTACGATTTAAAGACTTTCTTTCATGAAACTCTTTCAGCGTCAGCCCATATACATCCCCACTGCTGGGGCACGGACCTACCCTAAACTAGGGCGATATGTCTTATTCAACTAGGCTGGCCAATTGCGTGTTGGTCGTATTCAAAACCTTAGAATTTCTTCGTAGGTGTGCAAGTTTCCTCACGATGTTTTCCTTCGCCGTTAAAGCGTCGAGTAATCGTACATGTGAATTTCAAATTTGTAAAACACATTGGTACGTGGCGGAGTTTGAACTGGCGAACTCTCGCATGGCAAGCAACGACATTTACCATTCGGCCATCGACACTTTTTTTTAATGAAACTATTTTAATTGGAGTATTATATTTTTTTTATTTACAAAACATAACTATTTTTTCAAGGATATATAGGACTAGCTGTGCCAGCGACTTCGTTCACGTTCCCCCGTTTTTTACACATTTTCCATTGTATCTTTTCTCTTATTGGTCGCAGCGTGATGTTATATAGCCTAAAGCCTTCCTCGATAAATGGTCTATACAACGCAAAAAGATTTTTTCAAATCAAACCAGTAGTTCCTGAGATTAGCGCGTTCAAACGAACAAACAAACAAACAAACTCTTCAGCTTTATAATATTAGTATAGATGATAATGCATAAGATAACACAACTTTTTAAAAAGCTATACAAAACTTGGTCGTAGGATTTTGAACGATTTAATGCTAATAATGGTAATGTTAACATAATGTGTGTATGTGTGTGTGTCCAACATAATTCCAACCAACAATAGTGCGGCCAACCCTCATGTGACGTACTCAATCAAGCCTCATGCATTAGCAGATTAGATCTGTTTGGTGGACATTTACATACTCCACGCTTGGCTTCATAAAGGACGTGTGGTTAGTGAATAGGGTGTCTATAGTGTCTTATTATCAAAGAAACACAGATAAATAGTAATAATAAAGTAACTAAAATATAACTATGCAGTAAACACACACACAACAACAGTTTCAGGTGGGAGACGTTTTGTCGACCGGTTGCTGTTACCACCATACAGTTGCGTAAAACCCGCCAAGTGACTCTGGCCTCTCTCGGTCAGGTCGCGTTCCGACAGGCTCAATATGGTCTATTGTGCCTGTCGACCTCATATTTGGATCTCACTACCGCTTTCCATCAGGTGGAGTGAGGTCATCTTGTTAGCTTATTATAAAAAAAAAAAAAAAAAAAACAATGACATGTCAAATGTATTAACATTAATATTATTCATACAACGTAGTTCTAAGTGCTGCCAACAGATGGCGCTGTACGTTTTTTTACATCACGCAAGCGTTTCGTTTGCTCGACTGTATAACACTATCGCTTGGAACCATAGTAAATTGTCTTTTTTGTCTGAATGGATATTGGCATTGTATTCATAGGGAGAGGGAATGTTTTAGGATTATGACACAAAGTGAGAAACTTTGTTTCCGGTCTCTCTTCTCTTCTTCTTATTTCAGAACTAGCTTAGCCAGCGACTTTGTACACGTTCATCCCCGTTTTAATGCATGTTCCACTGCTCCTTTGCAAGTATTGGTCGCAGCGTAATGTTACGTAGCCCAAAGCCTTCGTTGATAAATTTGTTTATCCAACACAAAAATATTTTAAGCTTTCGCGTTCCATTACACTAAATATTAGTCTTTATGGGTCTACACGCGATATTAGGAGTAGCAAATACTTAGCTACTTACTGCCCGACGTTTCGACTGGGTTACGCCAATCATGGTTGCGAGCGACCATAAAGACCCATAAAGACTAATATTTAGTACAATAACATTTTTTCAATTCGAACCAGCTGCTCCTGAGTTTAGTGTGTTCAAACAAACAAACTCTTTAGCTTTATATTATTAGTATAGACAAATAAAACATTTTTAAAGATTGCCTGCAGAGAAAGGAAAAATATAGGTTTTTTTATATATTACCATAGAAAGTTTATATATCTGTTTACATACTTGTTTCTCCTTTAATATTAACCTTTAGCTAACAAAAAGTTACCAACCCAACGCCGTCAGTATTCCTAGACCTAAAATACCTTACCTAGATTTCCTGTATTTCATGTTGTCCGCGACCTAAATCTAAGTCCTAGAATAAATTCTAGGTACAAAATAGGCCAGCATCCCGAAAGGTCTGACAGTCAATGACTCGCCACCCTCGGTAGTAGCCATTCACATCCATTAGTTGATTGGATGCGATTCTATTGTAGATCAGAGGCATTCACGTGGCAAGGAGACTAGGTAGATAGGAAATAAACTACCTAGTTTGATATGTGTTTCAAGATTTTGCTGTGGAATATAAAGTCGCTAAGGTTGTTTTTAAGCTATTGCATAGCTTTTATCGCGGGCTTTGAGCGCGGCGACCGAACCAAGAAATTCCGTAACGAAAAAAACCTCACAATCGTCTAACGTCGTTTCAGTTCGGTAGACTTCGGCACGGTGTTTGTGTGCGTGCGGTTAGACGTATTGTACGACTCTAAGAAACTCGCACGAAACGAGACGAGCTGCTCCGAAATCGGAGGATGCTATGCAATAGCTATACCGCGTCCAAAGATTGAATTTAAGTTCCTTATTTATAAATATATTTATTTTTAAAATACAATTCTTATTAAATCCTTCATCCTATTTTAAAAAAATACCTGGTGAGTATTACCCACTACGTCACTATGAAAACGTGTCAAACGGCGTAACCTTGTAAAAGCGTAATACAGAGTGGAAATTTTACGTTTTCTTTTTATAATTCAATTATTTTAGGTAATAAAAGACAAATAATTATATAATTATGTGCATTTGAAATTTTGAAATAACGTATTATATTTAAAAGTTGTTCTTTATGATTCGCGTAAATATGTTCCTCTTAACAAGGATAAATGCAAAATATAAAATAAAAAGTGTCAAATCAGTCTTCTAAGAACGGCTCCGGTATAATTATCTAGTTATTTGTCTTTTATTACCTAAAATAATTGAATTATAAAAAGAAAACGTAAAAATTTCCACTCTGTATTACGCTTTTACAAGGTTACGCCGTTTGACACGTTTTTTATAGTGACGTAGTGGGTAATACTCACCAGGTATTTTTAAAAATAGGATGAAGGATTTAATAAGTATTGTATTTTAAAAATAAATATATTTATAAATAAGGAACTTAAATTCAATCTTTTGGATGTGAATTAATGTTTTTAATAAAAATTTGTTATAATTAGACCTTGCTTGGTTATAAAGTGGAAATAACTGTTACTTATATACTTCGGCAATTTTACCGTTGTCCCTCACTAGTGCCTTTGAGTATAAAGCCACTGGAGTTGCCATAACGTCAACGCTTCTAACAAATTTTTTCGCCACTTTTAGCGGGGGGCGAGGTAAACACGTACAGCACACCACCAAAAAATTAATAACTCAACAGACACAAATTTTGCTGTAACGATAAACGCACACTACAAAAATGTTCAACACTTCAAACAATACACGCACACAAACAAAGTTTTCACGTAACTACGCAACACACATACGAAAAAAATAGTGATGACACAAATAATAAAATAAAATCAGTTTGGTGAATGAACTGAACTATCTTGTACTGATTATTGTAATTCAATAACATTTTGTGGGATCTTATTAAACAATTTTGTGCTTAAACCCAAGAACGACTTTCCAGTCTTTTGAAGCCTGAGCCTTGAAACGGCAAACTTATGTTTATTACTGGTGTTAAAATGGTGAGGATCCGATATTAAATGATTGTATGTTCTTGTAAACATATAAGATACAGTCCAAAATGTACTGAGAGGATACGGTTAAAATATCTATGTCTTTAAAAATATCTCTAAGGGAGTCACAGAATTTCTTTTTCATTTTCAGACTAAATTTCAATATCGTATGACCAGAGGAAAGAAAAGTAATTTTTCTAATTCATCTTACAAGATTTAAATATAACATATGTTTAGACCTTTTATTTAATTCAAAAATTAAAGTAAAAAACGGATTATACAACTAACTGCAGGGAGTGAATGATTCATTCAAATGTCGAGTCGCTTTTTTGACTTTGTGACATCACTAGCCCCCGTACCACTGTATTCTTGTTTATTTTTTTCTGTCGTTTACGTATCGCAACGACTTTTTATTTAAATGGCAATTCTTCTTAAATACACGTTTAAAAGTTAATAAAAACACTTAGATATGATACTAAACGCGCTCTTGTTGCGAATTTGAGCTCTCGATCGCCTTTTACATGAGAATACTGCACAACTAACCATTTTTCAAGAGTAACGTCACGCGACAGGGATCAATGCAAAATGGCGGTGGTGCAGCGACAAGTAGTTTTATTAAACGTGTTTGAACAGTTGACCAATGTACTTTGCCGGAGGGGGTCGCCCGTGTAAGGCATCTCCAGTGGCTTTATACTCAAAGACTAGTGCAGTCAGTCTGACATGTAGCAAATCGGCCAACTTAGAGCGGCTCTGGTATAAGTAATAAATATGAAAACCGACTATAAGTACCTACTCTTAATTGTAAATAAGTAATAAAATAATAAATAATAAATATTGCACAACATCACATACATTGATCTGATCCCGTGGTAAGTAGCTTAAGCACTTGTGTTACGGATATCAGAATCAACAGTGGATACACAAATAAACTTAAATATATTTAATAATACACCCAGACACGGAACAAACACCGATGTTCGTCACACAAATATTTGTCCCGAGTGGGAATCGAACCCACGACTCTTGGAACCGTAGGTTATGAACCTGAGTCACTAGCCACTGTTCCACCGAGCCAGCCAAGTAAGTATGTATACCTAAATATATACTTAGTGCTCTGCCTTCTCCGGTATATAGGCGTGATTAGGCACTAATTAGGTATTTATGTTAAGCGTTCATAATAGAACCTAACCGCAGCAGTGGTCTCCTTTTTCACGGCTTTCAGGGTGAGTGCGACAGGCTCAACATGGTCTATTGTGCCTGTCGACCTCATATGTGGATCTCACTACCGCTTACCATCAGGTGGAGTGAGGTCGTCTTGTTAGCCTCTTATAAAAATAAAAAAATAAAAATAAAAAAAAAACCAAATTATTAAAAAATTGCCAGTTTTTTATTTTTTCCTTTGTATTCATGTAATTACCTATCTGCATACCAAATTTTAACACTCTAGGTCATTTGGAACTGGGTTAGAATTTTGATCTGTCAGTCAGTCAATGATAAAAATGAGGATTTTTGGACATTAATATCTAAATAACGGTTTGAGATAAGCTTATGAAATTTAGAACACATATTTATCTCGCAAGTCACAATATATGAGCCAAATTTGATACGTTTATGTGAAATAGTTTTTGATTTATGAGGGGTTCAAAAGTGGTTCCAAATGGTTCGTGTAATATTACACACGGTGCGGCTCGCCAGTTCTGTTTCTTGAACTTGGCTTGACACGCTACCGCGTGTCTAGATACGATCACCCGCGAATACATCTTTTATTTATCGTCTCCCGGGCCCATCCTTACATGGCGACCCTGCCAGTGCTGCCTTGTGGGCAGCGCTGCGCAATAGTGAAAAAGTAAATTATTGGTGTAATAAATATCGAGTGATATTTAAAGACTAAAAGTGCAAGAGAAAAAGAAAAAGGACAAAGTTGGTGAAATTCTGAAATAAAATGGAGCTGGCTGCCGGGCGCTGATGGCGCCAGATGGAGGTTTTTTTTATTGCTGGGCGCCGGGAGTTGACGGTGTCGAGATGATGAGGTATGAGCCGGCTGCCGGGAGAATGTTGGAGTCCAGGATAGATGTGGACTCCGCCGGTGCCGGGTGACGTTCCAGCCTCGTCACCCAAGTTTTTTATGTTTTTTTTTGTATTATTATTAATCGTACCTGCACGGGAAAGGTACCTATATTCTTTTTATTACTTTATATTTTTTATTACGTGCCAAATAAAACGCACTATGTTATAAAGCATTATATTGTAGTAGTAAATTCTTATTTACGTAGACGAGTCAATTCAAAAATTTCAATTTTATTTTAAAGACTTATTAGGTACTGTGTTAATTTTCAAGTAGATTTAACAAAATTATGAAACTTCAGAATAAGAGAATAAGAATGCACTTATTAACTAATTTAATTACTTTTGCAAGGATTTCTGATATTTTTTTTATCTTTTGATGCGACAAATATTCAATATTTTTTTTCTCTCTTGTTCTAAAATGATTTTATTGCTAATATATTTTATAATGAGTGTTTAATTGTTGATTAAATAATTTACGCAAGAAATTCTTCGAAATCAGAATTCTATTTGTTACATTGTTAAAAAGTCGCTAGGTATTGCATACCCAAATATGTAATCTGTGTCATTAGTGAAGAAGTTAACAATAAGTCATGCGCTTACGCGTCAGCAGAATTTGATACGGTGTCATGTCTTGCTTATGAATTCTTTTCCTTGCAGAGGAATGTGTTAGATGTTATCGAGTAAACAAGAAGATTAAATTCGATCCGTTTGTTTGTTGTTCTAGTTAAATCAAGAGCTAATTAGTCAGATGTTTTGAATAGGATGATATGATAACTATTTGAAAAGGTAAAGACTGTGTTCTTAAATATTTTATAAACTGTAAATGCATACGAGAAAATTTAATACTGGGAATTATTTGGAATTTGGAAATAATATTTAGTGAAGATTGATAATGTTAGTATACAGAATGAGGTAGAGTAAATCCAATCAAAAACATAAATGTGAAATGAGAGCCACGTTCAATATTATGATAATTGCCTTGGTTGTTGACTTCAACGACAAAAGAAGTGAGATCTAAATGGGTGCCAAGTTCAATGGTCAACCCTGAAATTTATTTATAAGTAACACTATAACATACCTATCATATCTTCTTATAACATTTAAGATAATGTATGGTGGTAGCCTATGAAGGTCTGTCTTGGCTAGTTTCTATAAACCTACCAACGTATTATTATGTTCGCTCGCTAGTTTCTACCAACAATCCAAATTTTCGGAATTATAAAATAAAGACAACTAACTAGACTACTAACTAACTAACTATAGAAAACTAGCCAAGACAGACCTTCATAGGCTACCACCATACATTATCTTAAATGTTATAAGAAGATATGATAGGTATGTTATAGTGTTACTTATAAATAAATTTCAGGGTTGACCATTGAACTTGGCACCCATTTAGATCTCACTTCTTTTGTCGTTGAAGTCAACAACCAAGGCAATTATCATAATATTGAACGTGGCTCTCATTTCACATTTATGTTTTTGATTGGATATCATTACTTTTTGTAGAAAAGTATATATCATCGTAACGCCGTAGGTCCTTTGAAAAGGACAAATTCAAAACTACAACTAGACTTTATAAATATAAAACAATTGAATCAGTTACTGTATTTTCCTACGTTTACGGGGTATAACCCTAAGTAATAAATATGAAAACCGACTGTAAGTACCTACTCTTAATTGTAAATAAGTAAGTATGTATACCTAAATATATACTTAGTGCTCTGTCTTCCCCGGTATATAGGCGTGATTAGGCACTAATAAGGTATTTATGTTAAGCGTTCATAATAGAACCTAACCGCAGCAGTGGTCTCCTTTTTCACGGCTTTCGGGGTGAGTGCGACAGGCTCAACATGGTCTATTGTGCCTGTCGACCTCATATGTGGATCTCACTACCGCTTACTATCAGGTGGAGTGAGGTCATCTTGTTAGCCTCTTATAAAAATAAAAATTAAAAAAATAAAAAAAAAACCTAATTATTAAAAAATTGCTAGTTTTTTATTTTTTCCTTTGTATTCATGTAATTACCTATCTGCATACCAAATTTTAACTCTCTAGGTCATTTGGAACTGGGTTAGAATTTTGATCTGTCAGTCAGTCAATGATAAAAATGAGGATTTTTGGACATTAATATCTAAATAACTGTTTGAGATAAGCTTATGAAATTTAGAACACATATTTATCTCGCAAGTCACAATATATGAGCCAAATTTGATACGTTTATGTGAAATAGTTTTTGATTTATGAGGGGTTCAAAAGTGGTTCCAAATGGTTCGTGTAATATTACACACGGTGCGGCTCGCCAGTTCTGTTTCTTGAACTTGGCTTGACACGCTACCGCGTGTCTAGATGAATGTTTTATTGTATGTTAAATTAAATAGCCTTTGTTGACAATTAGAGTAGCATTACAACTAAAAGGCGCGGAAGATTGAATATTTGGAAGGATAGTAAATGTTTTATGTTAGGAAGGTTTGGATTTCGGAAAGTTTTATGAGAGTAAGTGTACTTTAGTTATTTATGTTTTGTATGCATTGGATTGATCACCCACGTGTTTGCAAGCATTTATAATAAAGAATACTAGGATTGTTTGATCTGTTATAGCAAGTTGAAGGAAGGTTGACTGAATGTCAAAATAATTATGATATTGACGATTATACCGGATTGACGTTAGGTTAGGTATTAAACTCGGTCTCAAATCCTTCCTCTGATCATGGTGTAACTGGTCGTTCTCTGTGAAGACGGTTGGAGATATTTGTAGAATCTTAAAATATAGAGCCGTAGTTATTATGAAATGTATCAAGTAAATGATACTTAAGGGCATTAATCCTTCATATTTGAACATAGTGTAGACGAGCTCTCTCAGTGTAAATTGTTGGACAAATTATGACCCTGTATAAAGTGAATGTGATAATATGAAATGTAAAATGTGAAGAAGAATATTATAATGATGAATAAATATAATGATGAAGAAAATGAATAATGATGATAAATAATATAAATGAAATGTCGACATAAAGTGATGTATGAATAAATAAATAATATGAGAATAAATGCGACCAAATGGCGCGAGGTACCCAAAGGGATAATTTAAATGATATACGAAATGTGAGTCATGTCTGTGACCAATGATTATGATTTTATAGTTGAATGTAAAGGTGACTAATGGATTTTACAAAGTATTTTTTGAATGAAATGAAAGGTTATTGTGAAATGGAAATGAATAAAATGTTCTTGTTTTGTTATTTAAAATTATGATTTGTTTTCATATTCACACATTGTTTTTTATAAGAAGGTATGATTTTAGCAAGATTTTTTTTTAACTCGATTGATAATGTTTTTATGTATGTTTTTATAGTAAAAGTTACCTTGAATTAAAATTGTGATGTAAATTTATACTAATGAAGAAAATGACATGACACCAGGAATACCAGGATATATACAAGATACAGATTCAGGATAGCTGATTTTGATAGAAAATATTTGTTTTTAAATTTTAATATAATGTTTTGTATTGAAATAAATAATGTAAATTGTTATTAAATTTTACCATGTATAACTCGTCTACAACCTAGCATATACGCAATGTTTATGTTTAAGTAAATAATATTATGTCCAGTTTTTATAATGTTTTTTTTTTTGATAAATGAAAAATTAAATAAAATTTTGGTTTAACGATTTATTAGATTGAATTTTACACTTTGCGAAATTAATGTGATTTTTTTTTCTCTAATTTAAAAAAAAACAAAATTGTTAATTTCTTTTTTTTTCTACAATAAGGGGGGTGGTGTAGTGGTGTGACACACTTCCCCACACATAGGTAGGTAAAGTAGTATATAAGTAGAGCGTAAGACAATATAGTGAGTTACAATATACGATCACCCGCGAATACATCTTTTATTTATCGTCTCCCGGGCCCATCCTTACAATGACCTCACTCCACCTGATGGTAAGCGGTAGTGAGATCTAAATATGAGGTCGACAGGCACAATAGATCAGGTGAGGTTAATCGGATTGATTTGTTATAGAGAGGAATGGTCCAATTTTGACAGTTCTCGTTAACGCTGACTGTTAACCGTTTCTCGTTTTTCGTAGTCATCATATACTTTCATCTTTTACTCATATTCTTTACATTATCGTTTTAAGAACTGGCCAGCTACTTCGCCCCCGTTTTTTTTACACATATTCCACTGTTCCTTTGCTCCTATTGGTCGCAGCGTAATGTTATATAGCCCAAAGCTTTTCTCAATAAATGCTCTATCCAAAATCTTTTTTTCAATTGAACCAGTAGTTCCTGAGATTAGCGCTTTCAACAGGCAGAAAAACTCTTCAACCTTATAATATTAGTACAGATGTGTAAAAGTGATAATGAATTTATGTGAATGAATTCCCTACATAAATGAAGAAGTTTTTGATATCGATTTAAGACTATAACAATGTATGTAGCTAATGAGTAGAGCATCCTTTCTGGATCAAGTTCTTTTACACAAACACCAATTTAAGCTTCCGTCAATTATTTTCGCAATATTTTTTAAAATAACTTTTTTACAGATTTTTCAATTACTTTGGACATTAGTATTTTCGTTCCATCAGAAACTGTACGACAGCAAATGGGCCCACATCGGTCAAAGTCGCAATCGCTCATGCTTTGTGAAATGCAAACACAATATGGAGGCTTTTATGGCATCCCTTGATTTGATTAGCAGCCTTTTTTACCAACATAATGTATGTGTAGCCACGATTTTTCGATACTACAAGTAAGTTAAGTAAAGTTGTTTTAACATAGCATTAGGAAAACCGGTTCCAACACCAATTTTTTAAGGCATCCCCAGCTAACATTACAAAAAATGTTTTAGTCTCTTACTTAAATTGTATTAGAACTGAGTTTGCAAAATTAGGGCCTAATTTTGCAAAACTCATGATTTTACTTTTTCTCTGCGCTTTAAATTACAGATCCAACCAACAACATATTGAAACTATATCATATCAGAACTGAGAGCCTTCATTTTGGTCAGACGTATATAGTCAAATAAAAAATAAATATTTCACAGTCACAGTCATCATCGTGATGATCACGATCTGATCCAGTGTCAAGTAGCTTAAGCACTTGTGTTACTGATATCATAAACGATAGTGGATACACAAATAAACTTAAATATATAAATAACACACCCAGACACGGAACATATATTTATCCCGAGTGGTAATCGAACCCACGACTATTGGAACCGCCAGCCAGGGTCACAAAATACTGTTCCACCAAACCAGTCAAAAGACCCAGTGAAATAAGACATAAAAATTTCCCATTGTTATATTTCAATCAAGCAAACTTTCACGCACTGGCCATAACAGAAATTACTGTTATTTATGAGGTCTTGAAGTAACGAAAAAGAATCTAGTTCATTCGTAAATCATTCTTATTGGAGGTAGAGCAGGGAAGACCAACATTTACGCTCGATTTTTTTTTATAAGAGGCTAACAAGTTGACATCACTCCACCTGATGGTAAGCGGTAGTGAGATCCAAATATGAGGTCGAAAGGCACAATAGACCATATTGAGCCTGTCGCACCCACCCTGAAAGCCGTGAAAGAGGAGACCACTACTGCGGCAACAACGAGATTGAGTGCCATCATGGTTTGAAATTTATATGTACGATTATATTTGACGCTTTAGCGGTGAAGGAAAACATCGTGAGGAAACCTGCACACCTACGAAAGATTTCTTAGGTTGTCAACTAACCTGCACTTGGCTAATGTGGTTGACTAAGGCCTTATCGCCCTAGTTTAGGGTAGGCCCGTGCCCCAGCAGTGGAGACGTAAATCGGCTGATGATGATGAGTGCCATGAAAACACTATGAAAGTTTAGCACTTTTCTTTTGTATGACGGACGGAAGGCTCCTGACTAATAAAATATTTATTACATTATTCCTTCATTCGGTACCTTTTCCTGTTTATTCTTGGATGTTTTATTGATTTGTGCACTTGGATTGGGTAATAAATGGCTTTATTGTTTGTTTTTGTTCATATATTACAAATATACAGTTACACAATACAACGAAAAACTCGAGGAACTAAGTTTGAAATTATGCTACAAAATATTTATAAATATTCCTTCAAGTATGATTTTATACTTTCGCGTTCTATTACACTAAATATTAGTCTTTATGGGTCTACACGCGTTATTAGGAGTAGCAAATACATAGCTAGTAGTCGCGTGCGACCACGATTGGTGTAACCCAGTCGAAACGTCGGGCAGTAAGTAGCTATGTATTTGCTACTCCTAATAACGCGTGTAGACCCATAAAGACTCATATTCCTTCAAGTAGGTAAAGGTTACCGCTGTACAATAACAATAACAACTATATTCAGAGAAACGTAAAAGCTAAACATTGAAATCACTTCACAACTACTTCAAATACCTGAAAACAAACAAACTTTTAAAGATTCACCAATTATTACCAGCTCTGAGGCAAAACTCTCAAGACCCTAGACGCTTTACATAGTTCTCTCTGTTCGAAAAACAAAAACAAATGTCAGGGGCGTTCACCAGAAATTTCCTTCCAAACTTAGGGACTATTACTTTTTACTGCGTAAAAAATTGGGTTACATTCCTGGATCGTTTCCCACAAATGTTGCCGGCCCCTGTAATTTGGGCTAAGTGTAAAACGGTATTTGTATTTTTTATTTACGACTTTTACGCCCCGAAATGGAACTTGAGGCCCGGTCCCACCAAAGGTAGGTTAGTCCCCGATTAGTAAATTGGGCGGTTAATATTTAATAGCTATGTTTGGTTTTTGTTGTTGGAACTTTACGGATGTAAGGAAATATTGACCGGAAGGTGAAATAACTTGAATAATAAAGTACAATCGATGGTGTAACGCACACACCTGTGTCACACTTCCATTCGTGTTTATTTTTTGAATAGACAGAATACCCCTAAATTACCTATTATATATACTTAAATTAGTTATTACTATAATCTATACTAATATTATAAAGCTGAAGAGTTTGTTTGTTTGTTTGTTTGTTTGTTTGTTTGAACGCGCTAATCTCAGGAACTACTGGTTCGATTTGAAAAAATCTGCGTTGATAGACCATTTATCGAGGAAGGCTTTAGGCTATATAACATCACGCTGCGACCAATAGGAGCAAAGATACAATGGGAAATGTGTAAAAAACAGGGGAAACGCGAACGAAGTCGCTGGCACAGCTAGTTAGTTATAAAGCGTCGATGGCCGAGTGGTTAAGGTCGTTGCTTGCCATGCGAGAGGTCGCCAGCTCAAACCCCGCCAGATACCAATGTGTTTTTCAAATTTGAAATTCATATTACCATCATTCGACGCTTTAACGGTGAAGGAAAACATCGTGAGGAAACCTGCACACCTGAGAGATTTTTCAACGGTGTGTGAGACCATGTCAGAGGCCTACGGGCGGTTTAAAACTCTGTCACCAGGTTGTTCATCAACCATACGATAGAACGAAGACTATAATTAATAAAATGTGTGCCAATAGCTAGGACTTTATTTTGTCACCGTGTTAATGAAGAAAGAAATAATAGGCAGTTATATTACAGACTCAAATTAAGCTGTCACTCCAATGCGTTATTTAAGATCCGTCAAATCGTTCTTCGATAAAGTTTTTTAAAAAAGAATTTGTCGGTGTAATTTGCTATTTTATTCTTTTTAACCGACTTCAAAAAAAGGAGGAGGTTCTCAATTCGTCTGTATGTATAATATTTTTTTTTTTTTTTTTTATGTATGTTCACCGATAATTTCGTCAATTATGGACGGATTTCAAAAATTTTTTTTTGGTTGGATAGAGTTCACTTCCGAGGTGGTCCCATTTTCACCAGTCCCGGATCTGATGATGGGATCCAGGATAAATCGAGGGCAACCTTCAAATTTTATAGGGACATGTACCGCGTTTTGCATATTATCTGAATTCATATTGGCATTTGCTTCTGGCTATCATAATCTTATGATGCTGAGCTGATGATGGAAGGTCAACTCCTTAATAGTTATGAGTAAAAGAATAATTATTTCAATACTGTATACATATTAAGACTACTAGTTATAATATCAGTAGCATTACAGGTGAGCTAAACTGTTAGGTTGACCAGTCTAGGATCTGATGATGGGATCCAGTAGAAATCGAGGGCAACCCTCAAATTTTATAGGCACATGTACCGCGTTTTACATATTTTCTGAAGTTATATTGGCATTTGCTTCTGGCAATCATAATGTTATGATGCTGAGCTGATGATGGAAGGTCAACTCCTTAATAGTTGGGAGTAAAGGGATAATTCTTTCAAATCTGTGTACATATTGATACTACTAGTTATAATATCAGTAGAATTATAGGTGAGCTGAACTAATAGGGTGTAAAAAAATGTTACACTAAAAAGGATGAAAAAAAATTGTAAACAAAAAAAAACCGCCTTCAAAAACCCGACTCACTAAAAATTACAAAATAATATAATACGAACATTAATCTGGGTATGAATTTGATATGTTGTTGAAGGCGGTGCCAATAAAATTTTTGAGGAAAACTGCATGAAATATAAACGGCACCGCCTTCAACAACATATCAAATTCATACCCAGATTAATGTTCGTATTATATTATTTTGTAATTTTTAGTGAGTCGGGTTTTTGAAGGCGGTTTTTTTTTTGTTTACAATTTTTTTGACTGGTACGATGGCGCGTTGGATAGTCATTCTGCCTCTTGCGCCAAAAGAAGTGGGTTTGAACCCCGCTAGGGACAAATATAACTTACCCAGACACGGAACAATCACCGATGTTCGTCACACAAATATTTTGTCCTGGGTTTTTTTTTTTTTGTATACAGAGGCTAACAAGATGACCTCACTCCACCTGATGGTAAGCGGTAGTGAGATCCAAATATGAGGTCGACAGGCACAATAGACCATATTGAGCCTGTCGCACTCACCCTGAAAGCCGTGAAAAAGGAGACCACTGCTGCGGCAACAACGAGACAAGGCGTGGAGTCTCGCATTGGTATTGAGCTGTGCGGGTCGGAGTTGGCCAGTCCGCCGGACGGAAGGGCCCCCGTTTCTACGGGTCTCCCAGGCCGGCGCTGACCCGCTCCGCCCGCACAATACCGCCGCTAAGACTCCACTGGTCCGGCGCTTGCCGCAACAATGGTCCCCCATGGCTCCGGTTCGTACAGTGCTGATCCCGGAACGCGACCTGACCAAGAGAGGCCAGAGTCACTTGGCGGGTTTTACACAACTGTATGGTGGTAACAGCAACCGGGTGGGTGGGAAACGAACCCACGTCTCTTGTCGTTTTTATGTATGACGTGAAGTATAATAATATTTTTATGAACCTACTTACTTGTTCTGAAATATTTCTAGTTAGTTTTATTAAGGCAATCGAACAAGAGATTTTTTTTTATAAAAAGAAATCATCTCATAGTTAACGTTCCAGCACAATTTTTCATTTCCGCAATAGCTAAGCATTTCGGTGCAACCGGCCCAAAAGAGGCTTTCAAAAGCTCACCGCCATTTTTCTATTTCTCCATCGGAATAATGAATTAATTAGTATTCGCAATGGATGTTAATTCATAATGCAAGAATCGGTTTTCGTCGCCATTTCGCTCACCATTTCTTTTCCTGAGTTTAAAACACTGCTATTTTTTCACAACGAAGGTTAACAGGGCTGATACAATTTGAAATGGCAAAGGCTTTTTTGTTCCTAACTGACTTACGATGATGGCTCGGAGTAGCCTCGTCATCATCACCGGACTTGCGGGGAGCGGGTGGCTCTCACGCCTAAAAGATAGCAAAGGCAGTGTTAGGTCTGCGGAAAATTAAGGTAGAATAATAGGGTGTATGACAGATAATTACCTTGGCGACCGATCTTAAGCAGAGATCGGTCAGCTGCACATTTCATTATGATATTAAAGTGCACAAGTGTGTGCGCAAACACAAGTGCACTCGCTTTTCCCTTACTCTTACAATTCAGTGAGACGGCAATCAGACATGACTGATGAGAGATCGGGCGCAGGACCACTGCCTAAACGTGCTATACGAAGCACGGGCGTACAACAATCAACTTCCTAACTCCGGGCTAAGTAATTATTTTCAGAAAAACTCACACAAATGTTGCCCGACTTCGGACTCGAATCGGGGACCTCTCGACCTCTCGGTCGCTTGCAACTAATAGATACGGAAATGATGACTAATAGATAGTACACATACATACACAACTGGAACTCAGACTTAGA
Source organism: Maruca vitrata (assembly GCA_039566165.1). NCBI lineage: Eukaryota > Metazoa > Arthropoda > Insecta > Lepidoptera > Crambidae > Maruca > Maruca vitrata. The sequence goes on along the minus strand of CM076935.1, from coordinate 873,697 downwards.
CTGGGTAAAAATACTTATCCTTACTTCCTTGCTAATATTATAAATCCGAAAGTAACTCTGTCTGTCTGTCTGTTACGCTTTGACGCATAGAGTACTGGACCGATTTAAATCAAAATTTGGTACAAATATAGTCCAGAGCCTAGGAAAGGTTAAAGGCTACTTTAACCTTTCTAGGTAACCTTCCAACTACTCAACCGACTGCGCTATAAGGAAGTAATGTTTTACCCGTAAAACGTCTCTACGCGGACTAAGTCGCGGGCGGAAAGCTAGTGTTAAAATAATGATTGTCTGAAGCAACTGGCCTTTTATTGACGACAGCCCTGAAACCAAGCTTCCGAGAAATGAAATTTCCATTTCATTAAGTTCTGTAAAATTGTAAGTTTGGTTTAAATAGCTGTTTTGCTGATAGTTACCACCACGCGAACGCCGTAATCGTATGCATTGTATGCAGAAAATGTGCGGTTTAGTCAGAAAGCTATGTCCCAAGATGGCACACTGAGATAAGGTAAACATTATGGTTTTTTGTACAGTTACGTAAGACGGTTTAAATGAACCATATCTTAGGATTATCTGGGACATATCTTTTGAGTCTGTTGTGCAAATACATATACATATTTGCGCAAACACTACACATTTGAAATAAAATGTGTAGTGTGTAGCGAATTTTACGGATTAAACTCGCGTGTATTGTTATTCTCAACATATTATTTAGAACATATTTTTTAATATTATTTAGAGATCCGACGACTCGAGCTCTTTACAGCGCTCGTGGTCACGGGCAAACTGCTGTATAGACTGTTTTATCCGTAAAATTAGTTAAACCTACATACCTGCTAATATTTACTGAGGAGTGAGAGTTTTTTCAGTCCCTCCACCGCAGCCAGGACAAATAATTTTGATGTTGCCGGAACTTAGTTGAGAATCATAGTGCATCCTCTTACTCTGTTTGCCTCAGTGTTGCTAAAACACAGAACAGCGCCATCTCCCGGCGAGCGTGCTAACTAACTTCTTCTTACTTTGCTTCTTGTCTTCTGATATGCACTACTTACTCTGTTTGCCTCAGTGTTGCTAAAACACAGAACAGCGCCATCTCCCGGCGAGCTTGCAAACTAACTTGTTCTCACCGTGCTTCTTGTCTCCAGGTAACTGCTTAGTGATAGCGGCGGTGCTGTGCTCCTCAAAGCTGAGGAGTGTGACGAACCTGTTCATCGTGTCTCTGGCGGTCGCTGATCTCCTGGTGGGAGTAGCTGTGCTGCCCTTCTCGGCTACAAGAGAGGTTTTTGAGGTTAGTAAATATATACATACATATTTGTTTAAGAAAACCAATTCCTTCTATTCTATTGCGGCTTGTATCAACGCAAATAAGCCATTTTTAGTACACAAGTGTTCTCGGTAAAAGGTTGGTAGGTGAGCAATACGACGAATATCTGAGCAAAGTCATGGTAATAGTACAGGATCCGTGGTGTATTTTTTCACTTGATTACTATCAAGCTAATTTTCCGTGAGTAGCTTCATTTTGATAAGACGCCCAAAAAATTCCTGTGCGAAAATTTTTGATTGTGGTAGCTAACAGAGGTATCAATGATTAAATATTTAGGACCGTAGGACCGGGACAAAGTACCACGGAATTTGTAGGACAATATGACCGTTACATTATATAAATATTAACTAAGTAAAATAATAAAAATCAGCTGGTTAGTAATCATTTTTGGTGATCTCCTCCCCCTCCAACTTGTATCGATAACGAGATCACCAAAAATGATTACTAACCAGCTGATTTTTATTATTTTACTTAGTTAATATTTATATAATGTAACGGTCATATTGTCCTACAAATTCCGTGGTACTTTGTCCCGGTCCTACGGTCCTAAATATTTAATCATTGCTACCTCTGTTAGCTACCACAATCAAAAATTTTCGCACAGGAATTTTTTGGGCGTCTTATCAAAATGAAGCTACTCACGGAAAATTAGCTTGATAGTAATCAAGTGAAAAAATACACCACGGATCCTGTACTATAATTGTCAAACTTGTTGGAATATGACTTCCTATTCTAATTGTACATTGAATATTTTTATTGATAAAAATTGAGGCGTCAATGGTGCGAAGAATCCCCAAACGTGATATATTACCTATCAAACGGCTAAGAATAAACAAATTATACTAAGGATATCCAATATACGACATTTTTGGCCCCACTCGAATTACATCAATCTTGCCATGAACAATCTCACACAGTCAGCCCACGTCTTTAAAATACGATTCCACTTCCGCTCACAATAAACACTCCCTTTACAAACAGCAGAGTGGCATCTGCATTAAATTCTCCAAGTTAATTTTAAATTACTCAGCTCAGTATAAACAAACAGACATCCGAAGCTCTAATAAAGGTATTAAGTTAAATAACTTAACGTCTAGCTCCGAATGACGACCCATCGCATATTATAAGGAACCATTCTGCGTAATTATACCCTCCCGCGCCACAGATGTGAGCGGGTTTAATTTTAAAACCGACCTGCCATTACAAAACCTACTTTAACACTCCAACTTTAAAGCTCAAACGAAATTGCACCGAACGCCATATGATGAAGCAACAATTTTGAAACTTGCCATTGTAAATTTAACTTTAAAGTCGTAAGTTTGAAGTTCAAATTGGAACGCGCAGTTGGGGGAAGCCCGCCGAAGTGATTTCGACCCTGGCTATGTTGGAGTAAGTGTGAATTTCGGTTGATGGCAAGTTTAGGGATGGGTCCATTTCAGTTTGGTGAAAAGTGGATGCTTTTTTTTAATTTGGAGTAATCGTTTTTCAGCGAACCAATATAAGTTTGAAACTCAGAAGTAACCGCAATCTTATTAGGGCAAACTTTGTAGTGGTTTTCCTGACCGAAAGGAAAAAATATTTTGCCGGAGGTAGGTCGGGATTACTTTGTAGGCTATATAGGTAATACAAACATTTCTTATACACTGTGTGTCAGAAAAACAATAGCAAAACCCGCTAGGTTTACTCAATTGGGAATCAAAGCTCGATGGCTGAAGCTGATGGCTTAGACTCATTTAGATTTCGGGGATATTGTATACACAGACAACTCACGGATGATGGACAGACGGACGTAAGTCCCACAAGAACTGTTTATATTCTTTGTAGATCGAGGCTAAAATGCCATAGAATCTGAAACGTTCACTGAAAACCGAAAAAAAAAACATCGCACACCCCTAGTTGAAAACGGCTACCTGTTGGGTACTGACCTTTACTGCTGATAGTAATACAGTCCAATTTCGCATACCACGTCCGAAATGAAAAGGTATCACTATTAAAAAGTGGGAAGCGGAATGGTTATATCTGGGGCGGCTTTTGTTTCATCTTATTGAAGTTTTAAAGGGAAATATTATGTTAACTTGCCAACATTCAGCGGCTATGGGGATTTGGGTGAATGTCACATTATGAAAAGGGGATTTGGGACGGGAAAAGAGATATGGGAAATTGTCGAAAAATGTTGAAATAATGCTATGGATCGTTCAATGATTTGATATGGTCTTGGATATAATAAGATTAGTTTACATTATGTTAAGAGGATTTGTGATTTTGCAGGCGCTTTTAGGGCATGTTCAGATAGATGCTACAATAGGGTAGATCTCAATAAGCATAAAAAAGCGTCGATGGCCGAGTGGTTAAGGTCGTTGCTTGCCATGCGAGAGGTCGCCAGTTCAAACCCCGCCAGGTACCAATGTGTTTTTCAAATTTGGAATTTATAAGTACCATCATTCGACGCTTTAACGGTGAAGGAAAACATCGTGAGGAAACCAGCACACCTGAGAAATTTTTCAACGGCTTGTGAAGCCATGTCATAGGCCTACGGGCGGCTTAAAAACTCTGACACCAGGTTGTTCCTCAACCATACGATAAGAAGAAGAAGAGAAGATAGGGTAGATTCCTAAGTCAAATTTTACATACGATTTCACAATTAATAGTAAGATGTAGGTAAATTAATAACATTAGTCAAGTCAATAAACAGAAATATGGTTTTATTTCAAATTACATTATAAATACCAACTTTTGCTATGAGACCCTTTTTTTAAACGCAATATTTAGTATACTTGCCGAACAAATTTCTGACGCGTTGCATACAAATAACAAAAGCGTGACGTCACGCTTGAGTCACTTTTTGTATGGAGCGTTTTGAGCTTACCTAAATGATGTGCTATTGAAACAATAATATCTCGGCGAGTTTTAAAGTTATGACAATAATTCTTTTAGCATTTTTTTAAATGTTGTGTGGTCCGTCTAAATAAAATTGGCTACTACCCAAGTAGTTGTTTTGAGAAACCCAAAGCAGTTACAAGGCTACTGATTTCTCTTAGAGAAAGAATACTGTACTGTAGTAACTTTTTATAAAACCAATGAATTGCTTATTTCACAATTTAAATTCGAATCAAGCTTAAAGCGGTCCAAATCTGCAACTAGTGTATCGTACGTCGAGCAAAACAAAAATTGAATTTTTCCGTTAACCGATTGGAGTCGCAATAACTCCGTTAAATCCGGTTGTACTGCGATTTGTAGAGCATCCATTCCGGAGAATATAGGTTTTTGATTCAGGCTATTCATACTGCCTTTCAAAGGTACAGTTTTATTGTCCATTTTGGAAAAAATACGACTGGGATTACCATATCTGTGTACGAAGTTTTTCTTTCTTATTTGTAGAGTGTTTTTTCTTTCTAATAATTTTTCACCTTAATCACAAAATCCACCAATGTTTTGAGAAAAACTAGACAACTTTTATTAATGCCGTCAACTGTTTTTTGATATAACAAGTGACATATAAGTAATCACTTTACTAGCTATCTTTTGATTATATGATAATTCGATAGAAAGAGAAAGGCTACGCGCCTTATGCATAGCCTTTCTCATTAGCGGTTATACGTGTGTGGGTATATTATTGGAAGCATAAAACAGGTCACATAACAACACTTAAAAGTCATTGTATTACTAATTATGCCACGAAATTTTTCCTCAGTCACTTTTTTTAGTAGCAATGTAGAATCAATTTTATTATGTTACTATGAAAAATTTGTGTGACGAACATCGGTGTTTGTTGCGTGTCTGGGTGTGTTATTAAATATATTTGTGTAACCACTTGTGATTCTGATATCGGTAACGTTAAGCACTTGTTTTAAGCTACTTACCACGGGATCTGATCAATATATGTGATGTTATGTAATATTTATAACTAACCGTCGAGTTTTTTGCCAGTTATCTCGGAGAATCGGCATTCCGAACCAGGACAGAGTGCGCAGGACATAATTATAGTGCACAAGTGTACGCGCAAACACAAGTGCACTCTCTATTCCCTTGCTCTCATAATTCGGTGAGACGGCAATCCGACATGACCGATGAGAGATCGGGCGCAGGACCACCGGCTTAACGTGCTTTCCGAGGCACGGGCCGCCAACTCCCTTCTCCGGGCTAAGTAATTTCATTACAGAAAAATCTCACACAAATTTTGCCCGACCCCGGATTCGAACCGGGGACCTCTCGGTCCTAACGCAGCGCTTGCTACCAATGGACCAACGAGGAAGTCAAACTATTAATTACGAGGGAATCATACTAATACTGTATCGACGATCTAAGTTATAAGAATGTAACACCCAGAAGAAAGTTTTTGTACTTTTCTTTTGTTTTTCACCCATTTCGTATTTCAGAACCTTTTCAAGCGCCGACGTTGCCTCAAACGCTACCACTTTATCATTCCCGTCCCGTCGATACCGGGAATCGACCGAGCTCCACTGCCAGTTTCTAACTCAATTCCTAACTCACAAAGCGCGCTCATGTTACTCCCGTATTTATTGAGTGCGCATTTACATTTCACCGGGAGAGATACCGGCCTCAAATCACCCGCAATCGTCTAAGAGTGTGTGGTATAAGTGAAGAGCTTTGGTGAATGTTTAAGTGAACTGTATCGTGCAAAAAGCGTCGATGGCCGAGTGGTTAAGGTCGTTGCTTGTCATGCGAGAGGTCGCCAGTTCAAACCCCGCCAGGTACCAATGTGTTTTTCAAATTTTAAATTCATATGTACCATCATTCGACGCTTAAACGGTGAAGGAAAACATCGTGAGGAAACCAGCACACCTACGAAGAAATTCTTAGGTTGTGTAGTCAACCAACCCGCACTTGGCCAGCGTGGTCGACTAAGGCCTTATCGCCCTAGTTAGGGTAGGCCCGTGCCCCAGCAATGGGGACGTGGGACGTGGATATGGGCTGATGATGATGATGATGATTGTGTTCTTATCTATCTATCTATACTAATAATAAATCTGTAAGGGTCGGTCATGGAGTGAGTTAATTTGTTTTCAGAGATATTGTGTTTATAGGCTCAATAATGATTCTTCGTAGTCGTGCACTCTTGACAGAGTGGTCGTGGTCATGTCACGGTCGGTTTTTGCGCCACGGCAGCTCCTGCGATCCGTCGCCACGTGGCTCTGTTTTTGGTGGAGCGGGAGCAATCATTTACCGAGCATCCAGTGATGGACTTAATGAGGTCAGTCCATCGTGTTGGGGAGCGGCCACGGGATCGCTTGCCCTCGACTTTCCCCTGGACCACCAATCGTTCCATGGAGTCCTCGTTGCGGGTAATGTGTCCGAAGAACTTGAGGATTCGCAGTTGCACAGTCGACGATAATCTCTCCTTGATGTTTAGCTCTTTCAGTATGGAAACGTTGGTGCGGCGCGCAGTCCTTGGGATTCTGAGCATGCGTCTCCAGCACCACATTTCGAGCGCGTCGATCTTGCGCCGGTCCTGAAGCCTCAGCGTCCATGTCTCAGCCCCGTACAAAAAGATAGGAAATACCAGGCATCTCATCAGCCGAACCTTTGTGTTTCTGGTTATTCTGCGGTCATTCCAAATCTTTTGAGTTTTTCGACTGAGGATCTAGTCACGGCGCAACGTCTCCGAATCTCGTCCTCGCAACCTCCAATGTTGGTGATCGTGGAGCCCAAATACACGTAGCTATTAACAACTTCACATCCTGCTATATTTTGAACCTCTGGTTGGTTGTTATTGGCACGGTCTATGATCAACATTTTGGTCTTGTCACGGTTGATTTCCAGTCCAAAATCCAGCGCAGAAGTCTCCAGAAGTCGAAGCAGAGTCTCGATTTCGCTTCTGGTTGACGCAAGGAGGGTCGTATCATCTGCATACCTTAGGTTCGATATTTTTTTTCCTCCAACCGATATTCCCTCTTTCCAATCTTCGAGAACTATCCGCATTATATATTCCGTGTATATGTTGAACAATAAGGGAGACAATATACAGCCCTGTCTGACGCCGGCTTGCGTTTTAAAACGTTCAGAGTCGATACCATCAACTCGAACTGCAGCTGTGCCCTCTTCATATAGACGCCTGATCAGGTGTACAAGGTGATATGGTACGCCCATTTCCGTCAGTATCAGCCAGAGCTTCCCCCACTTGACAGTATCAAAAGCTTTCCTGAAGTCAACGAAGCACACGTAGAGGGTGATGTTAAATTCTCTAGCTTTCTCTACGATCTGTCGCATTATGAGTAGCTGCTCTCGTGTGCCTCGACCCTTAACAAAACCAGCTTGCTCAGAGGCGAATTGCTCAATAATGATACTGATACCAATTTCACGATTTTTAGAATTTTTTTCTGTATGTGTAAATGTATGTTCCTCCATAACTCTTAAACCAATTATCCGAATTTGATGAAATTTGGTGTAAAAACACATAGACATCTGGGACACAGGATAGGCTATTTAAATTCTAGTTCCAACGCGGACGGAGTCGCGGGCACAGCTAGTGAGTAAATAAATTTCTTTAAACCTAAGGTGGCCGACCGATTTTGGCCTTGGCAGTGGTTTAGGATGGAGATCAGCCGAATGCTCAGGACATTTATAGTGCACAAGTGTGTACGCAAATACAAATGCACTCTCTGTTCACTCTCTTTCATAGTTAAATGAGCTGGAATCTGACATGAACGATGAGTTGTCAGGCGCGCGACCACCGGCTTTACGTGCTACCCAATGCACGGGCGAGTCAACTTCCATAGGCTGTCATTTCTGAACTGAAAAACCGGCCTATTGCGAGTCGGATTCGCGCTTTAAGGGTGATAAATAATATCGGAACCCCTTGAATATTTGTTTTATTTTATTTTTAGTTGTTGCCAGTATTTTTATTCCACACAAATTTTACTATTATTTGGCGCTTGAACTATGAAATTCGCGGCATGTAACTTTATCGTTTCTTTATCTAAACAAAATATTTAGAAAGTACGAGTGAGCATGTACTAAGTAATACTTTGAACCTGCTACCACTATACAAGAAGCCAACACTCTCATCCAACGAGCAACCACCAAAAGAAACATGTTATCATAATATTCTCCCCCGGGACCCGTAAAGGAATTGCAAAACTTTTTGATTTATGGTGCAGCATTCTCTCTGGCGTGACATCGCAAGCTGGTACATGTGGTTATGAGGCACGGCCGGATATGAGGAAACCTCATGAAAGTGGGGTGTGGAAGTTTTGAGCGTGCAACATGTGCGTAACATCAGAAGAAAAAAATATTTTTTTCCAATAAAATAAATAAAAAATTACACAGCATCACACACGTTGATCGGATATCGTGGTACCTAAGTAGCTTAAGTGCTTGGGTTACGGATGATATCAGACTCAACAGTGGATACTCAAAGGATACTAAATTTATTTAATAACACACCTAAACACGGAACAAACACCAATATTTGTCCCGGGTGGTAATCGAACCCACGACTCTTGGAACCGTAGGTAGGGCCACCTATGCCACTAAACACTGTTCAATCAATCCAATTAAGAGTGTTTTTTTTGTGATATATTATTATTTGGATTCTTTGTTATTGGAGATTTTTACAGATGTGCAATATTTTTGAATACTTACGTAGAAAAAACTACCTTAAAATTTTACTCACTGTGATCTTTAGCAGACTCTAGACAAGTGGGTGCACATTTGTTGAAATGTTATTAAAATTGTTACAGTAGTGAAGCCATGAAAAGGCTCACACATATTAGGGGTGAGAGCCATCCGCTCCCTCGCAAGTCCGGTGATGATGACGAGGCTACTCCAAGCCATCATCGGATGTCAGTTAGGAGAAAAAAAAACATATTTGTAAATTGTAATAATGCTAGTGATTGTGTGTCAAACATCTAATCTACAGGGGTGAGAACCATCTATTCCCCCGCAAGCGGACTGCGATGATAATGAGGCAGCTCCAAGCCATCATCCTATCTCAGTTTGAGAAAATATCTGATGTAATCACAGACAACCAACATCATTTACATTTGGGCCACACAAAAATACTATCTCCAAGAAAAAATATCATTTTAGAGAGACTAGTGAATAAATCGGAACACACCGGGCTGATGGGGCGCTTTATTGATGTTTGTGTGAGTTCTTCTTTTGCGAGTAAAGTTACGTTTCGGGATAAGTTACATACATACATACATACATACATACATACATGAAATCACGCCTTTTCCCAAAGGGGTAGGCAGAGATCACTTCCAGCGATCCACTTTTCACCTCTGTGGGAAACGTGACGTGACGGGTTGTGGACCACGTCGCCGCCATTCTGCCTTGTGCATTGTTTTAACAAGGTCATTGCGTTCCCACGAGTAGCAAGGATAATGACAGGGGAAGGAAAAGGGGAGGAAGGATACTATCGCCTCGGATGATTCGGACTAAGTCGATAGTAGCTCGAGGAGCAGGGGTCGCTTACCCGTATACCGTTCACCAACCACCGGACAGATAGTTGTGACTGGTATCCCCTGACTGAGATAAGTTAGGATACATTAATCCATACATATTCTGACTTATGGCCGTAGCACACTTGTCATATCGTAGCGTCGATGGACGAGTGGTTAAGATCGTTGCTTGTTCAAACCCCGTCACGTACCACTGTGTTTTCGAATTCGAAATTCATATGAACGATTATTCGACGCTTTGGCGGTGAAGGAAAACATCGTGAGGAAACCTGCACATCTAGGAAGAAATTTTTAGATTGTGTAGTCGACCAACCCGCACTCGGCCAGTGTGGTTGACTTGATCGCCCTAGTTTAGGATAGGCCCGTGCCTTAATAGTGGGGACGTATTTGAGCTGATGATAAAGGGGCACCAATCCACCAAAATTCTACCCCGCTAAAAGTGAAAGAACTCATTACACTCGTATTTACGCAACCACATGTGCACTACAAATGCTCTACACCACTCTCCATTAAGATTGGCCACTATAGCCAATATCGTTAGGACTACATTTATCGAGGCAAGTAGTTGTTCAGAGTTGGGTGCCTCTCCTACGCGTTGACATTTAGCACTCTCGGGGTCACGGCCATTTGACAGTGCAGTTTCAATTTAACCCTAGAATTTGTGACGTATGTTTGACGTCATTGCTACAGACAAACGGTTTCATATAATTAAATGTATTATTAATGTCATTAGAAGGAGTGATGTTAGATTTGTTTCGACTCTGTTAGATTGTTCAGACTCAGATCATTGTTCAAGCAATTTTGTATGTGTATTTATTTTTTATTGAGTAACCATTGCATGCCGTCAAACCTTATTTTACATAAATAATTAAGATAACACCTAAGAAGAAATTCTAAGGTTGTGTAGTCGACCAACCCGCACTTGGCCAGCGTGGTCGACTAAGGCCTTTATCGCCCTAGATTAGGGTAGGCCCGTGCCCCAGCAGTGGGGACGTATATGGGCTGATGATGAATTAAGATAATAAAGGCACCTCCTTTATTACCTTAATCTCGTAGTATTTACAGACAGACCGACGGATAGACGACACATTTTTAAAGCAATATGTTTTTCTTTTTTACCCTAAAATGATCGTGATTAAACTTGGCTGGCTCGTTAGCGCATTGGATTGTGCCTGTCTTTTGCAGTAGTCGTGAGTTCGATTCCCAACGGGAACAAATATTTGTGTGATGAACATATCGCTATTTTTGTCGAGTCTGGGTATAAATAACACTTGTATATTTATTTGAGTATATTTGTTTATTCCAATGTTGAATCTGAATTCCATAAGACAACTCCTGAAACTTACTCAATATCACTATATCATACTGTTATATAGCCCGCTCTTCGTTCTACTATTTCCTCTTTAATAATAATAATTAAATAAATACAAAACAAGTACAGCTAAAGATGCAATTTAAGTAATTTTAACGACGCAACTAGTTCCTTTATATTTCAAAGGAACGAGTATTACTTCATAGAAAAGAACTATAACTTAACTACACAAGTCTACAAAGCCCCCAAAGTCCAGTGAGTAACTCCACATAAAAAAATCACCAGCAAATTGATTATTGCATGTGCGTGAACGGGCTTAGCCGACCCGGCAATAATGTGAGTAATGTTATTACATAACTCTGTGTCGCACGTGAGATTATTGCGTATTTCTATTTCCGATACGCATCTAACGAATTGCCACTTCGGGAAATGGCGTGACCCACACGACTTCTTGTGTGACATAGTAAAGGGGAGAGCAGTGTGGTGGCTCTGCAGCAACATCTGCATGTTTACATACATACACACATTAAATTTTACGGATGGGAGACGTTTTGTCGACCGGTTGCTGTTACTACCATACAGTTGCGTAAAACCCGCCAAGTGAATCTCACCTTTCTCGGTCAGATCGCGTTCCGGGATCAGCACTGTACGAACTAGAGGCAGGAGGGACATTTTTGCGGCAAGCGCCGGACCAGTGGAGTCTTAGCGGCGGTATTGTGCGGGCGGAGTGGGTCAGCCTGCCAGCCAGGGTGACCCGTAGAAACGGTCGTTGTGTCCCCTTTCGTCCCGTCCCTCTAATATCGATGATCGGGGGGGGGGGGGGGGGGGAACGACAGGGTGAGTACGACAGGCTCAATATGGTCTACTGTACCTCACTCCACCTTATGGTAAGCGGTAGTGAGATCCAAACATGAAGTCGACAGGCATAATTTACCATATTGAGCCTGTCGCGCTCACACTAAAGGCCTGCTTAAATGCCGTAAAAGCTCGAAGGGCAGGAACTAACCCTCTTAGTCCAAGCCACCAGCGCCTGCATTATATGTGGATAGCTGCGCTGTCCAGCATGTGTCGTTCGGGAAAGGGGAGGGAGAGTCTATCTGAAATAGCTCTTCAGAGCATTCTCCATGATAGAGACGGTAGAGAACACTTAGACCGGAAATGCCTCTATGTAGTTGTAGAGGCTCTAGGGTTTCGGAAACCTCTACATCACCGACAATACGAATACCACGCCGCTGCAACCTATCGAGCAAGTATTTTTGAAGCCATCCCAAAGGTGAGAGCAATATTTTACACATGGGCGAACTTGTGCCTTATACAGAAGGCAGAACTGCACCGGTGTGAAAAATCGCCGCACTCTGTTCAGGATCCCCAGTTTGCGGGAGGCTGTTCTAATGACGCTCTCGAGTTGCATTAGATTCTGTTAAATCCGTTGATTCGAAACACTCGACGTCAACTGCGCGGTCGAGCGATGTTCGGTGCCGTCTGTCATTCGCCTTATTATTGTAAGTAATCTTCGTCACTGCACTTGCTCAATCTGTGGCATCAATCAGAAACAAATTAAGCGCAACTCCGCACCGCTGCGGGCCGCGACACGCGCGCCACAAACAGTTATTTGTTGCACGCAACGGCCAATACGATCACGGAAGCGCAGTGAATTTCGTGTATTTGGATTTAGGTGACATTTGGCTGCCTGTAGGAGTAAGGAAAAAAAACAAAAGGGCCCGGGAGTTCACTAAAGCGGAGATGAGACGAGAATAGAGGAGAAAATACCACATAAATTGATCTGATCCCGTGGTAAGTAACTTAAGCACTTGTGTTACGGATACCAGAATTTACAGTGTAGAGTGTGTAGTAGACAGAATTTACGGTCAATTGACCATATGTGGAAACGTCCCAGATATTTAATAACACAACCAGACACGGAACAAACACCGATGTTTGACACACAAATATTTGTCCCGGGTGGGAATCGAACCCATGACTCTTGGAACCGTTGATAATATGTCTGGGTTACTATCTACTGTTTCACCGAGTCAAAAGAAGTTTGTGAACAACCAATCACTGTAAGAGTAACGAAAAAAAACCGGAAGCTTCGCACGCGTAGGGTTCCGTACCATCTATAATAGGAAATCTTTTGCTGTATGTATTTATTAAGAACGAGTGAAAACTTTTCTGAAGTACCCATTCAATCTTAAATTGGTAAAGATTGTAACGCTGACTCATCCAAAAAATAAGCGAAGAGAGATAAAAATCCTCCAATCCGATGAAATTGGCAGCTACGAAATTGGGTCGGAATTTTTTTATTACACAACCAAAAATTGGTACACAACCGATTAATCAGCGCCAATCCGGTCAGGAATCAGATCGACGTCCGATAGTGGCGTACTATAAATCACTGGCCACTTACAACTCGGAAAATGAGCTTATGATGCTAAAAACGAGAAAATACTGAAGGAAATACAAGAAACTAGACCGGCGATACTGTGATTAATGGCTGGATGGAACCTTGGACTCTGGGGCTATGAACCTATTACGTGTACGGAGATCCAAAAATAACTGTACGTTTTTAGCTTCATAACTGTTATTGCTGGGCTAATTTTTTACTTCCTTAAGGGTATAAAATAGGTGTTAAGTTCTTTAGGTGGTTGCTGCCATGCTCTTATTACTAGGTCATTAATATCATTGTCTAAGTTTACATTATGTATTGGCTTGACTCGTTCGACTGGCTCGGTGAAACAGTGGCTAGTGTCCCTGGCTGGCGGTTCCAAGAGTCGTGGGTTTGATTCCCACTCGGGACAAATATTTGTGTCTGGGTGTGAATATGTATTTAAGTATGTATTTTTAAATATATATACATGTATGGCTATTAACACAATAAAAAAAATTCAATTCAAACCATTAGTACCTGAGATTAGCGCGTTCAAACAAACTCTTCAGCTTTATAATAGAAGTATAGATTATTTCAATTTCCTTTGTGCAAATAGAAACACCAATCTAACATCTCCCCATTCATCTGTAAAACTGGACAAGCGTTCAATCAACCACCTAACCAAGTATAAACACGTTCAATTCAGAGTTATGTCAGTTTTAGCATCGCAGCGGTTCGCGAAAGCTCTGCAAAGCTCTGACTATAACAAGTGTCTGGCCCTAGGGCCCAATTAGGCGGTGCGATTCAGCTGAATGTTCGGACAACGTCACTCACTGTTTGCGATTCCATTGCGGAAGCAGAGGCTGTTATTTATAAAACTGCGCAAATAAATGGTCTATAGTTTGCTTCTCTGTCAGGGGAGGTAGCAATTTTGCTTGCGCGGCAAGCTTTTCTGGAAACGGCAACTGATTTTGGTAAGGACTTCCTAAACAATTGCGTTAGAGTAAGATCCCAGGGCCGCCAGACCTACGTCATTTTAGCAAAGCTAGAATTTCCATGACTTATAGTCTAGTATATACTTAGGAGAGTACGCGTACTCACTTGCTCGAAAGCGGGGCCGTTTCACAGGTAGCGCGAACTAAAAGTGTCCCAAAACAGAGGCAAACTACGTCATTTTAGCAAGCCTAAATTTGACATATATAACTACGTGGTACTATTTCCAGACTAATTGTAAGCTGCCAGACCAATCCAATGGGCCAATTATTCTCCCAGACACCTCAAAGGTTCCCTGTGAGTGCAAGCTTGAGGGCGTATCGACGCACAGCCTAAACGGCTAAGCTTAGGCACTTGAAATTTTGAAGCCCTGGGATCTTGGTCCACGTATGATGCCAATGACTTAATGTCTTCGTGCGCGCGGAAATGGTTTTGGCGACAATGCCAATTAGCTATTGATTAATTAAAGTCCCGTCAAAATAGTTCCAGCCGTTTTGGAGATCATTAAGTATAAACAGACAGACAAATAGACGGACAGAAACAGAAAGAGTCAACAATCTTATTTGGAATATATAGGTACTTAAATAAATATTGTAATACCCTTGATAAATGAGACAATATTTTTTTCTGGTGGGGATGAATGCCACAACTTCCGGCCTAAGAAACAGCGCCTCTTCCAAAAGCACCACCGAGCAAAAAGCTCCTTGAATCCAGCCTTCACTTTCCAAAAGCTATTCACTACATATTATAAAGCAAAGTCGCTTTCCGCGTCTGTCTGTATGTAAATTATAGGCCGTCTTACCGATTTTGGTCATAGCGGCCGATCTCAATTAAGACCATCCAAGTGCGCAGGACATATCATAGATTATAGTGCACTCTATGTTCCCTTACTCTCAAAGTTCGGTGAGACGGCAATCCGTCAAGACCGATGAGAGATCGGGCGCAGTACCACCGGCTTAACGTGCTTTCACGGCACGGGCGTGCCACCAACTTCCTAACTGACTGAGTAATTTCTTTCTTCAATTCACACTAATTTCGAATTTTAAAGCGTCGATGGCCGAGTGGTTGAGGTCGTTGCTTGCCATGCGAGAGGTCGCCAGTTCAAACCCCGCCAGGTACCAATGTGTTTTTCAAATTTGAAATTCATATGTACCATCATTCGACGCTTTAACGGTGAAGGAAAACATCGTGAGGAAACCAGCACACCTGAGAAATTTTTCAACGGTGTGTGAAGCCATGTCAGAGGCCTACAAAACGGGGCGGCTTAAAAACTCTGACACCAGGTTGTTCATCAACCATACGATAAGAAGACACAAATTTCGCCCGACCCCGGACTAGAACTGGGGACCTTATAGAAGAAGCAAGGGCGGGCACTAGTTCTAAATATAACAACTCTGTGTCAGTAGGCCAAGCCATTTCATCCCCACATTAATTGCACGCCCTGAGTTACGGGACTCTGCAGCACAACCCCTATAAAGTAGTGGCCCTTGCCGCCCTTACGTTTAAATGTAGGTGTACCTAGGTACCTATATACCTATCTGAATAGAATGAGCTTTTCATCTCTCTTTGTAAGAAATTAAATCTGATTGTAATTAATTGACAGGCGATTTTTCACCTGAATCAACTATTGTCATGTTCTTTGATTTCATTTTATTAGAATGTTAGTTGATTTCTTTAAGATACATATTATCTAGTTTTCTTTCTTTCAAAGATGATCCAAAGTACTTACTCAATAATCCTTCTATTTTAAGCACTTATTACGAAGGCTCTATATCTAGAATTAATATTACCATACCTACTCCCAATACCTACTTTTGATTTACACTTTGTTCTTCATAATTCTGAGAGAATTTGTAAGTATGACATATTATTTATACTTTTACGAGTATGCTAACATACGAAACGGCATTTAAGCAGGCCTTCAGCGTGAGTGCCACAGTCGACCTCATATGTGGATCTCACACCGCTTACCACCAGGTGGAGTGAGGTCATTTTAGGGTTCTTTTTTTAACCCTTGATCAAATATAGCATATAGAATTTTTTCATTGGTTTTCGCCGGTATTACAACTAGATAAGGTTCAAAATCTAATGGGAACTATTTTCCCTGTGTCTTATTAAGGGTTAAAGTAAAACTCCCACGATAACGTCATTCCACCTGATGGTAGAGAAGTCGTGAGGTCTAATAATAAATAAATAAAAAATAAAAATAAAAAAAGAGTTTATTGACCAAGTACAATTGTTATAAAATATATACATCATAAATACCTAAACTAGGTCTAACCTTTTCTTATAGGCATCTATGCTCCTTATCCTATAGGCTGTGTCTAATACATGGTAATAATTTTAATTTTGCTAGTAAGGAAAACAAACAGAAGTTACATTGCAAGTAGTAAATATTGGTGTGCGTACCTGTATTTCTCTACACTTTATATTTAATTAGGTTTGAGTTACTAGTGTGTATACTGTAGGTATTATATTGTATTTTAAATAAATAAATAAGTAGTATAATATATATAATAATATATTATAGATTACTTGATAAAGTGGGATATGTGTGTATGTATAATTTGTGAAAAATGTAAATATAATAATTAATATAAATAATATAAATTTTATACATAGCATTCTTAACATTTTAAAATCTAATGATTAACCTAGAGTTAAGTAACGTTGCTACGCAATTACAGCCAATAGTCCCTCTGTATCATCATAATCTTGTAAAAGTAGCCATTCCTTTATCAAAGACTTACATTCATGTTTAGATTTGTTTATTATGATGAATTTTTTATTAATTTTTTTATATAGAAAAGGGCCACTGAAAGGAAAGAACCGTTGAATGAATTTGGTTTTGAAATGAGGAATGTTAATTTTTGAGTCTTTACGTCTACTATCTTTCTGATCTATGAGTTTTGGGTCATAAAGAGCATGTTGTTTCAGTACGACTTCTAAGTAGTAAAGCTGTCGCACT
This sequence comes from Maruca vitrata, assembly GCA_039566165.1. Lineage (NCBI taxonomy): Eukaryota > Metazoa > Arthropoda > Insecta > Lepidoptera > Crambidae > Maruca > Maruca vitrata. Next base: position 856,309 of record CM076935.1, on the reverse strand, counting down.
GTAAGTACTTTGTACTCAGAGTATAGTCGTGCAGTGGGATATCTATACGGGAGACGGTTTAAGACTTTCAGCACAGCTCGTTGCGCTCGTTCCAATGGAAGCAGTATGGTTTTGTGTGCTCCTCCCCAAACACTTACGCAATAAAGCAATATTGATTGGCACAGTGCAAGGTACAGTGTTCTGAGCAGCCTATCATTAGCAACATCTCTAACTTTCTTAAAAAGGGCAGTAAGTTTACGTACCCGCTGTGTTAGGACTTTAATGTACGGACCAAAGGTTAGGAGTGAATCAATAATTATGCCTAAATATTTTACTGTAGAAACCCTCTCTAACCCTGGACACGTACATGTATTATTGTCTTTACAGTTATAACTATGTGCTTTAATGATGTATTTATGATTAGGTTGTGTTTTGGCAGAAATAGAAAACGTTAATATTTTGGTTTTGTCAGTATTCAGTGTAAGTAAGTTAGATGTAAGTTTATTATGTATTATTGTAAATCCTCTTTGAGCGTCATTGAAAACCTGCGTCCAGTCGTTACCGCTAAAAACGAGCGCCGTGTCATCTGCAAATGCCATTATTTTACCATTCTTTAAGTATGTGTTAATAACATCATTCACATATATCAAAAAGAGGGTAGGTCCTAGGACGCTTCCCTGTGGAACTCCATATCGAATAGGCAGAGGATCGCTGACAAAGGTGTCAATTTTGACTGTTTGTTGTCGGTCGCTGAGGTAACTTTTGAATAATTTGAGCTGCTCACCACGCACTCCAATAGATTCTAGTTTGTCAAGAAGTATGGTTGTGGATACAGTGTCGAATGCTTTCGCTAAATCTAAAAAGATACTGAGGCATTTACGTCCTGCATCTAGTTCTGTAGCAAGAAAATCGGTCAGCTTCGACACTGCATCGTTAGTGGATTTTCCTCTACGGAATCCATGTTGATTAGGGGAGAGCAGCTCTCTAGATTCAAGGAACCGTACAAGTCTTGAATTAATTAGTTTTTCGAGTATTTTTGAGAGAGAATTTAAAATAGATATAGGTCTGTAATTGTTGGGGGATTTAGTGTCACCTGATTTGTGGATTGGTATTGTTCTGGATAGTTTCATGAGAACTGGGAAAGTAGAATTAGCGAAAGAGAGATTACTAATATGAGTTATGAGCGGAACGAGTGTAGTCATATTAGTTTTTAAAATTTTATTCGAAATGTTATCCCAGCCCGGAGAGCTGTCCGTTTTTAGTCTTTTGATAATTGTTTCGACTTCAGCATTATCAGTATCAAGTAGCACAAATGATGAATGCGCCATTGAGGACCCTCGGGGACTGTTATTTTGGGAAGGAGTTTCATTTTGGATTTTTTGAGCTAAATTTTCTCCAATGCCTGTAAAATATTGATTAACTTCATCTACTGACAATTTCGGACTATTATTAAGAGTCAATAGGTCATTACACTTTTGTTTTAGAGGTTTATATGCAGAGAGTTTATTAATGACTGCCCACGTTTTCTTAGCACCGGTAGAACAAGCAGTTTCCAGTTGTGATTTGTCATATTGGATTTTGACGTTTTTAATCGTCTCATACAAATAATTACGGTACCTGTTATAAATAATTTTATCTGAATCATTTGCTGTTGATTTTTTTAGTCTTTGGTGAAGTCTGTCTTTGTGTCTAACACATCTAAGTAATCCTGTCGTCATCCACGGCTTATATGGAGTTTTACGTCTCGAGATGTTACTTACTACGGTGTTATTTTTAATTATTGTATTTAACGATCGAATCAGACAATCAGTAGCCTGGTCAGCGTCCTGGGATTCTAATATGGGATCAATATTAAGTACTTTCAATTCCTCTGATATTTTTGCATAATTGATCTTGCTGACGATAATAATCTCATGTTTTTTGTTAATTTCCTGATTTAACGTAAGCAGTACAGGATAATGGTCTGTTATATTGGCTTCTATGATAAATGTTTTCGAGTGGAGGTTAGTTTTAATAGCTGTGTGGTCTAAACAGCTACTCATACGAGTTGGAATGTAATGCGAAGGACTAATTCCGTGTGTACATAATAAATTGAGATATTCAGAAGAAAGACGATCATTCGCATTAGGTTCTATGTTGATATTCAAGTCACCGACCAAGACCAAATTCTTAAACTTGGAAAGAGAAGACAGAACTTGTTCAAGCGAGTTAAGAAAATTATCTATATTTGTGAAGGAAGGTGACCTATAGATAGACACAATTGCCGTATTATTATTTATAGTCGTGACAAGACAGTTTGCATTCATGAAGTTTGGTTCATATGTTGAAGCCTCCATATTATCGCTTACATAAACAACGATTCCATCATTTTGATTCAATAGTTTTTTTGTGCTAGATGGACTGTAGTGTTCCAAAACTGGAGGGTATGGTGATCTGTAAGCCAACATTCTGTAAATACAATTATGTCAGGAAGAAGTTAATTCTGGCTAACAATACTGAGAATTCAGTTATGTTTCGTGTAATGCTTCTAATATTATGGGTGATAATTGATAACTTATTTTTATATTTGTGAATAATTTCTCGCAGCTCATCAGGTTTACACATTTGGGATTTTGAAACTTCATACTCATCAATATCATTTATTAATTCCCTAATAGTGCTTTCTTTTATTTGTTATTTTGATGTACATTATAATATATTTGGTTAGATAATTTGTATTTGTCTGGAATGAATGTTTAATTGTTTTGTGGAATTTATTCAAAACGTATAATATTAATTTATTTATTGTAAGTCTTCTATTAAATTTTGGTGTTTGGTTACTTTTCTTATTATTATTACAATAGTTGTAGTTTATTATGTAGATAATACATTTATTAGTTTTTTTCTGTAGGCTAAATATATAAAAAGGAGAACATATATTTATGAATATCATTATTATATATAAATAAAGTGACTGTGATTGTAATATTTGTAGATAATTGTGAGTCTGTGTGTCTGTAATTACATTTTGTCCTTGTGATTGTTTGCATTCAATCGTTTGATTCCCTGTTTTAAAGTAGCTGTAAAATAACAATATTACAACAATATAACATTCAAAAACATAAAGGTAATGAAAGCTACGTAATTCAACTAAATTTTGCAATATAACAAACGTTATAGTATTAAATTCAGTTTCTACTTCTTGATACTGTTTCTCATCTCTGCAAGTTGATCCAGGCTCCGCACAATTATGAAAGGACCACCTTCTCTCTCCCGCAGAAGAACTCGACCATTTGATATCCAACAGTAATTGTAGTTGCACTCCTTTGCAAAGTTTTTTGTTTCGAAGAAGATTTTCTTTGTTTTTTTAGAGAGTAGCTCTGACAGAAATATAGGCGTGCCAAACCCATGAAGTCCAAGGTGATTAGCAGATAAACGTGGATTATTTTTGTTTATGAAGTATTTTTTTGCAGCAAGTAGTATCTCAGTTTTCGTAAGGCATGTCTGGAATTCAATCTGTATCGGAGAATGCTGACTTTCTTTTTTGCTTTGACCTCTGGTTACATCCCTGATATCACTTTTGGATATTTCCAAATTGACGTTTTTAGCCAAGGTCAGTACCATGTCATAAAGTTGACTTTTGTTCTCATTTACGATTTTAGGAACATTCCTAATCTCTATAAATGTTTTGATTGAGTTTTTTTCCAGATATTCAATTTTATCGTTTATTGAGCTTATTTCCAGCTTAAGATTTTTATTTTCTCTGTCTAGGGTTTTCAGGTTTGTATCTAAATCTTTCAGCTGTTGGCACATAAATTCCATTGATTTCTCAATTTCGTGACTAGTCGTACGTATATCACAATTTTGGCCTTTTACTTCTTTTATATGTTCTTCGAGAGATTCTAATCTCTGTTGTTGTGCAAGAAATAAAGTGTGTATCATATCTTTCATTTCCTCTTTAAATGTCGAAAATGAATTCTCCGAATTCTGGGTTTTACAGGGTCTTTTACTCCGTTGGGTGATGTTTAAATCATCTGAGGAGATGCTTCCCCGAAGATTACATTCCGACGAAGATAGATTTGTATGGCTTTTCGGGGAGCGTTGCATTTCGATTTCTTATTGAGTTTATAACAAAATAAGTCAATAAAGTACAGATTTGCAGGTGTTCATATACTGGTTGTTAACTCCAATTACGTGTATTACTAGTCAAGTCGTAGATAGAGGTAGCAAAATTCGTCGCGATCGCTCACTGCACTCGTGGCTCAATTGCAACACACCGTGGTTGAAATAGGCGGTCACGCAGCGGTCCCCGGTTCAAATCCACGAGGTAACAAAAAGTGGATCCGCTTACCAATAGTAGTTGCGGCGCAGTTTCGCGACTCAAGGGTGCTCCAAAGCCGCTCCACACAAGACAGTGAGAGTGTCAGGGGGCGCAGTCCCACCCTTCAGCAAATTCGTAAAATAAATTAAAAATCACTCAAAACACGTCCACTCTGCACGACAGCCGAAAGGCAAGAGGATAACATAATGAGGTCAACAGGCACAATAGACCATAATATGCGCATGTTATATCATTTGCGCATTTACATGCACTTATAACAACTTAATTAAGTTACAATCAACAAAGTAAGAATAAAGGTTCAGGAACAACAAACATTTCGCTGAAAGGCTGTGAATACACTAGCAATTAGCTTACCTAACTCCATTGTAAAGCGAGTCTGCACTTAGGCAACCTGTAAACAATCTAAATGTACACAAAGCTCCTCTAACAAACCAAGTTGAGTATTTAGTGGGAATTCATCAGACCATACTTGCATAAGTTCAGTGAAGTGAAAAGATTGATATAGTTCATTTGAGGATCATTTAGTTCATTTAGTTCAATGACTTCCGTAGTTATTTTGACTAACTATCTCAGTTAAGTTCAATATAATGTATTTTTTATTCAATCAACTCAGTTCTATTGAGTGATTCATTCAGTTCATTCCTATTGGAAGAATTTGATGACATTGATTTCACAGGCTCAGACTGTCAACCTTGAGTAAAATAAATTATTTAATGGATACAAACGTATTTTTGACCGGCTCGGTGGAACAGTGGTTTGTGACTCAGGTTCATAACCTACGGTTCCAAGAGTCGTGGGTTCGATTCCCACTCGGGACAAATATTTGTGTGACGAACATCGGTGTTTGTTCCGTGTCTGGGTGTATTATTTTTTAGGTTTATTTGTGTCCACTGTTGATCCTGATTTTTGTACCACAAGTGCTTAAGCTACTTACCACGGGATCAGATCAATGTATGCGATGTTCTGTAATATTTATTTATTTATCATTTATTTTATTTAATAATATTTATTTATTCGCAATCAATCGTTAGCATTTTCTTGGCGTTACAAACGTATCTCTCACTCTCTTTCTAGCTCGTAAGTTTTATGTATTTCCATTCATTCTGATCTCTATCAGTCAATAGAACTAAATGACATAGTATCTCTCTTTCTAGCTCCTACAGTTTATGTATTTCGTTGTCTTTTACTCTATATCACTCAATTGAACTAAATGACACAAAATCAATATCTTCTTCTTTATTTATATAGGCAATTTACATGCACTTATAAATCGTCACATTACTAATAATAAGATTCTACCACCGTGATATGCATTGTACAAGAAAGAGTAAGTAACATGAATCGGCTTGCATGGTCAAGTATTACAATTGAACTGCTCACTAAGTATTAGTCTTTATGGGTCTACACGCGTTATTAGGAGTAGCAAATTACATAGCTACTTACTGCCCGACGTTTCGACTGGGTTGCACCAATCATGGAGTTTGCTCGCGACCATGGTTGGTGCAACCCATCATCATCATCATCATCATCTCAGCGTTCTCCCGGTTGCATCCTTGCGGAGCCCGGGGTCCGCTTTCCTGCTCCTAACTCTCCACCTCGCACGGTCTTCAGCATCCTTCGCGGAGAGTTTGTTGGCACGCATGTCATCCACTACGACGTCAAGCCAGGCCTTCTTGGGCCTTCCCCTTCTGCCGGGACCCGGCGGTAGCGACATTGCGAGACACTTGTTCCCTACGTAGTTTGCCGGTTTTCGTAAAACATGTCCGTACCAACGTAGGCGGCACTCTTGCAATTTATCAGCGATGTCTCGGACATGAAGGCTGCCGCGAATACGGGAGTTCTTTACGCGATCTGCTCGCGTAACTCCCGACATCCAGCGCAGCATCTTCATCTCCGTGACCCGCAGTTCCTGCTTGTGCCGCTCAAGTACTGGCCATGCTTCACTGCCATATAAGAGAACAGGCCTAATGATGGCTTTATAGACCTGTCCCTTCAGCTTAACCGGCATTTTAGATACATCGGTGTTTGTTCCGTGTCTGGGTGTATTATTTTTTAGGTTTATTTGTGTATCCACTGTTGATCCTGATTTTCGTAACACAAGTGCTTAAGCTACTTACCACGGGATCAGATCAATGTATGTGATGTTGTGTAATATTTATTTATTTATCATTTATTTTATTTAATAATATTTATTTATTCGCAATCAATCACTAGCATTTTCTTGGCGTTACAAAAATATCTCTCACGCTTTTTCTAGCTCGTAAGTTTTATGTATTTCCATTCATTTTAATCTCTATCAGTCAATAGATTTAAATGACACAGTATTTCTCTTTCTAGCTCCTACAGTTTATGTATTTCGTCGTCTTTTACTCTATATCACTCAATTGAACTTAATGACACAAAATCAAAATCAAAAATTAATATCAAAAATGTCATTATTAAATAGGCAATTTTTATGCACTTATAAATCGTCACATTAGTAATAATAAGATTCTACCACCGTGAACTGCATTGTACAAGAAAGAGTAAGTAACATGAATCGGCTTGCCTGGTCAAGTATTACAATGAGAGTGTTCGCGTATAAGATATCCACTAGATGGCAAGACGCAGATATTATGAGGTCTAACTGCTTCGTGATTGGTGAATATTGACATGTCTGTCAATGTCACGTCAAAAATAACCAATCACGCTGCAGTTGGACCTGACGCCTACGTATTGCCATCTAGTGAAGTTCTTATACACGAAAACCCTCATTGAACTGCTCACTAAATATTAGTCTTTATGGGTCTACCTACACGCGTTATTAGGAGTAGCAAATTACATAGCTACTGCTACTGCCCGACGTTTCGACTGGGTTGCACCAATCATGGAGTTCGCTCGCGACCATGATTGGTACAACCCAGTTAAAGACTAATATTTAGTGTAAAGGAACGCGAAAGTCTAAAATTGAACTGTTCACTCAGGAACTACACTAGTCTATATCAGACAATTGCAACTAAATAGTCTAGTATTACAGAGAGAGAGTTAATAATAAGATAATTAGTTTACGTTCAGTGTTTGTTTCGTGGCTGGGTGAGTTGTTTATTTATGTAAGTACATTTGTATATAACTCTGTTGTTTCTGATATCCGTAAGAGGAGTGCTTAAGCAATTACGTTGCTCGTAATCAGAGCAACTTGTGTGATGTTGTTTGGCATTATGAGCTGTATTTATTACGCTTTAGAAAACTGAAAATGTCAGGAATATTTACCACGTTGTTTTGTTTTTATTTGTTGATTTTAATGCTATTGAAGCTTAATGTAAATTTAAAATTTTGAAAAAATAATTTTCATGATGAGAGCAACCGACGCGATATCGGGAAGTCCGGTGGTTCAAGTCCCCGTTCAGGCGGGGTCATGAATACGAATTTGTTTTAATGAGCTCCCGATACATAAAACAAAACATCATGGTAAATGTCCCGGACATTTAAATGCGATTCTAATGTGTGTAACCATGACAGTTAAAAACTTATTACGCTATTCCTCCATACTACGAAAAAAATACGAAAGTGACTTTGTCCACGTTTCTGCCACGATTTTACTCCAAACGTACTTTTACGATTTAAATAAAAGACGTGTGGCACTCGAGGGCTGCCGCGGTATAGCTATTGCATAGCATCGTCCGATTTCGGAGCAGCTCGTCTCGATTCATGCGAGTTTCGTAGAGTCGTACAATACGTCTAACCGCACGCACACAAACACTGTGCCGAAGTCTACCGAACTGAAACGACGTTAGACGATTGTGAGGGTTTTTTCGTTACGGAATTTCTTGGTTCAGTCGCCGCGCTCAAAGCCCGCGATAAAAGCTATGCAATAGCTTAATATTTGGTACAGAGATATAAAAATATACAGCCTGAGAAAGATGGCTACTTTTTATCCTTAGCTACGTTTAAGGCGAAAAATCTCTTTACGTGAACGAACACACAGAAGGAGGAAAGCTAGTTTTACATTAATATTAAGAAACAAGAATGTTTTTTTTACTCATTCATATCTTATTTCACAAAATATGAAAAAACACATTAAAATAATACTAACAGAAAAAGACTGAAAGCTTGTTTTACACAAAGATTAATTATTTTTTTACTCACTTATATCTTATTTCACAACATGAAAAAATACATTAAATAATACTAACAGAAAATGAGCAAACGGTAGTGACTCAACTTGTAGGGACATGGGACTGAGATCCTCGCCAAGACTGTATCTCAGCCAGTTCAAAGAATTCATAGTTTTTTAAAAGAGACTACTGCAAATTAATGCTACTATCTTAAAAATAACATAAAAAAATAGATAGAATTTCCATTTTCTCTGTCGCAGATCTTATAAATTATAACATTGTATTGCCAGCAGTTGCCTAAAGCCCAGAGTTCTGATCCCAAATGAAACAATAAAAAACAAAAACGAAACACGTGATCAACCCTTTTAATAAGGGCGTGAACAGGCTCTCATGGTACGAAATCCCTGCAGTGTACCCTTACCCTTAAACAATTATTCGAACCTCACAAGGGTTTGAAGGTTAGAGGCCTTGTAAACGATCTAGGTTACACCTATGTGGATAGGTTAATTTGTTTACTGTAAGATCTACAGAACAAGAAATAACTTATTTTATTCATTAAGCTCGCGTATAAAAGCGTCGATAGTCGAGTGGCTAAGGTCGTTGATTGCCATGCGAGAGGTCACCAGTTCAAACCCCGTCAGGTACCACTGTGTTTTGTAACTTGAAATTCAAATGTACGATTTCTCGACGCTTAAAATGTGAAACATCGATGAAAACTGCACACCTAGGAAGAAATTCTATGGTTAGTAGTCGACCAACCTGCTCTTGGCCAGCGTGGTCGACTAAGGCCTTATCGCCCTAGTTTAAGGTAGGCTCGGGCCCCACGTGGGGGCTTATGGGCTGATGATAGTTTAAATCTAGACTTAGTTATCTAGACTTTCGTAATCATGATATTAGTAAGGATTATGACCAGTTCGAGTACAAAGGCGAAACCAACAAAACAATCTTTGACATCCATTTATATCTAGGTATAAATAATATACCTCTTTACCTATGGACTTAACTCTTAATCGTCCTACCCGACCATAAGAAAAGGGGGAAGATTTGTGGGATTAATCTGTCGAATCGGAAGTACCTACGTCCAACGGTGGCTCCAAAAACCAATTCCTTGATTATATACAGGATGGAATCAAAAATAAATAAATATTACACAACACCACACATATTGATCTAATCCCAAGGTAAATATACACAAATGAACAAACACCTATGTTCATCACATAACATTATGTATGTCTATCATAATATTTAGTTTCTTCATACGATAAAAACAGTAGAAAATACTTAATAGTATTAAGTTTATCGTGTAAAGATCCTAAATAAAAATATTAATATAGTTTGCTACATAAGTACTGCTTTTGAACCAATATGTTTACATTTGTACATCCTTACTTCCTTACTAATATTATAAATCCGAAAGTAACTCTGTCTGTCTGTCTGTTACGCTTTCACGCATAGAGTACTGGACCGATTTAAATGAAGTTTGGTGGTACAGATATAGTCCAGAGCCTAGGAAAGGTTATAGGCTACTTTTTAACCGACTGCGCTATAAGGAAGTAATGTTTCACCCGTTAAACGTCTCTACGCGGACGGAGTCGCGGGTGGAAAGCTAGTTTTATATAACCTTAAAAAATACCTAAGTGGGCTATATTTTTAACCGACTTCAAAAAAAGGAGGAGGTTCTCAATTCGTCTGTATGTATAATATTTTTTTTTTTTTTTTATGTATGTTCACCGATATTTTCGTCAATTATAGACGGATTTCAAAAATTTTTTTTTGGTTGGGTAGAGTTCACTTTCGAGGTGGTCCCATTTTCACCAGTCTCGGATGTGATGATGGGATCCAGGAGAAATCGAGGGCAACCTTCAAATTTTATAGGGACATGTACCGCGTTTTGCATATTATCTGAAGTTATATTGGCATTTGCTTCTGGCAATCATAATGTTATGATGCTGAGCTGATGATGGAAGGTCAACTCCTTAATAGTTGGGAGTAAAGGGATAATTCTTTCAAATCTGTGTACATATTGATACTACTAGTTATAATATCAGTAGAATTATAGGTGAGCTGAACTATTAGGGTGTAAAAAATGTAACACTAAAAAGGATGAAAAAAAATTGTAAACAAAAAAAAACCGCCTTCAAAAACCCGACTCACTAAAAATTACAAAATAATATAATACGAACATTAATCTGGGTATGAATTTGATATGTTGTTGAAGGCGGTGCCAATGAAATTTTTGAGGAAAACTGCATGAGATATAAACGGCACCGCCTTCAACAACATATCAAATTCATACCCAGATTAATGTTCGTATTATATTATTTTGTAATTTTTAGTGAGTCGGGTTTTTGAAGGCGGTTTTTTTTTTGTTTACAATTTTTATCCAGAAAATCATCACGTGAAATATGGATCCTGACTAAAAAGAATCACCCTGTATATTAAGGCGCAGGGAGCTAACAGACAAGCTTGCAATCCAAATGCCGTGTAGCAATTAATTTAACTTAATTAAATTTAATCTCCGCGCCATCTGTGATTTTCCCCTACCAATGTTGCGGGGAAAAAGCTAAGTTCGAGATTTTTTGTTTTAACTAGCTGTAAGTTTTAATTTCTCGCCTAGTTTTAACACGTTAAAATTATTTTATAACTACGTAGTATAAAACAAAGTCGCATTCTATGGCCCTCTATCCCTATGTATGCTTACTTCAACCTTTAAAATTACGCAACGGATTCTGATGCGGATTTTTTAAATAGAAAGAGCAATTTATGGGGAAGGTTTTTATTTCAATTTCATTAAAAATGAAGAATAAATTATCCAATTGGTGCGGATGGTGGTTCGAATTTTGTAGGTTCCGTACTCTTATTGTAAAAACGGGACCCTATTACTGAGAATTCGCTGTCCGTCCGTCCGTCTGTCACCAGGCTAAATCTTAACAACGTTGATAGCGAGACAATTGAATTTTACGAATGATTTATTTACTTAATGCAAAATAGAACAAATATTTAAAAAGAACCCTCCGTGCGTGAATCCAACTCGCACTTGACCGGTTTTTATGTATAAAGATGTGAATGATCAGTAGCGCTACCATGAGTTTAAAAGTTACGGACTCGATATCGCCTGCGTAAATATGTCTATGAAAATCTTGAACAGCGCCCGCTGGTGGTTACGCTAAGAACTACAATCGGTCGTATGAAAAAAACATACATACACATACATACAATCACGCCTTTTTCCCAGAGGGGTAGTCAGAGATCACTTCCAGCGATTCACTTTTCACCTCTGTGGAAAACGTGACGTGACGGGTTGTGGACCACGTCGCCGCCATTCTGCCTTGTGCATTGTTTTAACAAGGTCATTGCGTTCCCACGAGTAGCAAGGATATAATATGACGAGGGAAGGAAAAGGGGAGGAAGGATACTATCGCCTCGGATGATTTGGACTGAGTCGATAGTAGCTCGAGGAGCCGGGGTCGCTTACCCGTATACCGTTCACCAACCACCGGACAGATAGTTGTGACTGGTATCCCCTGACTTGAGCCTGTCCTGATGAAAAAAACAACTCGATAGGTTTTTAACGTACGTAAGTTTTTGATAGCCAACTCATGGTACCGCTACTGTAGAGTTTCTATCTACACAACTTACTTCACTCCAACTTAAATGTTAAATAATATCAAGCCATTTGCGTTTGCACTTTTGCACTCAAACTTTGCGAATATTTTCGTTTTGTTACGTACCTACCTACCTACTTTATCAATAATGTTGTTAAAGCAGAACCCCAATTTTGAAGCACGTAGTTGACATAGCTGTCAATAGATGTGTACCTTTTTAGATCACGCAAGGAATATTTTTCTCCGACTCCAATGTACTGGATATGACGAGGCTAATCCAAGCCATCATCGTATGTCAGTTAGTAAAAAAAAGAAACGAAAAAATGTGTCCACTTTCTAACTAGTTTTTCAGTACAAGTTACAAGTTCTTTTAAAAGGTTCCTACAGTCCTTCAAGTTAAACAATTTTATTGCAATTATTAAGCTATTGCATAGCTTTTATCGCGGGCTTTAAGCGCGGCGACCGAACCAAGAAATTCCGTAACGAAAAAAACCTCACAATCGTCTAACGTCGTTTCAGTTCGGTAGACTTCGGCACGGTGTTTGTGTGCGTGCGGTTAGACGTATTGTACGACTCTACGAAACTCGCACGAATCGAGACGAGCTGCTCCGAAATCGGACGAAGCTATGCAATAGCTATTCCGCGGCAGTTCCCGAGTGCCACACGTCTTTTTTTTTATCTAATTTTAGGTCAAGTTCAAGTCGGACTCACGCATACATGCATATTGTAATCTGTCTAATTATTGTTTTCTGTATTTTTATCGCTCTAAAAAGGCGGACATAAATAATCAATCAGAGCAACTAAGTATTCATTATGTAATACATACAAGATCTTTGTAAATACCTCACACTTAGTTTGCAATAAATACTTTGACTTTGACCGTTCTATTAATAAAGTCCTTATTCATGAACTCGCAACTAGTTTTTGCCATTGTTTTGTTCATTTAATGTATCGTACAACTAAACTTTAATCTAAATAGAAATACACCCGCGTAATCAACTCGCAAACAGTGACATTTGACATTCCAAACCCGTCAAGTTACATTTAAATGCAATAGCCCTCGTCGGCTAATCACAAAGATTGCCTGTTCGATTAGAAATACACTTATTACCACTACGACCCACAGATCAAAGTAAATGTCCGACCTCTTCATATCAATTGGGTGAAAGTTTAATCTCCAACTTAACCCTTAATGAGAGATATCTCAATTAAGCTTTCAGACTGATGGTGAACGAGGCCTGTTTATCAGGCTCGCTGTTAACAAATGGTAAGGGGTCGCCGGCACCCCCATTAGTGCAGATCGAACGGTTAAAGTACATCGGTTAGCGGCAGGGTTGACTAGAAACAGTTTTATAATGCTTAGCTTTTAGCATTGACTGGCACGGTGGAACAGTGGTTAGTGACCCTGTCTGGTTCCAAGATTCGTGGGTTCGATTCCCACTCGGGACAAAAATATTTGTGAGATGAACATTAGTGTTTGTTCCGTGTCTGGGTGTGATGTGTATTTTAGTATGTATTTATAAATAGCTTTGAATTTGTATCAGTCTCTGACGCTCATAGTACAAGCTCTGCTTAGTTTGGGGTCAGATGACCGTGTGTGGAAATGTGTGGAAATTAAAAAAAAATGGTTATTTAATTCACAAATTGATAAGTGTGGTCGTTAGAAGCGTAAATTATTAGTTCCTTAAAGTGCAATTGGTTAAAAAGATCCAATGTCCTGTCACAAGCTCTAATCTAGAATATCTAGATTTCGTTCGAACATGCGACAGACAGGCAAACAGACAAAACATGTATATTACATTATATTGACTACAATATATTTCGAACACTGCCTTTGAAATGAAGCTAATTTTACGGATTAAACTTCAGTCTTACCCGTGACCACGAGCGCTGTAAAGAGCTCGAAACGTCGGATCTCTAAATAACGTCGGATCTCTAAATAATGGATTAAACTCGCGTGTATTGTTATTCTAAAATAACAATACACGCGAGTTTAATCCGTAAAATTATAAGTTTCATTCGATGGCCGAGTGGTTAAGGTCGTTGCTTGCCATACGAGAAGTCGCCAGTTCAAACCTCGCCAGGTGTTTTTCAAATTTGAAATTCATATGTACCATCATTCGACGCTTTAACGGTGTAGGAAAACATCGTGAGGAAACCAGCACACCTGAGAGATTTTTCAACGGTGTGTGAAGCCATGTCAGAGGCCTACGGACGGGCGGTTTAAACTCTTGACACCAGGTTGTTCATCAATCATACGATAAGAAAAACAAGTTTCATTCCTTTTTTATTTTTAATCAGTCAATCAAGAATTGCCAGCCCTACGTAAGCGGTTATCTGCGCATCATAATTGCGCCTATAAATCTGTAGCTATCGTGAATAAACGCCCTAACGCGAATTTACGCCGAGCCAATTAAAATTAGTTTATAAATCACATCAATGTATAAACGACGAATGATAATTATGTAGGCCCTTCTCTGATAAACATAACATACTGTGTGGTCTGTTTTCGTGTAGGTAATAACATAAATCTTTAGGACTCTTGGCCTACCTACTAGTATTTATAAATACATACTTACAGGACTAAGAGCACACTCTTAGTCCAATATAAGGGTGTTGGGGCTGTGTTTTCGCTCATTATGTAGTTTATTATGCTTAGTAGAATCTTCAAAAACTAATAGATACCATTACCGATCAATTCTGATTGCAGCCACCATAGCCTAAGTAATTTTTTTTGCCAATAAAGGTCCAACAGTCCAACTTATTAAGTGTTCATTGACTTTTGCTATACCACAGAATATACCCTCAAAGTGTTGATAATTTTAATAACCTTAACTTCAGCAGCTCATTGACTTAAAGACATACTTAAGTGAACAAACTTTATCGTGCTCTACGTAAAATGACAGCTGGAAGCTCAGCAAAACGTGTCTGCATTTATGTGAGCTACTCCATGCAGATATTTGCATTGTTCATTTAAAGATCATTGGGCGTTTTTTACCCGGTTTTTTGAAAGTCGCGAACATAAACCAAAATACTTTTAAATCATAGTGTTTCCTACCAGATTTAATATTCTGTAGTTATTTTAATTCATAACAATGGGAAAATGGAAATAATCAGTAAAATATAAATCATATTTTAAGTTGATTATTTTTCTTAGTTACTAAACATGACCGCTCAGTAAGTTAAAATATCACTCCGTGGTATTTGTAAAGCCAGCCAGACTAATATGCGACAAGCGGCTGTGTACCTATGTTTTGTTCTCGCTCTCCATCGCCATCCCCAGTATATGTAGTATACTTTTTATTTTGGGCTGTTCATCAAGACGAATTTCACGCACCTGTATTTGTTCCGGGTCTGGGTGTTTTCAAGTGCGTATTTATAAATATATATGTATGTATATCAGTGTCTGACGATCAGATGACCATGTGTGGTAATGTCCCAGATATTTATTTACTCATTCATGTAAGCAATAACATGCTCTTCAAACCATTCAGCAGAGATAGCTACGTCGTCTAAATATACAAATACCCTTTTCCAGATATGGATATTCGGCGACGTATGGTGCTCAGTATGGCTGGCGGTAGACGTGTGGATGTGCACAGCCTCGATCCTCAACCTGTGCGCCATATCCCTGGACCGCTACGTGGCGGTAACGAGGCCAGTCAGCTACCCAAGCATCATGAGCAGGCGGCGAGCGAAAGCGCTGATAGCCGGCCTGTGGGTGCTGTCCTTCGTCATCTGCTTCCCGCCACTAGTCGGCTGGAAGGACAAAAAGGTAGGCTGCAGGCTTTCGATCTAGATCTTCTTTCCCACCCTACTCGACGATTTACGTTACCCAAATCCACATAGCTTACGACTTAATGGCAGTCAAAACTGACCCAATTTGCTACGGTCCTGATAGAATGACTCATTCAGAACTATGCTTAAGTGTCTACCGAAGACTTAGCGACTTTGCCTAAGCCTTCTCTGACTTGGACGGTAAATCTATAAGAAATTATGTGTCTTATTTTGAGGAAACGAACTCTGTCGATACTTATTGACTGGCTCAAAAGATCCCTGAGGGTCGACGTGAACCGGTTAGCTGGTCCCCACTACAAGATAAGATAAGATATTGACTGGCTCGGTGGAACAGTTGTTAGTGACCCAGGTTCGCACCTACGGTTGCGAATATTGCCCGTCTTCTATGGTATCTTACTTCTGTTTCCCTTCTTCAACAGCCCGAAGAAGCAGAGAAAGATGGCTGGGCCCCAAATCCACCGTGCCCCTGGACGTGCGAGCTCACCAACGATGCTGGCTACGTGGTCTACTCGGCACTCGGATCCTTCTACATCCCCATGTTTGTCATGCTGTTCTTCTACTGGCGGATCTACAAAGCCGCCGTGAGGACCACCAAGGCGATCAATCAGGGGTTCAGAACTACTAAAGGTGCGTTCGAAAGAAAGAGTATGATAGGCTGTACCAACGGTACCTATAGTATAGAGGTACCGTCCTTAAGTGTTGTGGTTACATTAAAAATCATGTTTTCATACTAATTGTGATTAGATCTCGGATTAGTTAACTATAATTTTTTTTTTAGACTTTCGCGTTCCATTACACTAAATATTTGTCTTTATTTATGAGTTCGCTCGCGACCACGATTGGTGTAACCCAGTCGAAACGTCGGGCAGTAAGTAGCTATGTAATTTGCTACTCCTAATAACGCGTGTAGACCCATAAAGACAAATATTTAGTTAGTTAACTATCAATTTAAAGAGTTGCGTCAGATTTTGGACTTTCGCGTTCCACAACACCAAATATTGGTCTTTATGGATCTACGCGGTAAGTAGCTATGTATTTGCTACTCCTAATATCTCGTTTAGACCCATAAAGACCAATATTTAGTACTAAAGGTGCGGAATGAAAGGAAGAGTATGACAGGCTATACCAACGGTATAGAGGTATCGTCCTTCAGTGCCGTAGTTACACAAAAAAAATCTATGACAAACTTGTACAATTTTTTGTACTTTTTGTACTCATCGTGATTAGATGACTGATTTAGTCAACAATCGATTTTAAAGTAAAGAGTTTCCTTTTTTTGCAATTTGTCATCGAGAAAGCGTTTATTAACCGCTTTCCTATGTTGTATGTATGTAAAACCTTTTCATGTATGACAGGTTAAACTTATGGGGATAATTGAGTTAAGACGTTCATACTATGCAAGTCCTTCTTCCTCTATGTACCTGGTGTCTCGAAGATAAAACTCGAGCATCAAAGCCAAACAAGCATAGCCTTGTATCTAAAGCACTAAGCTTTATTATCCTATTTCCTTATTCCAGGCAAAGGCATGGGTAGCAGGTTCGACGACAACCGGTTAACCCTCAGGATTCATCGTGGGCGGGGGTCCAACAGACCCCACGGATCTCCGCTGTCCACCGCCTCCAACCACTCCACCAGCACTTCTCTGAGTGCTTCTCCAGAGAGACTTAGACGGTAAACTAAACGATCATTAAATTGAAGTAGTAGTAGTAGTAGTAGTGAAAAACGTAGAAGTGGTTAATGTCGTTGCTTGTCATGCGAGAGGTCGCAGCGGCGTTGAAGTATGTTAGACACATATTATGACAGTGGTAGAATTTAGAAAATTAGAAACTGCAACGCACACTAATCGGAATCGGAAAACGATACTATGACGATCCCTTTAAAAGTTTACATGTGTGATACAACCTTACACCAACAGCTATTTCATGTTTTAAGTACCGTGAAAGCACGAAAAATAAAAATAAAACAGTAGCACCAAATTGAGCATAAAAATACGTTATGAGTTCAATCAGTGTTTTTTTTTCAAAAACCTATATTAGTATTAATCTTAACTTTGTATTTCCGATTTTAGAAGAATCTTAAAATGTTAGACGTCCGAACGTGGATCTCCGTAACATCCATTAGAATAATACTCAAACGAGCAAGCTTTTTAACTGCAAGCTACTTAGTAATTTCTGACGAGTAACTTCTTTGAGAGCTTACATGTTAGTCAAAACTTCGGTATTCATAACCAGATCGTTACCAATACACCAAAGTAATCTTGTTTATTGATAAATGATTAACTAAGTTGCTAACAAGCTTTTCACAATCCTAGTTTCATTTTAAGTGTATTAAGACGCTTTAGTAATCACTTAGTGATTGATTGGATATTCAATCCCCGTTTTCACAAGGTTCACAAGTTTGTACGTTTTACGGAAATTACTTAAGTTGAGATTAATTGCCAACTTACCTATAAACTAATACATTAGAGTAGAACTCAATTTTGGGTATGTAAACGAACTTTGGTGTCTGCTTCTACACACGACAAAGGTCACTAATATTAGGCTAAGAAGCTTTGAAGCAACTACCTTAACCACTCAGCCATCGACGCTTTTTTTACTTTAATAGATATTTTTAAGCTATTGCATAGCTTTTATCGCGGGCTTTGAGCACGGCGACCGAACCAAGAAATTCCGTAACGAAAAAAACCACACAATCGTCTAACGTCGTTTCAGTTCGGTAGACTTCGGCACGGTGTTTGTGTGCGTGCGGTTAGACGTATTGTACGACTCTACGAAACTCGCACGAATCGAGACGAGCTGCTCCGAAATCGGACGATGCTATGCAATAGCTATACCGCGGCAGTCCCCGAGTGCCATTTTTAGTTATTTGTACTATAATCGTCATTAGGGGTACGGCCAGAATATCAGGTCTGCAACGGCTATGTGGCTGATGTGGCACATGCCGAGGCCTGTACCTCGATGACCACTTCTTATAGTCCTTGTCTACATGTGATATTTCTTTGTTTAAAATGAGCTTTTGTGTCTTGTGTATTTATGTATCATTGTGACTGTTCGTTTCTATATCGTGGTCGATAAATGTTTTTCTTTCAATCTTTCTTTCTATTTCCATTATCTTCATTACCAACAACATCTTCTACAGGCACTCCAGCGCCCGGCGAGCGCACGAGAAAGTGAAGATCTCTGTCTCCTATCCCTCATCAGAGCAGATCTGTCCTGCGCTGGAGAACAGCAGGTCACCAAGCCGGTCGCCCAGTCCAAGCCTGTACGCTGTCCACTATGAAAGGGACGGGAGGGAGCTGACCGAGAGCCGGTTGAGGGTCAGGCCTCCCCCCCACCATTTGGCCCCAAACCCGCTCTACGATGAGTACGATGATAAGCCTAGGACTACTAGGAGGATGGGGAAGAGGAATATTAAAGCGCAGGTAGGTTTTGTGTTTAAGGACTTTTAAGGATGGAATATCTTTAACTGCCTCGTTGGTCTATTGGTAGCAAGTGCTGACGGTTCGAGTCCGGGGTCGGGCAAAAATTGTGTGGGTTTTTCTGAAAAAATTACTTAGCATATTTCGGCACTGTTGCAAGCGCCATGATCACGTGTGGACTCATCAGTTTTCAGTTCTCATCCGTTTTTCTATTGTGTGTAACCATGACAGTTTAATATTTACTCCAATTTTCTCCAAATTTCCAGGTGAAACGCTTCAGAATGGAGACGAAAGCGGCCAAGACCCTCGGCATCATCGTGGGCGGCTTCGTGTTCTGCTGGCTGCCCTTCTTCAGCGTCTACGTGGTGCGAGCCTTCTGCGGCGAGTGCGTCACGCCTATAGTCTTCTCTGTGCTATTCTGGTTGGGGTACTGCAATTCGGCCATCAACCCGTTGATCTATGCGCTGTTCTCTAAGGACTTCAGGTGTGTATGAGGGTATGGGTGGTTTTGTGGGTTCCGTATGTAAAATGTTAGTAATGTTGCTAATATCTTAGAGGGAAGATTGAATCAGTCACTTGTTAAATACTGTCTTAAAGAAGATAGTTTTTTTAAGTAAAAACGTACGTACATAGGTACCTAGACACTGATCTGTGTTTGGCGGTGTATAAAGGTGGAAAAGATCTTATCCTTAAATTTAGAAGTCACCAATATACGAGATGTTCTACAAGTTTGAAATCTTTCTCTAACCTGGTGACTGTACCTGCGGATCATTTATTTTGACAGCGCGATGTAGGATCAACACTGGTATCAGTACCGAGATTGTCCAAAAGCGCCATCTATTAGTAACACCTGGAACTTTCCTGTCGGGTGTCTGACAACCTACCTTGCTTCCAGGTTCGCGTTCAAGCGCATAATCTGCAAGTGCTTCTGCGGCGGTGGCGGGGGGCGGCGCGAGAGCGACGGGGACGGGTCGCGGCGCGCCGCCAAGCCTACGCACTCGCATTCGTTGGACGACCACGAGCCCGGCCACTCCCACACCGCGACCAGCGCTAGCGACAGGTAAAAGGAAGAGAAAGAAAGAAAACATTTATTGATCATCATCATCAGCCCATTCCTGTCCACTGCTGGACATAGGCCTCCCCAAATGCACGCCGCTTCTCTCTCTCCGCGGCCACTCGCATCCAGCTCCTACCAGCCGTCCTGCGCAGATCGTCACACCGCCTGGCCTGCGGGCGTGCTACACGTTTGCCGAAACGCCGAGATTTATTGATCACATATACAATAAGATTATTTTACAAACAAACACACGTACCGTAAAGATGATCAACAGGTTCTGCCTCAGATATTCTTTGAAGTGAGGAGTGTTCCACTGAGTAATTTCCTAGAATTAAGGTAGATCCGAGTGGACCCGGAAAGATCCTGTGATACAAGTTTAGGCGCAATGTGATAAAGATGTGAATCCAAAAACATTGATAATAATATTCATTTAACACACACACACAGCTCAATACCAATGCGAGATTCACGCCTTGTCTCGTTGTTGCCGCAGCAGTGGTCTCCTCTTTAAGCGGGCTTTCAGGGTGAGTGCGACAGGCTCAATATGGTCTATTGTGCCTGTCAACCTCATTTTGGATCTCACTACCGCTTTCCATCAGGTGGAGTGAGGTCATCTTGTTAGCTTATTATAAAAAAAAAATTTAAGAAAGCCAAATTCAACGTAAAGCTGTCAATTCACCAAAGTTACACTAAAATTTGTTATTATCTTTATCCCATACAACAATTTTGCACAGTTTTCATTGGAACTCTAAGGGCTGACAGATATTATTTTTTTTTTCTTTTTAGGTGACGTCTAACCATGCGACGGCAAAATCCCCAGTTCCAGTCAACCGTCGCATGCGTCTAGCGAACAATTCACGCTCCCCGCGAGCGTTTATAACGGACGTTGTTACAACGAGTGGTAACCAGCTAAATAACGTTGTGGAAACGAATATTGTATTATATCGTTAAAAGGCAATAGTGGTGTTCGTAACATTTTCAATGTGTCAATCAATGTTGATTTGATAAGGAACTATTTAAAGGACTATAAAATACTTTATGCAGTGGCAATTTTTAACATTATTAATTCAAAATGAATAAGCAATACTAATGTACACAGTTTCATGTATAATGTACATACATTACCGTAAAGTAATAAAGTGTAACAAATTGATGTAATATTAACTAAAACACCAGTATAAATAATTACATTTATTTCATAGATTACATACCTTTAATACTTATTGATAATGTGGAAACTTTTTTTTCTTTAATACCTACTTCATCAGATTCAAGGTATACAATCTGTGAAATGAATAAAGTTTGTAGCTTCCATGTAACAGATAGTATAGAATAATTACTCAACTTACAGTTCAGCTTACCGCAGAAAAATCTATGAGACTTTTAGTGTAAAAATAAAGTGAATTATTTATTGAAAAGACTGTCAAAATCAAATTATGTACCTATTTAAATTGTATATTAGATAGCTAAATGTTGTTAAACTAAGGAGGAATTATAAAATTGTTTTGAAGATTGTAGATTTTATGTTTTTGGAATTTGAAACAAAAGACTCGAGTCTTTTAAAACTGTTAGTCTAACGAATTCCAATCCTAGATTATAATTGAAGATCCCTTTTCGGCTTAAACCTTGTCTTGGTGAATAAAATTCGGTCATCGTTAGTGCCCTAAGTCCCATATTATATTCATGTGTAGTTAAGCTAGAGGCCTTATAAGGCTATAAATCTATTACATTAACTTCTTGCCCTTCCTTATAATTATAGCTTCGATTAATGAATAGGACTAGAGTGCTGGGAAAATGAGCTTATTTACCGATACTTCATATTTCCAACCAATTAAAATTTATGTATTTAATTAATAACTAATAAAAATATCCGTTTGGACCGATAAACTTATATGCACTAAAATAGTATTTAGATATCGTAAAATACCTATTGTGTAATGCGTCGCATTACACTGACTTATTAATATTTTCAAATTACGTTACTCAAAAAACGAAATTCATTAATATTAATAACGTAGGTAGTCAAACTTCGTTTGATAATTCAAAAGAAAGTATTTGATGCACTAAATACAATAGTTAAACACACCTGTTTAAGACATTTTATCAACGCACACAACCCGAGTCCTACTTCAAATTAAATGTTCTACCCAATCAATAGTGATACCTCCATTATTATTATAATGAAACAATCACTGCACCATAAGCTTCATTTATAACGCGATCGGTCGATAAGCTCTCCATGGTCCAGCATCGCCACTTGATGGCCTAAATATCCTATGCTATAATCTAAACCTCAGAACTTTCCTACCCTATCCATCGCACCTGACTATACCAAATATGACGTGTGATACTAGAATACTCCCTTACTCTGTCCAATGTCAGAATTCCTGCAAGGTAAAGTTGAATGATGTATGAGCCATTTTTATATGAGATGCACTACGCAAAAAACGCATTGTGACAATTGTTTTTGCTTTTAGTTTTTTGGTAAAAAAAGTACCGCAGATGCCACTAG
Source organism: Maruca vitrata (assembly GCA_039566165.1). Classification (NCBI taxonomy): domain Eukaryota; kingdom Metazoa; phylum Arthropoda; class Insecta; order Lepidoptera; family Crambidae; genus Maruca; species Maruca vitrata. The sequence goes on along the minus strand of CM076935.1, from coordinate 833,522 downwards.
CATGGTTATACCTGTGGTACAATTGCTGATTAAAAGCCTTCTACTTATTAGGTAGGTCTAATGATGAAGCCGATTAAGTAACCAGCTTTAAAAGCTTTGTCAAAAGTAAGTACTTTGAATAAAAAAAAGAAACCTAAATGTTCTTAATTGAATATACGTGACATTTTAGGTTGAGGTATTAAATGGTGTTAATACACGGGTTATTGATAATTAACAAAAAAAATAATTAATGTTGGAATTGACTTATTCGTCTATTCTCATCAATTTTATTATCAATTAAAAGAAGTCTTTCAAATACTTTCAAACACACTAACTATGATTGTTGCAATGCGTTTTGTGTGTAAAAACAAGATAGGAATGAAAGGTGGTTGACAGTGCCTCTTTTTATGTAAGTATTTGTAAACTGGTATTTTAAACATAGTACTCGTAAGTACATATTCTTAACATGGGTTGATGACTGCGCTAACACATTTGAATGGTAAAACCCTCTGCACCTACACTTTGAGTCAAAACAGTCATATCTGTCTATAACATTTTTTGTTCTGCTATTAAAGTATTTAGATATCAAATCAAAGAAAAAGGGCATTAAAATAATTAAGCCGGTCTAGAGCACATCTTATTCTTGTTCTAACGGTTTCGCACAAAGTTGTATGTAAAAACTACAGGGATTTCTAAAATGTTACAACACAAATATACATTGCCGTACTGTCAAAAGTCATTTAGGTTTATCAAAAAAAAATTAAGATGTTATGTCAGTCGGCTACATTATTACCTCTTGAATAAAAAGGATTATTATAATTTATATTTTTTGAAATTATATAATTTTATTACCTTTCTTTCCTTTCATTATTATACCTAGTATCTTTTTGTAGGTATAAGTAAGGAATATCTTATTCATATATGCGTCCCTAATAATTCTATTCTATGTTGCATGTAATGTAATTTAATTTTTACTATTATTTTGTAAACAATCTAGTCATCAGCCCGCAAATAACGATATAACGGCTACCCTTTAAATATTAGTCAAATAATAAAGATCTCGACGTTCCTCAAACTTATTCGATTGTGTATTCGATGTTTAATAATATTCGTTAGTCGGGTGTTGTATGTTTATGTGTGAGCGATATAAATATTATTATGTATAAATATATGAGATGTTACATAACCGTGTGCTATTTTATTACATTCCTTATTCAGTTATCAATAATTTTGGCCAATACTGAAAAGTTACAAAAAGTAATCGGTTTACTTCATTACCTTTAACAGCCCCCCGGCTGTGTGAATAGGAAAAAAAGGGGGGGGGGCAATAATCAAAAATAACTATTATTTTTGATTATTGCCCCCCCCCCTTTACCTTTACTTTAGGTTCGAAAAGTCCTTCACAGAAACAGCAACGCAAAAATGTATGTGTTAAAAATAAATATCATTCTAGCATAAATTTTAACTATATAAATATTCTTTGAACCTAATTTATTTGTAAGAACATAGGGTAAGACATTTACGAACAACACTAAACTTGTAGACAAAAATTACAACAAAAATATCGTAAAATAACTATTATATGGATAACGTCATATCGTTGCGTTTGGGTAACCGAATGCTGCAATCATTTCGCGGCGCTGTCGCTTCACTATTATGTGTTCCAGTCACTCACTCATTCACAGCTGTGGTAAACAAACACTCGTTCATTTCATTCAGTAGTCCCTACGTTTTGTGTATGAGTGGTTGCGTTTCTTGTGTTTCACTATCGATACCGGAACGATTATTATCAGTAAACAATTGGAAGTTATCACAAAAACACTCATATTGTGTAAACTGGAAATATGAGCGATGTCATGTACTTCGGAGGCGTAGAGGGGTGAGTGAACTGTTAACGCAATGTTCATAAAGCATTTTGGTACCTACAATACAATATTTGAAAGTAGTAAGTCTGCCTTGAAAATATCGCTAAGCATTTCGCAATTTAGTACGTTAATTACTTTGTTATAAAAACTAATTGGTGCGTATTGTGGTTTGTTTTTAATTGCAAAATTGTTGTTTTTGACTAGTAGTAGCTTTTATTTTCTCATATAAAAAATAAATGAAGTAAAGAATCATTAGGTATTGCACTTTTTTGTCTTTTTCCCATGAACATATTAATGTAACTCGCGATCATTTATAAATATAAAAAGAACATTGTTAAAAATTATTGGTAACTTTAAATGTCAATGTCGAAACATTATTTGACGATTTATTTAAAGATTATGCAAATAGTCGCATTTTATTAACTCTTCTTGAATTAATAGGCAAATTAAATAGGTGCATTTAAATAAATTGGTGAATCATTTCGTGGCCGCGTGTTCATGTTATGATTTTCATTTGTTTATAGACAATCTTTAAAAAATAAAGATTGGTAGGTAACAATTTGCTATAGGGAATATGTATGTCTGTATTCCCACTTGTCTACTTGACTGTGTGGCAGCTGGGAATTTGTCTAGTCCCAGTTGCCCTACACATACTGCATTTTTTAAATTTCTTAAATCTCCCAATATACTTATTACCTATTATCTAGGCCATCAAATCAAATGCTGCCATCCGGCCCATATTAATAATTTCAATATTTAACCATTGTGCCCTAATTTCTGAATACAATGAAACTAGGTACGTGCCATCGCGGATGGCCCGAAAAAGCATTTTAGAGATTTCCATCCCGATGTTATTAACATAAACCGTTTTGATTACATAAACATTTGTTTTAGACTTAAGTAATTAACACTTTTTTATTTCTTTGCGATTACTTAATCCCTTACTAACTTACTTAAGTTATGTGATTCGTTTCTATGATTACGTTTTATACGTCGTGTATGTTTATAAGAACATAATGACAAATGGGAACACCTACGACTTTCACAATAGAATATAATAAGCTTTTATTTGGTACAAATTACCTAGTATTAAATAAACTTAATACTACTTACGTCTAATATACCTTCTCTTACTTTATAAATTACTAGCTTTCCGCCCGCGACTTCGTCCGCGTAGAGATGTTTAACGGGTAAAACATTACTTCCTTATAGCGCAGTTGGTTAAAAAATAAAAAGCCTATAACCTTTCCTAGGCTAACCTTTAAATTTCGCGATTTGAATCAGAACAGGTCTGATAAGTCAGACAGTAGAGCAGTAATATCATTTTATAGATAGGTACGTAGCTGAAAATAGAATGTATTGGGTTAAACGTACTAAAATAGTAACAAGTGGCTACTGTAAATGTTAGTTTTACAGTCCAAACGGACTATTGTTTGCATAATTTTTATCTCCCAGACTAAAAGTAGGACAGAGGATTAAAATACTGATAAATACATTTTACAAAGAACTTTATCAACTTTTACTGCACACAGTAAAACTTTGCCGATGCATTCGCGCAAGCAAACGATTGTTTTGGCATTAAACGTCCACTCGATAAGTAAAGCAATAAATACGAACAGCCAATCAGAAACCGTGAAAGCGATGGCTTGGCTGACACGCCGACGAAATATCCAACAAACAATAATAAACTTTATTTTCATTAACATAGAGCTGTATGTGTGTGGTTGTAGTTGGAATTCGAAATATTCAGTGGTTGTTAACCTTGGCTTTTAAGTTCACTTTTGTTCGTTTCCACTTGTTCGAATAATAAAAGTATGCAATTGACATAACACGAGCTTTCAAGGCAGACGTTTGATTTGTCACGTACATTTTATTGCATTCTATCCAGATTTAATGGATTTGAAATTCGCTCGTGGTCACGGGCAAGACTGTAGCCTTAGCGCTGTAAAGAGCTCGAAACGTCGGGTCTCTAAATAATATGTTTAGAACTTGAAAATAACAAAAGCGCGATCTTAATCCGTAATATTAATTTTTTTTCAAATGTGTCATGTTCGCGTAAATAATAGACAATACTTTAATGGATTGTTTAAAGTTCAATTATCATCTATTAAATTCATGCTATTGACTAAATATTGGAGATAGATGATTCAGAATAACTAGTTGACAAGAAAATTATACGAGTTAGCAATGAAAATTTATTCGTATTTTAAATATTATTTTCAAAGTCAGTTCCGATTCCATAGAATGTGGTTTAATTAGTTCTGTAGATTGTGAGTGATCAGGAAATGATACTTCATATTTACGCCCAACATGTTCTTATAAATACAGTCTAGATACGTGAACTTCACTAATTATACTTGTTAATTTATACGTGCATGCTTCTCTAAAACAGGTTTTATACCTATATCTGTTAAGATCGTGCATGAAATATAGCAGGCACTCGAAATTAAACGTAGGTGCATAGAAGATTAACCTTTAAATAACTATATGTGTATTTACCTCTGAAAAAAGGCATGATTGTATAAAGTGTTGAATGATATTCGTATGGGATATTTTTCTTTCTACTGATATTCTAAACCTAATAAATGTTGACCATAACTCTGTTAGATTAGTTTTCCTTACATTGTTTCTTATCAGCAATGTGCTCTTGCATTTAACTAAGCATTAAGTGACTAATAAGTTTCTTTACAGTTATTTTGCAAAGGAACGTTATGAAGCTCTAGTCAATAGCTCTTTAGAATTCAAAGAGGTGAGGTTATTCCCCTCCGAATGAGTTCACACTTCAGAGTGACTTACACAGGTGATTAGGTATTCTAAGCATAAGTTGTTTTTAGATGTAAGATAAATGTATATGATGTATATAATAAAATAAAACTATGTACTTAGGATAGTTTTCTTTTAAAGGACCTGTATAAGCTAACAAAACATCGATAAATAATAAATCGAGCACATAGGTATTATTGGTCTTACTTGCGGTTATTAGTTGTAACGGGATGTTTTACAAACAATACTTTTCCTTGTCAATGAAAATGGCCTAACTATGTTTCAACAACAGCCCGGGCCCAGGGTATAAGGCCTTAGTCAACTACGCCGGCCAAGTGCGGGCTGGTTGCCTACACAACCTAAGAATTTAATAGTAGTTGCGCAGGTTTGCCTTTACTGTTGAAGCGTCGAATTATCGTACATATGAATTTTGAAAAACACAGTGATACGTGGCGGGGTTTGAACTGGCGACCTCTAGCATGGCAAGCAATGACCTTAACTACTCGGCCAACTATATTTACTTTGTTAAAAAATCTTTCAAAGTAAACTGTTCAACTCCGTAACTTTGTGCGCACCTGGCTGTGATCTGCAATAGTTGTGTAACGAAGTCTAGCGTAAGACACACTTAGGTTCATTGCGTAACGTGGAAGGTAACGTATTATGATTGAATGTACGTAATTTGTCTAGTAATTGACAGCTAAATGGATAACTAAAGAACATATACTGAATAATTAATTTGATACTAGGGACCTGCTTTCGAGTATAACCTTTCCTTTTTAACCAATCTATAAAAAACCGCATCTAAATAAAAATATTCTGATATTGATTATAATAATATTCAAAATCAGTAACCTGTTATAATTTTTTTTTACTTTTCCCAGTAGCCCCTACCTAGTTTAGACGGGACTACAATGTCCCAGTTGTCACTGGTGACAACTGGGACATTATTGTCATTTTAGTCCCGTCGGTATCTGCGACGTAAATTATTAGCTCATTTAATTTCTGCTATAAAACAATGATTACGGACTAGTTTTCATTATTATTGTAATTTCAACCACCACTCAGTGACTTCGTACCTAGTTGTAAAGCTGAACAAAATTGGTACCCAGGGGATCCTTGAAGAGTGAAGTAGGTCGATATGTTCCGTCGATACCGATAAAGGTTATTTCCCGCTAGCCCGCATACCAAAGTGATAACATTTGGTAGATTTCCAGTGGATTTTGGTGGATTAATGGATTTATCATACCGGCAGACTGATTCGTTTCCCGTTCGATTAACAATTTTTTTTTACTGTCGTGGTAAATGATGAGAGTGAAAGAAAACATTTATCTAATAAGGTAATTGTTTCGTGCATTATAATTTTTTTTGTAAATAAATCTACATACATACATACATACATACAATCACGCCTTTTTCCCAGAGGGGTAGGCAGAGATCACTTCCAGCGATCCACTTTTCACCTCTGTGGGAAACGTGACGTGACGGGTTGTGGACCACGTCGCCGCCATTCTGCCTTGTGCATTGTTTTAACAAGGTCATTGCGTTCCCACGAGTAGCAAGGATATATGACGGGGGAAGGAAAAGGGGAGGAAGGATACTATCGCCTCGGATGATTTGGACTGAGTCGATAGTAGCTCGAGGAGCCGGGGTCGCTTACCCGTATACCGTTCACCAACCACCGGACAGATAGTTGTGACTGGTATCCCCTGACTGAATAAATCTAATATTAATGATATGATGTAAATAAGAATCAAAGTATGGCGTTCTTTAGAGGAGTCTCTGCAATGGAATATAATATATTAAATACTAGCGACCCGCCCTCGCTTCGCTTCGGTATACCTCTATCTCTATATAAAATATTACATTAAAATATAATATTTATTATCAGGTACTTATTTACCTACGAAACGAATTTAAAGCGAAATCAAAATTCCTTCAAGTTAAAATCAAAGTGGGAACCACGCGAATTTTTTCTAATACTTGCATTTTTAAATTCGTGATATCTTCCGAAAGAAATGTCCGAATTGAATAATTCAAAAAGTTATTTAAAGGTATTGAAGCCGTGGTATTGAAGGATTAATACCAAGGTACAAATAAAGAGCCTTTTCAAGCGGCGACATATAAATTAAATTTGAATAAAAAACCGCTTACTGTGACATAACTATAATATTTAGACATATGCTGTCGCGACACTTTTTGTAGATAATGGAGAGTTCTGCAAAGTCGTAGTAGATGATTTTATTATATCATCAATAGTTTTCGCAGCGCACGCGACGTAAGTAATTTTTCAGGTCATTTTTTTACACCTTGGGTTACATTATTGGAGTTTTAGTAAGGATCCCTAATTTTGAAAAAAATATAATATAGCCTATGTTACTTCTGAATAATGCAGCTTTCTAATGGTGAGGAAATTATATTGCACTCGGTCCAGTAGTTTTCGAGTTTATTCATTACAAACATACAAAAATACAAATCTTTCCTCTTTATAATATTAGTGTAGAAGTGTAGACTTATAATGTTGAACTGGAGATAAGTAATTAAAATAAAATATATGTTGAACAATTTCTTGTGAACATAACGTAAAAGTGGGGTTTTTAGCATTACAATATATAGTTCTTTCCTTAGGCTACTTACGATTTTTTTCCTTTATTCCTGACCTAATAGCCTACAGTACTGTTGACATGGTTTCTTGGGTGAAGTAAATGCACAGATATATCTTATACATATGGTTAAAAGTATAATTTTTACCTGAGATTGAGTGCATTTGCAGCACTTAGAATATGTGATGGGAAAATAAACCTTGACTGGTTACGTAAAAGTGGTATTGTTTTTGCTTGATGTTTTTTTAAGCATCAAAAGCAGTGAAAAAAATCCTAATCGGAATCCGGATTAATCCGATTTTTCCATAAAAACAAGGTGAAAAATACCGAAGAAAAGATGTTTATCTATTATACTGCGTAGAGTTGTGTTATCGGCATTGCCAAGTTCATGATCTATCGATTGTCTTTACGTAAACTGATAAGGTGTTACGTCTGTTTGTTTCGGTAATAGTGACATATATTTGTAGTTCTTGTGACTAATTCTTGTATTGCGTTAAAGGTATAGTTTGAGCCGGTGGTCCTGCGCCTGATCTCTCATCTTTCATGTCGGATTACCGTCTCATAGAATTCTCAGATTAAGGGTGACAAAGAGTGGACTTAGTCTTGTTTTTGCGCATTTAAAATTATATGTCCTGCACAGTTGTCTGATTTCCATATTGAGATTGGTTGCCAAGACCGAAGTCGACTGTACTTTTATTGTAATTTCATTCTCTTTATACAAAAGCTTAGACACTCATTACACAGAAATTTCTCTTTAGCAAGATAATGTTAAACTTCATGCAAAACACTCTCCCAATATCCCTTATCATAGATAAACATGATAGTAATTTTATTACTGTTGCAATAAAGATAATTATTTGCATCGTGATATGGATGTTCTCAATAACAACTATATTATCGTTTTTCTGAAGTTGAACATAAACAGACGTGATTTTTGGTGTTTATGTGAATCTTAACTTGTTTCACTTAATTAGAAAACTAGTTTGCGTTTTGCATATCTATTGAATGTTGCAAAAAAAAACAAATATTACCTGTGGTTGTCAGAATATATCGTTTGTTATTGTTGGACCACATTTCTTCTCGCGCTTTGTACACTACTTTTATAGCGTAATCGGTTCAAAAGTAGCTTATGCCCTTTTTCCAGCCTTAAACTATCTGTGTACAACATTTCATTTAAATCGATTCAGTAATCAAGGCGTGATAGCGCGACAGGCAATTTAAAATTCAAATTAATTTATTTTTTGAAGCACACGTGTATGTTAACATTGCATGCCAAACTACGAAATATTGCGTAAGCAACAAAGATGCTAGGGGCCAACGTATACATATACGAGTATTAGGCATGCAAAGTATTAATATATTTCGAATTTTGTATTGTTTTTATAAAGACTCTAAAATAATATGTGATATTCTTTCCATCTCCTCAGTGGAGCAACACACTCAAACCTGGTGATATGCGATGGCTCTGGCAACATCGTCGGGACAGCCAGCGGCCCTGGAACTAACCACTGGACCATGGGCATCGATGCGTGTGCTGACCGTCTGCTGACCATGCTGCAAGCTGCCAAGGACAGCGCTGGTCTCCCGAGGGAGAGACCGCTGGATAGCCTGGTGAGTACAGCAGGGCCTTGGTGACAGTGAGCTTAGGTACCAACTGCTGGACCATGGGCATCGATGCGTGTGCAGACCGTCTGCTGACCATGCTGCAAGCTGCCAAGGACAGCGCTGGTCTTCCTAGGGAGAGACCGCTGGATAGTCTGGTGAGTAGTGCAGCGACTTTGTGACAGCGGTTGATGACAGAGAGTTTAGGTACCAAAAACTGGAGCATGGGCGTTGGTAACAACTGCTGGACTATAAAAGAAACAGGTGTTTTAAGTTCGAAGTTTCTTCACACACTATACTGAAAAGGAACAGTTATTTCAAGGATTTAAAACAATACGTCATTAAATGAAATAATAGATAATAGACAAGATCACAATGAAATCTCAGAACAATCATTTGAGCAATGACGAATCGTGGCTTTAATTATTTGCTTTATGAATTTCATTGAGTGAATGAGTGAAGGTCAAATTATTTACTGTAAAATAAATTGTAGACCATCGCAGTCCATACGACCTATTTAGATTACATTGAACAAGCGACTTAATTCAAATAGACAGTTGAATTTGAGAATTGTCCTTAGCATAGTTGGTCTTTGATGATACTCGAGGAGTAACTTTGGATTATAAAGTTACGATAAAATCTTTAATCACCAGAACAGAGTAGTCCCTTTAAAAATTACACTATATTTTTTTACATATTCGTCAGTCACTCCCTTATTCCGATCTCATCCTTTACTCCAGTGCGTTTTTCGCCGAATCACCTTTCCGAGTGTCTTGTTTTTGATTTGTGATAGTTCAAGTACTAACACAAGTGTAAAATTGTTTGAATTTTCGTAAAATTAAGCCCAAGTATAACTTCTTCCTAGTTCTTTACCCTGCGGATAAGATAAAAATATTGTGTACTAGTGTTCAAACATTACTTCTTTCTTTATAGTGGTTAGCATATGTCCTTTCTCAGGCTCGGGATCTGTACCAAATTTCATTTAAATCGGTTCAGTACTCTGCTTGATTGCGTAACGGACATAGTTACTTTCGCATATTAGTAAGGATAAGGATTTATTATGCATCTCAGTAATCACCAATCAACTCCCTAGGGCCTGACCCTCTCCGGGTGTGAGCAGGAGAGCAGTAACGCAGAGCTTGCGGCCAGAGTGAGAGAGAAAGACCCGACCTGCGCAAGCGCAATATACGTTGGCTCGGACACTGTGGGGTCGCTGTTCACGGGATCGCCGGACGGGGGAATGGTCCTTATTGCTGGTAAGGATAAGGGTTATGTTTGCTTGAATGGATATGCTGTTAAGTAGTCATGATGGATGACTATCATGTTAGCAAAATGTATTAAGAATCGATTTGAAAAAATACTAATATCAAAAGACACGTAATAAAAAGAAAATCAGGGGAAATTTCAGGGTTCAGACCTTCAGGGTGAGTGCAATCTCACTACAAATGCATCTCACTACCGCTTACCATTAGGTAGAGTAAAGACATCCTGATACCTATTATATAGAAAATGTCTCCAAAATTGGTAGATTCAATTAAAAGTTATGGTTACAAATCAGTTTCAACGTTATAGCGTCAGAATTTTACCTTTTTTAAAAGTCTAGTGTTAAACATAGGAACAACCTTGCAATACTTGTTTAAATGCCTAAAGGTGTAAATACTCTGAAGATATTGGCTTACTTCTTTTAGAATTGCAAGGTTGCATACTAAGTTATTCATCTAAATATTTCATTACAAAGTAATTGAAAATGAAATGAAAATGAAAATGAAAAAGTGTTTATTATACCTTAAAGAAACTTACAATCTAACATAGTTTATACATTTTAAATAGAGCTCACATTGTTTCCAGGGGTTGCCCAAACTAAGCTTAGCTTGTATCTTGGGAACCATATACAATTTGATACACAGAAATTAAACAAAACAAAAGGAAATACTACATTAGCACAAGTGTGTTAGGCTGTAGGAATTCATGTGTGTGTGTATGTGTGTGTGTGTGTGTAAGTGAGTGTATGTGTGTGTTGTGTTTGTTTGTGACTATCTTAATGGAATTAGTGCTTCTGTTTCATCATAGTCAAGGGGGGACAAAAACTGCTCAACTTTGATTTTTACTTCCCTTAAAGAGCAATCTTTCATGCAACATCTCCTAGATACACGATTGTAAACTGAGACTTGACAATAGCGTGAGAATCTCTTTGCAAAACTAGTTTTAACAATTTGTACTGGAAGTTTATAAATTCGTCGGTCATTCAACGGTTTTTCAACCTTTGCAGTAGAAATATGGACGGATAGACAGGCATTAATAATACACAGCTGTCTTACACGAAGTACCTTCACTTCATTGTACAGGGAATTGGTTGGATACCTGAAAGGCTTTTTAAGCATCACCTTCAGAACTGCGCGTTGTGCCCTTTCGAGTTCAATCAGAAAAGATTTTGCTGACCCACCCCACACTCCAATACCGTACGAGATGATAGATTGACATATTGCATAATAAACCATTTTCAGACAATCTATATTTGCGGAGTCCCTTAAGATTCGCATGATACCTATGACTTTTCGTACCTTTTTAGCCAGATTTTGGATATGTGTTTGGAAGGTTAAGTTTTCATCCAGCAGTATTCCCAGATACCTGACGCTAGCCTTCCGCTCTAACGTATCACAGTTGCAGACCGATGTATCTTCGGAACAAGTGTGGATGCGCAACTGGAAGTTGATAGGGTTAGAGGCAGAAGTTTTATGTAGGCACATATATTGCGTTTTTCTGGTGTTCAGCGTTAGCAAGTTCTGTCGTAGCCATCCTGAAATTGTATGCATGCCCTTTTCTGCCGACAGCTGAACCGCATCCTAGTCTCTGCCACTAAAAAGAACTGCTGTGTCGTCAGCGTAGCAAATCAATTCTGCGCTGGGTATTTTTAATTCGTGGATATCGTTTAGGTAGATTATAAAGAGGGTTGGGCCAAGGATGCTTCCCTGTGGGACTCCAAATTTAATGGGCATCTTAGCACTCTCATATCCCTCTATTCTCACAACCTGACTCCTGTCAGAGAGGTAGCTTCTGAACCAGTCCAAGAAATATTCCATATATTGAAATATTTCATTAAAATTCTGTAGATAGTGAAATGCAAATAATGATAATTAATTTGCAAAATAATTGTTTTAACCTGACTCCGGGATGCAAAGGATTGTTAATATGTTTATATGTATTAAAGTTCCAAAGATAAAATTAAAACAAAACCGGATACAATAAAACCAAATATTACACATAAACACTGTTTCCTATCATAGTTATCGAACTCCGAACTCGTAAAGAGAGACCCATTACCACATAGTTAATAAGCCTTTTAATATACAAAATTCTCTAATCCCATGTCAAAGTATGACATAAAGAATCGTAACACTACCGCATACTACGCACCGGAAATGTAAACTAACCTTGACACACATTAGTATCACTGTATACAAACTGACCCAAGCTTGTGTTACCAATTTACGTAAGTTCAATGACTATCCTGAAAATCAATTGACATGACATGATGTGAAGTAACCTTTGATTTGAATGTTAGATAAAATAAAATCGAATTTCGTACTTTTACTCGTTAAAAAATGAATTTCCCATCTGTCCCCTTTAAAAGGCGCCGATGGGAATACTGTTTTGAAGTAAAAACTGCTTTTTAAAATAGAAATAATCTGGTTCTTTGAGAAAAGCATGAATAGAATAGGCGATGTTATGTACATTACTTGCAAAGTAGAAATCGTTCAAAGCGAAAGTTATGAGTGCAAATACAGATTTTTTTGAGTTTCTCGCACAATAGTCAAACATACGCTATATGTAGCTCTGAGAACGTATCTGAATATGTTATATGATGTTATAAGACAAAACTATATGTTAGCATAATTAGCGAGACAGCCATATCGTGTTTACAAGCAATGCCAAGTTGAAAGGGTATCTAAGGTTAAGGGTAGCCGACTTGCCGTCCTAATTTCACAATCGTGACCTACTTACTGCATCCGATAACTCGGATGTCAATGTCTGAATCTTGGCATTGTTGAGTCGAAAGAGTATGAGATTATGGACCGTATATTGGTTTACACATTTGTCTTTATTTTTTGTTCACGGTTATTTTACAGATTCATTGTCTATTGGATGCATACGCCAAGTAAAGGCTTATTGTTTCAAATTAGAATCTCAAATGGACCCTTAGAGCCATCCGCTCCCCCGCAAGTCCGGTGATGATGACAATACTGCAAGCCATCATCGTAGTCAGTTAGAAATATGGTTCCAATAATGTGTGCTTGTGATTTGGGATTCTCTGACCTGAGAAATTAGAAGTTATATTGTTAAAAAATACGGGGTGTTTCCTACCAAAATTTAGCTAAATCCCATTTATTTTATTATACTTTTCCTGATAGGTACCATAATAACGTAGGTTAATTTTCAATACCTGCAGTCAAAGCCACTAAGAAGAGAACAAATATAAACTTCATACAGATAAATATTCATATCTGTTTGACACTTCGGAACATAATATGCAAATGTTTATTATACATATTTCCGCTGGCCAACACAACACCCCATTTGTCATACTGGACATCAACAATTACTTATCATCAATAATCCTTATTTAAAACGTTGTAAGGTTGATATTAGAATAATACAGTCATACTATTAACGTATAAAAGGAAAGTATGTTTGAATAGTCGCAATAAATAGACTAATGATAAGTATAATGTCACTGTAGTATTTGAATAAAGTGAGATTACGCTGCTATTGAATTGCAAACGGTAGAATAACAAGTCAACATGAAACAAAAAATGTGCACAATTTTATGATCAGTTTTTTCTACAATATTTCAAACTTTCTCGTATTTGAAGGTTAGAAAAACAAACACATGAAATTCCTATGCAAGATGATGTAGGGGGTATTCCAATTTGCACCTTCAAGTCGTCCCATATTTTTTCTCTTCAGTAAGACGGTTTGAGTGGTGTGACGATCTGCACGGGACGGCTGGTAGAAGCTGGATGCGAGTAGCCGAGGATAGAGATAAGTGGCGAGCATTTGGGGTGGCCTAGGTCCAGCAGTGGACGAAAGTGAGCTGATGATGATGATGATCTTTCTGTTTTCAGGTACAGGCTCAAATGCGCTGCTCAGAACACCAGATGGGGAACAAGTTGGTTGCGGGGGCTGGGGTTACCTCTTAGGAGATGAAGGAAGTGGTACGTAACATGTTTTTATTAGGTATTATCGTTCTGTCTTGTTGCAGGGCATAGGGTAGGAGTGAAAGGTACATATCTTCCCTGACTTATGACTTTTGAAACGTGTAGACTTTATATATAATTTTAAATTTTAAACTGTCATGGTTACACACATAAGAAAACTGAAACTGTTCGGGATATTTATTTATAAACAAAACAACATGGTAAATATCCCGGACAGTTTCAGTTTTCTAACGTGTAATCTTTGCTCAAATATAGACAACACTATGAAACATGACTTGTGATGAATCTATTCCAACTTTATTCTATTCTGACGAAACTAATGTACTAAACTACTGAATACCAGTATTTAAATAATTTTATAGCTTCGTACAAAATGTTTCAAAACTACTGACTCCCCTATCTGACTGTTAACAACAGACAGGCATCGTAACTTTAGGTAAAAGCAACTGCAGCGAAAAATCGGGAGCTCATTAAAACAAAATAAAATCATATATTCTGGACATTTTCAGTTTTCGAACATAAAATGTTTCTGTTTGTAAGGTTTTAAACTTTCGCTTTCCAATACACTATAATGATTGGTGTAATCCAGTCGAAACGTGGGTCAGTAAGTAGCTATGTAGTTGCTACTCCGAATCTCGCGTGTAGACCCATAAAGACTAATATTTACTTTTTTTTGTCATTAAATTTAAAACGTTATACATTCCAGCGTTCTGGGTAGCTCACCGCGCAGTGAAGACTGTATTCGACGACATGGATGGACTCCGGCCGTCGCCCCATCCCATACACAACGTGTGGGAAACGATCAGGGAACACTTCGGAGCTGACACTAGAGCCGATCTGTTGCCGCATGCGTACAAGCACTTCGACAAGCCGTCTTTTGCCAGTAAGTATACCATCAGTAAGCCAGACTGGCTCGGTGGAACAGATGTTAGTGACCCTGGCTGACGGTTCCAAGAGTCGTGGGTTCGATTCTCACTCGGGACATATATTTGTGTGATGAACATCGGAGTTTGTTCCATGTCTAGGTGTGATTATGTAAATAAGAAATATAAATAAAAAAAAAAATTCAAGACTTTTGTGTCCATGGATAGTTTATTAGTGCGTTAGTAACAATTTTAAAACTAGTTAGTTATTGTTAGTGCTGACAAATTAATGATATAAAGTCGTTTTATTTGGCCGGTAATTGCTTTTATCCAATGATTTTGGATATAACAATCCGGACGTTTACTGATTATTTAAGTATGTATTTATACATATATGTGTGTATATCAGTTTCTGACCGCCCATAGTACAAGCTCTGCTTAGTTTGGGGTCAGATGACCCTGTGTGAAAATGTCCCAGATTTTCATATTTTTTTAACTGAACAAACCTCAACTCTACTTGCAGGTGTAACAATAAAACTCTCAAAACTAGCCCTAAAAGGGGACCCTCTAGCGTGCCACCTATTCTACCAAGCGGGTGCGTCTCTAGCCTCTCACATCGCGCCCCTGGCTGCTCGCGGACCCCGGCGCTTACGCGTAGTTTGTGTCGGCTCCCTGTGGAAGAGTTGGGAGTTGCTGCGGCCTGGGATGCTGGAGGAGCTGGCTAGGAGGAAGGTAAGGAGTATTGGAAAAACTTACATAAAACAAGATATTTTTTTTAAAAAGGCTATCAAGATGACCTCACTCCACCTGATGGTAAGCGGTAGTGAGATCCACATATGAGGTCGACAGGCACAATAGACCATATTGAGCCTGTCGCACTCACCCTTAAATGCCGTTCCACGCCCCGCCTGAAGGGCCCGGGATACCAACTATTTGTACATACATTGTTTGTGTTCTATCTGTAATGAAACAGTTTGATGAGAAAATAATTTATTTTGTATTGTATTGTATCGTAGCTACCTTAAGGCAAAACTACTGTCCAACTTGGTGATATCAAGGTTTTTATAGTCAAAAAAATGCGACACCTATTAAAATTTGGATAAATCCTACCTTCTCAGGGATTCGAACCTACACTGGTCTTGATTTTGAGTGTGAGTTTACACACTTTACTATACTGTAAACCCGCAATCAAAGTCTCTCTTTTAGGAGTGTGAGCCTTCCCCCGCCAGTCCGGTGAAGCTGCAAAAACCATCTGAGGCTAAATAGCTAAGTCATCGCAAAAAAAATCGCAAATACTACTAAAAACTCTTCATTATAATTCCAGGTAACCACAGAACTAGAGCTAGTAAAGCTCAAAGTATCAAGTGCTTTAGGAGCAGTCTGGCTAGCGGCTAAACATATCGGCTACGAATTACCCCGAGACGACTCTGCCTTCTGCACAGTCTTCTACACCTACACACCAGAAACACAACCCCACCACAACGGAACTAACGGGAAATGCAACGGAGCCGAAAACGGCAAAGGGTCAGTTGGCACCGCCGAAGAGTCAAATGGGAATTGTTGTGGGGAGAATGGGAAACGCGAAAACGGTGCTCAGGTAAATGGTGTCAATGGTATATTGAATGGGCATTGATGGTTTCTGTTTCTTCTTACGGTTAGGAGCAAAGGTGTAGCTATATAAGGTTTAAGTGTGAATAAGCCAAAATAGGGGTACATTGAATTTTTGTATGTGTAATGTATGTGTGTTAAAAACTTTGTCAATTACATAATGTAAAAACTTAAGAAGTCACTTTTATCAGATCGAAGATACTTGTAAATAATAATACATATTATGCACCTGTGTTACAGATATCAGTGCCAACAATAATATTATACCGAGTAAAAATTAAAAACATAATCTCATTGTCATCTCATCAAATCAAACAACTAATAAAATTTCACAGTGTAAAAAATAGTGAAATTAGGCATTTTAGGCTTAAATCGTCAATACGAATGTTGATTCTCATTGAACTTAACTCTTATTCAACCAAATTACTAACTGCTTTCAAAAAGCTTACTCTCTAACTCCTAACATCAGCAACCACTATGTTTCTTGTTCATAAATCTATACAAAAAATTTATCTTTTTACTTATAATACAAAATATTTGTTCTTAACAGCACCTGGGTAGAGTTTTGGCGCATTTGTGAGTACGTAGACCCCAAATAAGCTTCATTATAGAAGCTCTTATACCTCGCTGTATGAATATCTGGTAAATACCTATCTAGATTCTAGATAAAATATGATTAATTTTGTTAGACTAGGTTATTCTTTTAATGATAATAACAAAAAGTTCTTCTGAATAAAATAAATAGAACATGCAAATAAGTGACGCTTATTTTTATGCATGTTGTAGTGTATGCACTATACCACTGACTAAGCACGCCTAATATTGGCTCGACAACGCACCACCACTCCGTCCTGGCCGGCGGTCGGACACAGACTGAATCGTCCCTTTCCGCCGTGCGTGACGTATGCGCACGAGACAACTTCGTACTTGTCAATATACTACATCTCTCTCTTGTTTTAATTTAGAAGATGTGTACATATTTAAAAATATGCAATGAAGTATTAGTTAGTTATTTTAAAAACACTTCATTTAGCTTACAACCAAATCATCTATTTGTTGAATTTAAGTGGAAACAGGTGAGTATATTTCTTTCTCTAGTTTAACGTAATAATGCAGACTCCCTTCACATTTTAAGAGAAAGTCTATTTTCTTATTTTTCAAATGCACCATATTTTATGTTTTACAATGTTGGTTAGTTCCTCATCACCTGCAATTCCTTTTTCTACCGTGTGAGGTACATGGTGATAATTCAACGCCAGCTTACTTCTTCTGGCTGTGTTCCTAACAAACATTTCATTCATTAGTTCAAAACAACATTCCGTGAAGTTCCTATTCCGCCATACACCCTTCTCACCTTCTTCTTTTAACTTCCTACTTTCAACTTCATTTAGTTCTTCACTATACAGGTATTTTTAACACCCTCGCAAACACAGGCTTGCCGCTTCAAGCCCCAGGCCTGAATAGACCGGGAAATCGTTCGTAGAATCCTGCAGAATGCTATTGTTATCGTTTTACTAATTTGAACCATTAATCC
Organism: Maruca vitrata; assembly: GCA_039566165.1. NCBI lineage: Eukaryota > Metazoa > Arthropoda > Insecta > Lepidoptera > Crambidae > Maruca > Maruca vitrata. Next base: position 815,492 of record CM076935.1, on the reverse strand, counting down.
AGTCGTAAAATAGTCGTAAATCTTTAGCCCAATCTTTCCACATGAATGTCATTTCTGTTATACGAGTATTGTCTTGAGAATGATGTTTCTAACTTCCGCATCTTCTGCAGTGCATAATGTATGTTTCACGTTTATTTTTCGTAGTCTTCTAGTAGTTACTTCACATTTTCCAATTGAATGGACATCTTAAGATCACAATATTTCCAATTTAATGGAGATCTTAAAACAACAAATTATTTTCCAATTTAATGGAGACCATAAAACCACAATTATTTTCCAATTTAAAAGACATCTTAAACTCACCATATTTCCAATTTAATGGACATCTTAAGATCACAATATTTCTAATTCAATGGAGATCATAAAACCACGAATAATTTTCCAATTTAATGGACGGTTTAAGGTCACAATACTTCCAATTTAATGGAGACCATAAAACCTCGAATAATTTTCCAATTTAATGAACGGTTCAAGGTCACAATACTTCCAATTCAATGGAGACCATAAAACCACGAATAATTTTCCAATTTAATGGACGGTTCAAGGTCACAATACTTCCAATTCAATGGAGACCATAAAACCACGAATAATTTTCCAATTTAATGGACGGTTTAAGGTCACAATACTTCCAATTTAATGGAGACCATAAAACCACGAATTATTTTCCAATTTAATGAAGTTGTGAAATATCTATTTATTTCCTTAAATGGCTGCTTTGCTGGCTCGATTACTCACTATCAAGTAGTTAATTGATTTTATTATATTTTTTTTTTCTTTTTCCTCAAGAGGAATTGATATTCACCGGTATGGTTAAGCTACAGGTCTAACAGTTTCATCAATCGGAATATCGACTAAGATATCTTTGAATTTGGGGAATTCTATAGTTCCTACTTGATTTATTCCAACACCTATTTTTAAATTTTGCCCTCTATCGCTGTATCCTTTCCTAAATTATTGAGTTTACTTCATAAAGGTTGCTCTATAAGCACACCATATGTGTCAATTAAATGGCTAATATTTATTTGAGTAAGCCACACCATCAACACATCGTTATACATAAATATTAAGTTATCATAGAATGTGAGTTCTGAACAATGTGTATTTTATAAGACAAATGCGATCTACTTCACCGTTATTCCAGCTAATATGGAAGTTTAGGAACTTAGCAACACTCGTTCCTAATTTCTGTAATATCGGTCATACAACCGAGAAGACAGGAAACACCTTTATTATATTTATACTAATATCCCGAGACTCTGTAATCCTGTGATGCGATGACAGTTAATAATAATTTGTTCAAGGTTCAAAAAGGAAACGTTACCATTTACTGTTACAATTAGGTCGTTAATGGTCATAGCAAATTAATATACTCGTAGTTAACAATTTTTTTTTTCTCCTCTCTACTAAGTTTAATCTTGTATCGTTGTCGGCAGCGAGTCCTCCATTTATTACAATGCTTTATATTTTGTGTGACTTATGTATTTAGTACATTGTTACATACAGGTTTATATACGACTAGCTGTGCCCGCTGAGCCTTTTCCCGCTTACTCCCGTTTTCGTGGGAATCCCGCAATCTCCTGTTGCAACTAAGCTTCAAGCTCACCAAGAAACCCGCATGCCCAATTTAAAGCTTCCAACTCAAGCGGACTAGATCTTCCATACAACGGATTTTCCATCTAAACCCGTGCCCGTGGGAACCTCGGGAACCCCCCTCTCAGTGCACCTCCACGGCACCCAAACCACGTCACTTCCAAACTTCAAGTGAACACGCCCAGCCGCTTAGGGTGTGCGTCGACATGTCAGTTAGTCAGTCAGTTCCTCCTTTTATATATTTAGATTAAATATTTATCGCCAGATAAGATACAGCCTTTGTAATATTGTAAAATATGCCATGGTGAAATGTAACATTATTATTGCTAACAATGCACAAACATTTGTTTGTATAGACTTAGTGCACAGTTAATTTGATGACCCGAAACACAGTGTGTATAAATCTGCTCACATTTATCACCTAATACCCAATAACAAACTTTATATTATAAAATTGTTTCCAACTGTACAGTGTACGTTGTCCCCTCTCCTATGTTTATTATTAATTCTTTAAATTTATTTTTTATAAAAGAATTATTAAAAGGTAGACCTAATAAATGGAATCTACAATATTGAAGAAGAGTATTTTGAACATATGCAACTAGCAGATGTATGCCAGAGCTGTAGTGTGTGCATCTTTTAAGTTCAAGTACATATTGGAACATCTAAAAGTTCCATTTTAAGTGAATTACGTTACCAGTTAACTAACATACACCTTGTTTACTTGTTATCTCTTGGTCACGTAAACAATGTATGGAAAAAGTACTTTTACTTTATTTCATGAAAATGTCACATCGTTGTTTAATTGTGTACACCGTGAAAATCATTGCAAATCAAAGGTGTGCCATGGGGTAATCTGTAATAATCAATTTAATGATTCAGATCAATGTAATATAAGTTTACGCGCTATGGATTAACCATGCTGTGTGTACACGTTTTTGGGTCATAATCTAGGTTTGTAACTTTTTAATGTTTTTTATTCAAATTAATTTATGATTGTAACCTGTTGTGTATGCCATAATAATAATTAATAAATCCTCTGCTTTTGTGTTTGATTATATTTACCAAAAGTTAAATAAACCCGGCGATCTTTATACCGCCAATATACTGCCTCTCCCGGTCAAGAATGAAATTAACAGATTCTCCGAACTAACCCATAATTTGCATCATTACAATGACAACCATCAAAACATGTCAATACGGTAACAATAACGCTTGACAGAAAAGTTGGCAGAACAGCATATTAAATGGGAAAATAAAACTAGCGTCTTGTTCCTAAGTATTCTATGATATAAAAACTTTTGTTCTATGACCTGCAGTCATATAACGTCAATACATCATACCTGTCAATTTAATGACCAGTAGTCATTTACAACTGCTAACCACGTCATTTCTCAACGACTGTCAATTTAATGACCAGTAGTCATCTACTACTGCTAATCACGTCATTTCCAAATGACTGTCAATTTAATGACCAGTAGTCATTCACTACTGCAACTCATGTCATTCCATAACGACTGTCAATTTAATGACCAGTAGTCATTTACTACTGCTAATCACGTTATTTCCAAATGACTGTCAATTTAATGACCAGTAGTCATTCACTACTGCAACTCATGTCATTCCATAACGACAGTCAATTTAATGACCAGTAGTCATTTACTACTGCTAATCACGTCATTTCTAAATGACTGTCAATTTAATGACCAGTAGACAAATACTACTGCTATTCACGTTATTTCCAAATGACTGTCAATTTAATGACCAGTAGTCATTCACTACTGCAAATCTTGTCATTCCATAACGACTGTCAATTTAATGACCAGTAGTTACTTACTACTGCTGACTATGCAATTTCTCAAAGATTGTCAATTAAATGACCAGTAACCATTTGAGGTTCTACTGCTGAATATTTTTATTGTACTAGGTAATACTTCGATTTATGAAGCTATATCAACTTCCAAACAATTGGACCTTTGTCCCAACTCGGAACATTTCAACCAATCGTCAAAATGTTATATACAAAAATCTATTGAAAATATTTATAAGGATCATCTGTAGAAGCAAGAACAAAAGGACTGCATTCCTGAGCCGGTCGGACGGCTAACCGAAGTGTTTTTCATTAAAATGAACAAGTGTCGGTAATTATGTACTTTTGCAATTCATCTAGTCAACAGTGAAAAATGATTAGTAAACGCATTGAATGACAATTAATTCTTTTTCATTTTAATTCTCTCCATTTCAATTAGTTCGATTTCTACTGAATAAGATAATTATGTAAACATTTAATGAAACAAATATATTTGAGTCTACGTGAGTCCTGCAGATACCAATTTAATGGTCAACTCAATCAAATAGTATTTTCTACGTTGAGAGGCAACTAAGCATACTCGTACCTATCTCCTATACTTAGCAGCATAGAAAAATAATCTAATTAAGGAGTGTAGGTACCTATGTAAATAACAATTTTAACATTTCAATATCGTAACAACTATCCAAAACGTAATTTCTATTATATCATATTCAAATATTGTTATGTTACAACAATTTAATGTAAAAGTCATTTCATAACCGTACCATATTTCGTAACACGAAATATGCAAATATGGCAATGTAAAGTATCAGTAGCGAGTGCCTATTTACCCACTGCTGTTTTATTTTTTCTAGCAAAATGTTCTTAAAATACTTTGCAATTGTTAACTATGCACTGTATTGGTATCTAGCCATAACTAACGTTTGAAACAACCGGACCGATGTAATGTAGATGTCTACTATGAGAATAACTTAACCTGAACACTTTATTTTATCACATAGCTCTTCCCTTCTTTTTAATTTTTTATAATTGTTACGTACTTACGTTTATCCCCGTCGCCAAATGTAGTGTATGCACTATACCACTGACTAAGCACGCCTAATATTGGCTCGACAACGCACCACCACTCCGTCCTGGCCGGCGGTCGGACACAGACTGAATCGTCCCTTTCCGCCGTGCGTGACGTATGCGCACGAGACAACTTCGTACTTGTCAATATACTACACATGTGTTATTTTTTTACAATTTGACTTGCTTAAAATTTTGTGTCTAAATATTATGTCTCAATGTTTTTGAGGCGCAAGTTTAAAATATTTTTTATATTTTATTGTTTGTAAAGGATCAAAATGCAATTATAAATAACCTTTTTTTGTGTGGTAATGTATTGTAATGTCGAATTTGTTATATATGTTTAATGATACAATCTAGTCTAAGAAATGTTGAGATTAAGCTATTAGGATCTGATAAGTAAGTTGTGCCAAATTGTGAGTCTTATTTTTTTTCAAGTCATCAACCATTGATAATATTAGACATCCTTTAGAAAAATACCGCTCAATCCCTATATCATATTATAATATACATCTTAATAGACTTTTTAAACGAGCAAAATCGATCATAGCATTGATCGTAAATCATTATAATAGATCTTGACTGGTAACTTGTTGAAAGAGTTCCTTTACTTGTAAATATTAATACAGTAAATAGTCATATCAAATGAAATAATATCTTTAAAATCAGTCGAAGTTTAAACCGGATGTACATACCTACCTAGTTTAATTATGAAAAAGTAGGTAGGTAGACCAATTTTATGTTTTATAAATGCGTAGTTTTGTAAATATAGATAAGTTACACAATTTCAGCACCTAATTCTGTAATAAGTGTGACTAAGTACCTATTGTATGCGTTAGGTTTTATTGACTTTGTATATTGTTAAGTTATTGAATAAATAATTGTTGCCTATAATCTTCAGTTTTACTACAAGTTCCATTCATATAATTAAAGTCATCCATACAGCTTTTTGTAAAACAAAAAGAAATAAAACATTATAAAAAATGCGGACGAATAGAATATAGCGCAAACTTGTCAGTGACACTTGCGGAATGCAATAATATCACAGTGATTGTCTGTCTGCCTACATTACGATGAAGTGAAAGGCACGAATTGAACGAATGACCTTCCATAATTTTATAATCTGTACCAAAATAACTGAATATTCGTTGCTGAAACGGTTATTTCGTTCTCGTCACTATAAAAAAAACATCGCGGCAAACAAACGTCAGTTTGACACTGTTAGTACAATGTCAATAACACGGAGATTTTCTCGCATTTTTCACAATATAAAACCACAATTTAGCAATAATTACAGATGTATAAGCCGCGTAATACCCACTTTCGATAGTAAAAACAGTTGGCGAGACGGAAGCAGCAGTTATGTTAGTGTGTTTGCAGTCGCCGCTGGAATTATAGGTTATGTTAGTTTGAAGGAAAAATTGTTCGCTGCTACGGCAATAAAGAATGATTTGAAGGGAAGAAGGGAAAAGTACAACTTTATAGCTGATGTGGTGGCTGTGTCGGCTCCGTCTGTGGTGTACATTGAGATCAAAGATGGTCGGCGAATGGACTTGTTCAGTGGACAACCTATCACTTTGTCCAATGGATCTGGGTTCATTGTGAAGGAAGATGGGTTGATTCTGACCAACGCTCACGTAGTTGTCAACAAGCCAAATGCTGTCGTGAGTGTTAGATTAATGGTGAGTATTATTTCATTGTTTATTTTTGTGTTGCACCATCATTACTAAGAAAAACTGTAACACAAAGTTACAAACAACAGTAATACAGATTTGACAATACTGGATTTCCATTCAATATTCTATAGATTCACAGTGTAGTGTTGCCAAAGCTATTCTTATTTACCCAATGAACAATTAGAATCCAATCAGTTACTGTCCTAGAACTTGACTATGGAACACCCAGATGTATTAAAAACACTCTAAATAAATAAATATCTAGGATATCTGGGACATTTCCACACATTTTAACAGAGGGTCTGTAAAAAGTTAAGTCTCAGATGACTTGACTGTTTACCTCACCTAAATTAAACTTGCCAACCCCTGTTATAGACTATGTTAACTTACAGTTATAATCAAATTAACTTAAAACTAAAAAACTAATTAGATCAGCGCAGCGATCCAAAACAAGTCTTGGCCTCTGATAATAAGCGCATAAAATAAACAAATTATTTGTTATTATATACTCAAATGCTCTACATTACTAAATCCATAACTAAACTTATTTCACCCAAAGGATGGCTCCACACACACCGGTTTCGTAGAAGATGTAGATATGAAATCAGATCTGGCGACACTCCGTATTCCTGTGAAGGGTCTTCCCACAATGAAGCTTGGCTCTTCATCAGACATCCAGCCCGGCGAGTGGGTTTGTACTGTATTCTGTTTAATTCAATTTATTTTCATTATGTTATGATTTGGTACAAAACTGATTAGTATATTCTCTCACTGGATAATAGTAAGAATAATAAGTGATACATGTTGAGGTACTGCACTTGGCCAACATGGTCGAATAAAGCCTAATCACCCTTGTTTAGGGTAGGCCCGTGCCCCAGCAATGGGGACATAAATGGGCTGATCATGTAAATTTTAGGGGTGAGAGAAATCCACTCCCCCGCAAGTCCGGTGGTGATGACAAGGCCACTCCCTCCAAGTCATCATCATAAGTTAATTATGAAAAAATAAGCCTGATGATGATGATGTTTAAGTTGATTAGTGGATTTAAATTATTAATTATAATAAACAAAAATTAAAGGGGGCCTCCTATTCAACAAACATACATTTTAAGCAATTTTTAGTCTTGGTCTTAATAAATACATACAACAAACATGATTTTTTTATTAAAGAGTATAGTATGGAACCCTTTCTGCGCAAGTCCAACTCACACTTGGCTGGTTTTTTTTACTCATGTATCATAATTGTTTTTCCTAATAGGTGGTAGCAATGGGAAGCCCTCTTGCACTCAGCAATACGGTGACAGCCGGTGTGGTCAGCTCTACGCAGAGGGCTAGTGAAGAACTTGGTCTTAGAGGTACTTATACATTTTTAAACTTTTGTGTTAAGTGGGGCTACCATGAGTTTAAAACTTACGCGCTCGATATCGCCTACGTAAATATGTCTTATGAAAAACATGTACAGCGCCGCCTGGTGGTTACGCGAAGAACTACAATCGGCCATATGAAAAAAACAACTCGATAGGTTTTTAACGTACGTAAGTTTACGATAGCCAACTCATGGTAGGCCCTAAGTTGTCTAATGTAAGCGTAAACATTACACTAAACTACCTAACTAAACAACATTTGCTGGACAACATTTAAATTTAACACTGCCGTTCACATGTTGTTCTGTAGTGGAAAGAGAACGGAGGGTCTACTTGAAGTAACTTTTTAGAGTATTCCTTATTATGAAAGAGGTAGATAAATAAAAATAATAAGGCGTCCGACCCATTTCAGACACAGTGGCTGATCTGAATTGAGATCAGCCAAGTGCGCAAGACATAATTATTATAGTGCCCAAGTGTGCGCGCAAACACAAGTGCACTCTATTCCCTTACTCTCATAATTCGATGAGACGGCAATTCGACCGATGAGGGATCGGGCGCAGGACCACCTGCTTAACGTTCTGCCCGAGGCACGAGCGTTCAACCGCCAACTTCCTAACTCCGGGCTGAGTAATTTCGTTACAGAAAAACTCACACAAAAAAAACCTCTCGGTCCTAACGCAGCACTTGCTACCAATAGACCAACGAGGCAGTTAGATAATACTTAGACTGGCAATGTGTTTGATGCCATTAGATAATAAATAGATAGTTAACTTCCTGACTTTTCTATCTTGGCAATCCTGATCTACTCCATACCAAATATTTTACCTGTTTATATTTTTTTTCTTTACAGGCAAAGACATGGTGTACATACAGACAGATGCTCCAATCACGTTTGGGAACAGCGGCGGTCCCCTGGTCAATTTAGACGGGGAAGCAATAGGCATAAATAGCATGAAAGTCACTTCTGGGATCTCCTTTGCTATACCTATAGATTATGTCAAGGAGTTTTTGGCTAAGCGTGAGTTTAATCTTTTCTTCAGTGGGGCTACCATGAGTTTAAAACTTACGCGCTCGATATCGCCTACGTAAATATGTCTATGAAAAACTTGTACAGCGCCGCCTGGTGGTTACGCGAAGAACTACAATCGGCCATATGAAAAAAACAACTCGATAGGTTTTTAACGTACGAAAGTTTACGATAGCCAACTCATGGTAGGCCCTCTGTATGTAAAATAGAGTATAGTCATACTGGCTTTTTGTCTGTTCATATGTATGCTTTCTACTAAGGCCTTATCGCCCTAGTTTAGGGTAGGCCCGTGCCCCAGCAGTGGGGACGTATATGGGCTGATGATGATGATGTATGCTTAGCTCTTAAATGCATGCATGTTGCCAATCTCTTACCCTTTGAAATAAAATTGAAAAGCAATGAAAAAAATATTTTATAATGTGAGTACGTGTGTGTATTGGGAGCTGCACGACGGTGCTGCCCTCATTTTGGTGGCGTTTCTTTCGTTACATCTTATGGAGTGAAATTAGTACCAACGGCCGCCGCTAGCAATAACAACGGACATCTCATAAGATTACATGCGTTTTTGACAATCAGCGCCATTTCTCCCTCCACCCACTTCGCACGGTCCTAATACATGCAAACTGTGAGGGTGACACTGAAAAAATTGTATTGATTGAATCAAAGATATCCCACTAATGGGGGTGCGAGTTGGTCGACTACACAACTTTAAAACTTCTTACAGGTGTGCAGGTTTCTTCACGATGTTTTCCTTCACCGTTAAAGCGTTGAATAATCGTTCATAATGAATTTAAAATTTGATAACACAGTGGTATGTTGCGGGGTTTGGACTAGCAACTCTTGCATACAACAACCACTCGGCCATCTATGCTTTAGCCTATACATGTTATCTGTGCCTGTACCAAGGTGAAGCCTAATTTCAAACAAATACATTATTCCAGGGAAAACGAAGTCCCCACAAGTTTCACGGCGATACCTCGGCATCACCATGCTGTCTCTCACTCCAAACATACTCATGGAACTGAGGATGAGGAATCCAGAGGTAATTGTGATACCTTTCTATTATTCTTTAAACTTCTTCTTCATATCGTATGGTTGATGAACAGATGTCAGAGTTTTAAACCGCCTGTAGGCCTCTGACATGGCTTCACACACCATTGAAAAATCTCTCAGGTGTGCTGGCTTCCTCACGATGTTTTCCTTCACCGTTAAAGCATCGAATGATGGTACATATGAATTTCAAATTTGAAAACCACATTGGTACCTGGTGGGGTTTGAACTGGCGACCTCTCGCATGGCAAGCAACGACCTTAACCACTCGGCCATCGACGCTTTTTCAAACTGTATTAAGGACACATTCTCAGACATACTATTATTTTAGCAGCTTAAGTTATATAAATATTCAGAGACTGATATACATACACATAGATATCTATAATTACATACTTAAATACATGATCACACCCAGACACGGAACAAATACTGATGTTCATCACACAAATATTTGTTCCGAGTGGGAATCGAACCCATCAGCCAGGGTCACCACCGAACCATTCATTATTAGTAATTAACAAGTAAATACGTTTTGATTGTTTTGTGCTTCATAGGATCCTACGATTACATCGGTAAAAAAAAACTTCAGTAATTAATAAATAACCAATATTATTATTCATCTTATATATCTTTATTATATCATCCTTAGCATTCAATTATTGACGAGTAATTTTTCTTAAACATTTCTTTATTTTTTCTTGTTACATTAAAATAAATATATTAATGATTTCAGATGCCTTCCGATATCGAACATGGAATCCTTGTTTGGAAAGTAATCATCGGTTCACCGGCTTACAAGTAAGTTATCATTCGTTTGAATAAATAATTGCATTAATGGACTATTGGTGGTTTGAGTTAAGCCAAAGTTGTGTTGTTTTTGTGCAAAAAGTCACCCGTCCTAGAGTCAGGATGTTGGTGGATGTATGCACGTGCCTCGGAAAGCACGTTAATCCTTTTTTCCTGAGCCTAATCTGTCGGATTGCCTTCATACCGAATAGTCAATAGAAAGTGCACATTTGTACATGCACTTTCGCACTATATGTCCTGCGCAGTTGGCATGCGAGGACTCCATTGAAGTAAGACCTCATTCCATTTCATTTAAAAATAATAAATATAAATTATAATTTTAAACTGTCATGGTTACACACATTAGAAAACTGTAACTGTTCGGGATATTTACCATGTTGTTTTGTTTTAATGAGCCCCGTTCACCCGTTCACCCGTGATCATGGCGCTTGCAACAGTGCCGAAATATCGGGAGCTCATTAAAACAAAACAACATGGTAAATATCCCGAACAGTTACAGTTTTCTAATATAAATTATTTTTGTAAATAGTTGTAACACAATAAAAGGAGCAGCAAATGCGATCGAATTTCTTGGTCTTAATTTTTGATTGATTGGCTGTTTTATAATTGACTAGCTGTACCCGCGACTCGTCCGGGTAAAATAGTTATTTACGCGGCTTAGATTTTTTCATACAAAAGGATTTTCCCACGAATTCCCGTTCTCATGGGAATTTCGGTAATTACTTTCCTAGTACACCTCGTGCACGGTTCCTAAGCTACGTCCATTCCAGATTTCAATTGCCAAGTTCCAGTCTGTTTCTCATTTTATATATTTAGATTGATTGATTCATTAATTGATGGATAGATTCACACATACATTTATTTTTCAAAAAGCGTCGATGGCCGAGTGGTTAAGGTCGTTGCTTGCCATGCGAGAGGTCGCCAGTTCAAACCCCGCCAGGTACCAATGTGTTTTTCAAATTTGAAATTCATATGTACCATCATTCGACGCTTTAACGGTGAAGGAAAACATCGTGAGGAAACCTGCACACCTAAGAAGAAATTCTAAGGTTGTGTAGTCGACCAACCCGCACTTGGCCAGCGTGGTCGACTAAGGCCTTATCGCCCTAGTTCAGGGTAGGCCCGTGCCCCAGCAGTGGGGACGTATATGGGCTGATGATGATGATGATGATGATACATTTCTTCCAGCGGCGGCCTCCAACCAGGCGACATAGTGACCAGTATCAACGGCGTCCCTGTCCATAGTGCAGCGGACATCTACATGTTGTTAGAGAAGAGCAGCGGAAGCCTCAAGGTGGACGCCGTGCGGGGACGCGCGCGGGTCAGCCTCGTCGTGTCGCCCGAGTTCCACGGGTCATAGATACCCCAAGTACTATATGTGACTTCCTACTTAGCCAGGTTGCTTAGTGGTCATACAGAATACAGGTTCAAGGGTCTTAAAAACCCTAAGTACTTTCCTTCTCAACCTAGTTGCTTAATGGTCACACGGTATACAGTTTCATGGGTCATAGATACCCCAAGTGCACCTATCAGCAATCAGCTTTGTGGTTAGACTGTAAACGACAGGATGCTGTTAGAGATACCTACCTTTAGTTCGTAGCTTTATGGTCAGGTTCATGGGTCATAGATACCCCAAAATACTTGCCTACTTAACATACTTGCATGATTAATCATCATTGATGGTCATACAGTATACAGTTTGATGGGTCATAGATACCCCAAGATGCTTACCTTGATTGCTTTATGGTTAGACAGACGAAACTATGCTCCAAGAGATGCCTACCTATAGTTCGCGAACTCACCCTGATTACTCAAATAATGCTTAAACAGTATGTACTTATACAGTTTCATGGGTCATAGATACCCCAAGTGCTTTCCTTCTCAACCTAGTTGCTTAATGGTCATACGGTATACAGTTTCATGGGTCATAGATACCCCAAGTGCTTTCCTATCAGCAATCAGCTTTGTGGTTAGACTGTAAACGACAGGATGCTGTTAGAGATACCTACCTTTAGTTCATAGCTTTATGGTCAGTTTCATGGGTCATAGATACCCCAAAATACTTGCCTAATTAACATAGTTGCATGATTAATCATCATTGATGGTCATACAGTATACAGTTTCATGGGTCATAGATACCCCAAGATGCTTACCTTGATTGCTTTATGGTTAGACAGACGAAACTATGCTTCAAGAGATGCCTACCTATAGTTGGCGAACTCACCCTGATTACAATGCTTAAACAGTATGTACTTATACAGTTTCATGGGTCATAGATACCCCAAGTACTTACCTACTTAGCCAGGTTGCTTAGTGGTCATACAGAATACACTTTCATGGGTTATAGATACCCCAAGTTACTTAACTATCAGAAATCAGCAAGCAATCAGCTTTGTGGTTTGACTGTAAACGACAGGATGCTGCAAGATATATCTACCTTTAGTTCGTAGCTTTGTGGTCAGTTTCATGGGTCATAGATACCCCAAAATGCTTACTTACCTAACCTAGTTGCTTAATGGTCAACCAGCATACAGTTTTATGGGTCATAGTCACTATCAGCAATCAGCAAGCAATTAGCTTTATGGTTAGACTATATACGACAGGATGCTCCAAGAGATACCTACCTATAGTTCGTAGCTTAATGGTCATACAGTATATAGTTTTATGGGTTGTAGATACCCCAAGTACTTACCTACTAGGCGCTTAATGGACAAACAGTATACACGAACTTACCCTGGTTAGTCAAATAATGCTTACACAGTATGTATATAGTTTCATGGGTCATAGATACCCCAAGTACTTCCAAATCGCACAGCCAAAGTCACCATACGATGGAAGTTCCACTGCTATCAGATACCCCTAGTTCATTAAAATAATAGTCACAAATCATACAACTGTCTTGTTGTTCCGTGGGTATTAAATACCCGTAGTTAAATTAGGGGTGTCCGATACCGCTATTAGGACAATCCTGTGTTACTACCATATTTTGTACTCTTTCAACTAATGAACAAAATTTGTCACTTAAATATAACGTTTACACGTACTAATGACTAGGTGGTAGTTTCTGAAGTATAAACATTTTTTTTTAATTGTCTCAATTTGCAGTCAATAGATTCCTTATATGTTACTACCCACCGCTTCATTCATGGAAAATATAGACGTTTCATTGAATATTCTCTTAAAAGGCTTTTTCAAATACATATATCAATACTCATACATTATTATCAATTATAGAAAGCTAAGTAATGGTTTGTAATTTTGTAAAAATGCCCCTTAAAGAGCTTCATAAATGATGTGAAAAAAATATTACAATTTTTTAAAAATCTGTAAAACATTTACATGAAATTAATGACGAAAAGTTTTGTATTATCTTTTTATAAATATAATATAAATTAATGGAAGATAATCTGTTATGAAATTTATTTTCAAATGGAAGCATTTGAAAATAAAGTTAACGGGGAAAATATATATATTTCCTATTTTTTGTTTCATTGTAAAAGATACAATGTTAAAATGGTATGTTGTATTATTTCTGTTTAATTTATTTTGATATCATTTTATGTAGTTATGACTCGTCCGTTCTAGAGTTTAAGTTTGTACATTGTTGAAGAGAAATAAAAGACAATATGTTTTTAAATGATGCAGTGTTTTAATTAGATTGATTTTCTATTTCAAGGATAAAGTACATTAGTCACTGTACAATACAGGGACCGTATTACGGCCTCTTAATTCCAGTTAGTTTAAAACGATGGCTGAATGGTTAAGGTCGTTGCCATGCGAGAGGTCGCCAGTTCGAACCGCGCCACGTAGGTACCACTGTGTTTTTCAAATTTGAAATTCATATGTTCGATTATTCGACGCTTTAACGGTGAAGGAAAATATCGTGAGGAAACCTGCACACCTACGAAGAAATTCCTAGGTGGTGTAGTCAAGCGACTCGCACTTGGCCAGCGTGGTTGACTCGCAACCTTATCGCCCTTTAGGGTAGGCCCGTGTCTCAGCAGTGGTTACGTAGGTATATGGGCTGATAATGATGATGAATACGCCCCCATAGTATAAGATCCCGCTGCAAAATCACTACGTTCATACTGTGGTTAATGAAACTACATTTTTTCCATATTTACATGAATAGGAGAATATACTTAAAAGAGGCTGCCAATCGAAAAGTGCCCGCAAGTAATTTTATTTAATATAATGTTAATTAATTTTTGGAAAAAAATTTCGTTCACTTATTTGCTTGATGAAATATCATCCATTTCAAAGCAGTGAGCGTAAAGTAGGAAAACTATGGTTGCCGCTGCCCTTTTGGCCGCAACCTCATCGCAGCCAGGTATGAACAGGTATAACTTTGTAATACTTTTTCGTTCATGACGTATATTGATAATTTTAATATGAAATGAAAGCTTATTTTTTTCTAAGTATGATATTATGAGGTTGCCTTTGGAAAAGTGGCCGCAAATAGGAGTTGCCAGCTTTTAAAAATGCTAAAATAAAAAAAAAAAGTGAATGACAGTGAGCGCACAACGTTGCTTGCCAAACAAGGATGGCGAATGCCAGCTGTATTCGTGTTCAAAGCAATTACGCAGGCGTCAACGAGAGATATGAACTGCAGTAGGAACTGGTCGTTTAATGATCCATATTTATATCGCAGTTACGTGTCCAACTTAACCTCCCATCGTGAAAATAAGTACAATTAGGTATATAACCAAAATAATACATCATGCATTTAAGGGCTATATACTTCAATACTTTTAGGCAGGATGGAGATTATTTCTGATCATCTGTATGAATGTTCGGCCTGCTGTATTCGCAAATGCACTAAGACATTGGTATTTTCATTCTGTCTAAGTACCAGGTACTTATTTTCACGATGGGAGGTTAAGTTGGACACGTAACTGTGATATAAAAATGGATCATTAAACGACTAGTTCCTACTGCAGTTCATATCTCTCGTTGACGCCTGCGTAATTGCTTTGAACACGAATACAGGTGGCATTCGCCATCCTTGTTTGGCAAGCAACGTTGTGCGCTCACTGTCATTCACTTTTTTTTTTTTATTTTAGCATTTTTAAAAGCTGGCAACTCCTATTTGCGGCCACTTTTCCAAAGGCAACCTCATAATATCATACTTAGAAAAAAATAAGCTTTCATTTCATATTAAAATTATCAATATACGTCATGTAGTCCGGTCAATTTAGACATTCGAAGTTACATAAATTCCCACCAAGCTGAAAATCGGTAAGATTGCTTAAAATATCATTAAAAACAAAATTTGAAAGTTCCCCATCTTTCCCCTGTAAGGAAAAAATGTTATTCAATGTCAAAGGTAAAAAAAATGAGTTTTTCGCGATTTTTAGCAAAACGGTAAGTTTTATCATAAAAATATGTATGACAAAATTACTTATAATCTAATTATCTATAAAAATTGTCTTAACACTTTGTTCCTAAGATTCACCATTTCAGAGATACAGCGATGCACAAAGTTGAAATGTTGTATTTTCAAATGCTTCCAGGCCCCCGTGCTATTGTGCTAGACAGATAAAATTTTTACGAATGATGGATTTCAGTTGCCTCTATTATCGCTAATACTAAATACAACATAAAACCATCACTTAAGGTGGGCTCTCATACTAACGCTTTTTTTTATTTGCTCGCACTTGGACGGTTTTTATCGTGGTTACCCTAGTAAACCTATTCCACATTAACGTGGTGACCATGGCTTAACGTGGTTACCACGTTAAAAACCGGCCAAGTGCGAGCAAATAAAAAAAGCTTTCGTAGAGAAAAGAAAAAGAGCCCACCTTGAGTGATAGTTTAATGTTGTATTTAGTATTAGATGTTATAGAGCCAACTGAAATACATCATTCGTGAAAATTTTAACTGTCTAGCACAATCGCACGGGGGCCTGGCAGCATTTGAAAATACAACTTTTTCAACTTTTTGCATCGCTTTATCTCTGAAATGGTGAATCTTAGGAATAAAGTGTAAGACAATTTTTATAGATAATTAGGTGATAAGTAATTTTGTCATACAAACTTTTATGATAAAACTTACCGTTTCGCTCAAAAGTGCATAAAACTGATATTTGTGACATTTGACCATGAATATTTTTTTTTGCACGCGTCGGATCGATGGGGACTTTTGACATATCATTTGTAATGACGTATTCAAGGCCTGCACAAAAATCCAGCTTGTTGGGAATTAATGCAACCTTACCCATAATTTTGATGCTAATTTGACTGGACTAATGAACGAAAAAGTATTACAAAGTTATACCTGTTCATACCTGGCTGCGATGAGGTTGCGGCCAAAAGGGCAGCGGCAACCATAGTTTTCCCTACTTTTTACGTTCACTGCTTTGAAATGGATGATATTTCATCAAGCAAATAAGTGAACGAAATTTTTTTCCAAAAATTAATTAACATTATATTAAATAAAATTACTTGCGGGCACTTTTCGATTGGCAGCTTCTTGAAAGTATATTCTCCTATTCATGTAAATATGGAAAAAATGTAGTTTCATTAACCACAGTATGAACGTAGTGATTTTGCAGCGGGATCTTATACTACCAGATTATACAAAATACATAATGTATGTATGTACGACTGTATGTATCTTAAAATTATATTTATGTGTCTGTGAGTGTGCGCGTCTGTATGATTGCATGCATGTTTTACACTTTGACCATAGAATTACGTCTTCGTAATTTTGTATTAATTTACTTATAAAATTAAAGATCTTTATTTTTCATTATACTTTTATCGTTTGATTTTGTTCTTTGACCTAAATTTAATCATTATTTGAAATGAACTTGCTCTTATGTCATTTCTAATCATCATAATAATCAGTACCTACCGGCCGTTTACCGTCAAAATACCAGCTTGGAAACTATCTAATTTACTCGTGAATAAGTAAATTAACTCGATTCGACACAGCGTCAAATTGATTAAATATCGATTGTGTTTTAACAATCGATTCCAAGGTAGTAATTGATTTTTATATCGCATTGTCATTTTGAATGTGATCTGAGAGTGGTGTGATCAGATATGGTTTTGCGGTGTTTTATTTTGTTTCTGGTAAGTACGTTTGTTATTAAAGTTATTGACTGCCTCGTTTGTTAATTGGCAGCTAAAGCTGCGTTAGGACCGAGAGGTCCTCGGTTCGAGTCCGGGGTCGGGCAAAAGTGTGAGTTTTTGTGTAATGATATTACTCAGCCCAGAGTTAGGAAGTTGACGGATGCACGCCCATGCACGCATGCCCTCAGAAAGCACGTTGGTCCTGCTCCGGACCAGTCAAAGTCGGTCGGTCAAGTCTGATTGCATTTGCGGCTTGCGAATCCGAGTTTAGGATAGGCCCGTGCCCCAGCAGTAGGGTCGTATATGGGCTGATGCAGAGATTTTTTTTTCCTTATGACGTATGTATGTCCTTATGCATAACTAGCGGCCCGTCCCGGCTTCGCACGGGGGGACTTAATCATTAAAACGATTGTTATGGGTAAACTATAAAAGGTAGACATATGTTCTCGCGGACTTTTTTAAAGGTAATGTTAAGATGAACAATTCAACCATAGAGCGTTTTTGTATAACTTTAACCATATGCTCAGCGCACGCCACGGAAGGCCTCAGAAACGATACTTTTCCCCCGTTTTTGAAACATTTTCGGCTACTGCTCCACAACTATAGGACCTAGCGTGATATTATATAGCCTATGTTACTTCTGAATAATGCAGCTTTCTAATGGTGAAAAAAATATTGCAATCGGTCCAGGAGTTTTTGAGTTTATTCATTACAAACATACAAAAATACAAATCTTTCCTCTTTATAATATTTCGGGATGTTTCTGATATCTCTAAACACAAAAGCTTGAGCAACTTTCGTCCACTACTTGGAGTCAAATTCGATCTCAATGTTTGTTTTAATTATTTTGAAGAGATTTTGAATTACGCTTATTACTTTCGTTGCAGGGGACTTTGAATTTTGTATTTAGCAATGAAGCACCCAGCTTTAGATCTAGTAAGTATTCCTAGATTAAAGAATATTTCTATCGATTCTGCTTTACAATACATAGATACTCTATGGTAGGTAGGTAGGTATATAAATATCTAACTTTTGTGTAAGGTTTTTTTTGTAAATAAAGGATTCCTAGGAAAAAGCGTCGTTGGCCGAGTGGTTAAGGTCGAGGCCCACGAGAGGTCACCAGTTCAAACCTCGCGTAAACATACGTACCAATGTGTTTTTCATATGTACGATTATTCGACGCTTTGACGGTGAAGGAAAACATCGTGAAGAAACCTGCACTTGTAGTCAACCAACCCGCTTGGCCAGAGTGGTTGACTAAGGCCTTATCACCCTAGTTTGGGGTATGCCCGTGCCCCAGCAGTAGGGACGTATACGGGCTGATGATGAGGAAGAGTTCACTCCAACTGATATTGGTCCACATGAGGTCGACAGGTACATTTGATCCTATTGAGGCTGTGGACTGTCTGACGTGCGATTTAATTTGGTTGTGTTTGAGCCCAGCAAGGTGACAAATGAAACGAAGAAATGTTCTTAATTCAAATGTATTGAGGCTAATGTGAGCTTTTTTTTTTTTTTTTTTTTTCCTAACTGACTAACGATGATGGCTTGGAGGAGCCTTGTCATCATCACCGGGCTTGCGGGGGAGCGGTCACCCCTAAGCTAATGTGAGCGGCTTAGCCCGGGGGTATACAAGGCACTCGGGAAAAATGTTGATACCGCGATGCAGGATTCAAATATGGAACGCTACGCGAATAAGTTTGAAACAATACTTACCTCTTGCGTATCATTCTTGGCGGGCTGGACGTTTGTCACTTGACTGTCACTTTAACCGTAAACAGGTTGGTTGTTTAATTTATTGTGCGACGAAAACAATATTTTCTTTTTTTTATGCTCAGTATGAGAGTTTTAATTCGATATTCAGGTTGGAATGAAGGAGGAAAGCCAATTCTGCGACTCGGCCCGGAAGAGCCTGAAAATGAAACAGGTAAGTATTTTTTGTTTTTTTATTTGACTCCTTTCACGTTAATATTTTATAGGGCCATACATTTCAAACAGAAATATTTAAAATAAAACGAATGCAGCGGTGACTGACGTTTTTAGGGTACCGTACCTCAAAGGTAAAAACGGTAGTCATAACTAAGCCTCCGCCGTCCGTCTGTCTGTCTTCATGCTGTATCTCTAAAACCGTGATATAAGATTTTAAACTTTCGCGTTCCATTACACTGAAATAAGTCTTTATGGGTCTTCACGCGATATTAGGAGTAGCAAAATTACATAGCTACTTACTGTTCGCTCGCGACCACGATTGGTGTAACCCAGTCGAAACGTCGGGCAGTAAGTAGCTATGTAATTTTGCTACTCCTAATATCGCGTGAAGACCCATAAAGACTTATTTCAGTAAAACCGTGATAGCCAGAAAACTGAAATTTTCACAAATGATTTATTTTCGTTGCCGCTATAAAAACAAATACTAAAAATTAAAAAAGATAAATATTGGTACGGAACTATTCGTGCGCGAGTCCGATTTGCACTTGCCCGGTTTTATTATTTTTTTATTTAGACTGGATAGAAAATTTACGTTACTGAAAGTAAATCATTCACTAACATTCGAATTTAAAAAAAAATAAAAGATCAGATACCTACTATTTTTCACTTATATATAATTCACTACGCAGTATAAAAACTTTTGCTTAGTGTGGGAGAGCCATCCGCTCCCCCGCAAGTCCGATGATGATGACAAGGCTACTGCAAGCCATCATCGTAGTCAGTAAAGGTTATGGCTAAATTAACTTTATGTATAGTTTCATTCATTTTAGTACTTAAGCCTAATATTTTGAACTGTCCTAGAATTGGAAGAACCTGATTGGCTAGTCAACTTGCGCTCATACATTAGTCAATTGGTGAAAAAGTATGGATACCATGGAGCTAAACCGTATATAGAGAAACTTGTCGATGGTAAGAAACATGTGAGTTGTTAACTATAAGTAGAGTAACCGCATGAAGAACCGTAATAGTATGAATCAACTGAAATATATAAATGGCCAAATAGTGGGCCAAATCATCTAGACACGCGGTAGCGTGTCAAGCCAAGGTTCAAGAAACAGAACTGGCGAGCCGCACCGTGTGTAATATTACACGAACCATTTGGAACCACTTTTGAACACCTCATAAATCAAAAACTATTTCACATAAACGTATCAAATTTGGCTCATATATTGTGACTTGCGAGATAAATATGTGTTCTAAATTTCATAAGCTTATCTCAAACAGTTATTTAGATATTAATTTCCAAAAATCCTCATTTTTATCATTGACTGACTGACAGATCAAAATTCTAACCCAGTTCCAAATGACCTAGAGAGTTAAAATTTGGTATGCAGATAGGTACTTACATGAATACAAAGGAAAAAATAAAAAACTGGCAATTTTTTTATAATTAGGTTAGGTTCTATTATGAACGGTTAACATAAATACCTAATTAGTGCCTAATCACGCCTATATACCGGGGAAGGCAGAGCACTAAGAATATATTTAGGTATACTTACTTATTTACAATTAAGAGTAGGTACTTATAGTCGGTTTTCATATTTATTACTTAGGGTAGGTACCTACATAAAGTCTAGTTTTAGTTTTGAATTTGTCCTTTTCAAAGGACCCACGGCGTTACGATGATATATACTTTTCTACAAAAAGTAATGATATCCAATCAAAAACATAAATGTGAAATGAGAGCCAAGTTCAATATTGCCTTGGTTGTTGACTTCAGCGACAAAAGAAGTGAGATCTAAATGGGTGCCAAGTTCAATGGTCAACCAAGAAATTTATTTATAAGTAACACTATAACATACCTATCATATCTTCTTATAACATAAGATAATGTATGGTGGTAGCCTATGAAGGTCTGTCTTGGCTAGTTTTCATAAATGAATTATAGCCGTCGCAAGTTCTAAGCCTACAAGTATTTGTCGGTTTTTATTTTATAATACCGAAAATTTGGATTGTTGGTAGAAACTAGCAAGCGAACATAATAATACGTTGGTAGGTTTATAGAAACTAGCCAAGACAGACCTTCATAGGCTACCGCCATACATTATCTTATGTTATAAGAAGATATGATAGGTATGTTATAGTGTTACTTATAAATAAATTTCTTGGTTGACCATTGAACTTGGCACCCATTTAGATCTCACTTCTTTTGTCGCTGAAGTCAACAACCAAGGCAATATTGAACTTGGCTCTCATTTCACATTTATGTTTTTGATTGGATTGATTTAACTTCATTGATTGAATTTGCATTTTTATTTCAGCGACTGAAGATCAGCATAGAGTGCTTTTACGAGTGGATGGTACCTAAAAACTTAACAAATAAATATAAACGTAGAATATAAAAGACATCTTCGTTGGTACCTAACAAACATTTTTTTTTTGTTCTTTAGTCAATGCACAAGGTATGTCACAACTTTATAATTAGGTTAGCGAGTGACAAGTTAACTCATAAACATGGTAAAATAGGATGACCTCACTCCAACTGATGGTAAGCGGTCGTGGGGTCCACTTATGAGGTCGACAAGCACAATAGTCATTTAATCTATTGGCAATACGTATGCGTGAGGTTCAACTGCAGCATGATTGGGTATCTTTGACGTTACATTGAAAGACCATTGAGCTTGTTGCCCTCACCCTGAAGACCTGTATAAATGCTGTTTCACGTCTTCCCGTGATAATCCCGGGATAATAGGAAGGAGAAAACACATGAGCTGGAAAGCCATTCCATGACTTCTTAATACCTTCCACAGAGAATCATATGGAATTTCAAAGTGGCTTATAGAAATACATTATTTTCCAAACATTATATTCCATGTAAATTTAAAATTTATGCGGGATAAAAATTTACGCTAAGTGCTAAAGTTTCCACCAGCTGTTTTAATATTTTAGAAAAACAGAAAAAAAATATGGTAATATACGTCTGGGCGCGATTCCTAGGAGGACAGGTGTTCGAGTCCCCGGGCCGCGGTGAGGCAGTTGAATTTTTTCCGTTTTTCTAAAATATTATATTCCATGTTTAGCACCTAATTATGGTTTTTTTGTCTAGGTCAATCCGATGTGAAGTACAAAGAATACAGAGTTAGTAGAGCAGGTGAAACTCGTAAGTAAATATATGAATAAATAATAATAATGGTGTCCTAAATATTAGTCTTTATGGGTCTACACTCGTCATTAAGAGTAGCAAATACATAGCTACTTACTGCCCGACATGTAGACCCTTAAAGACTAATATTTAGTGTAATAAACGCGAAAGTTTAAAATCTTAAATAATGATGTCTGACTGATTTCATCCATGGCGGCTAATAATATGGATATCGGTCAAATGCGTAGAACATTTATACTATAAGTATAGGTGGGAGACGTTTTGTTCAGGTGGGAGACGTTTTGTCGACCGGTTGCTGTTACCACCATACAGTTGCGTAAAACCCGCCAAGTGACTCGGGCCTCTCTCGGTCAGGTCGCGTTCCGGGATCAGCACTGTACGAACCGGAGCCAGGGGGGACCATTTTTGCGGCAAGCGCCGGACCAGTGGAGTCTTAGCGGCAGCATTGTGCGGGCGGAGCGGGTCAGCCCGCCGGCCTGGGAGACCCGTAGGAACGGGGGCCCTTCCATCCAGCGGACTGGCCAACTCGGACCCGCACAGCTCAATATCAATGCGAGACTCCACGCCTTGTCTCGTTGTTGCCGCAGCAGTGGTCTCCTCTTTAAGCGGGCTTTCAGGGTGAGTGCGACAGGCTCAATACGGTCTATTGTGCCTGTCGACCTCATATTTGGATCTCACTACCGCTTTCCATCAGGTGGAGTGAGGTCATCTTGTTAGCTTATTATAAAAAAATAAAAAAAATAGGTGCACAAAAGTGCAATCAAACAGAAGTGCACTCTCATAGTTCGGTTACGCAAATCGAACATGACAGGTGACGTCGGGCACGGGATCACCGGCTTAACGTGCTTTCCGAGTCACAAGCATGTATCGCCCAACTTCCTGACATCGGGTCAAGTATTTTTTTGAAGGAAAACCTCACACAATTTGGGCTTACCTGGGACTCGAACTCGGACTCGAAAATCAGGTAAAGTCAACCACGCTGGCCAAGTGCGGGTTGGTCGACTACACAACCTTAGAATTTCTTCGTAGGTATGCAGATTTCCTTTCAATTTTTTCCTTCACTGTTAAAGCGTCGAAAACAAATTAATTTGTAAAACACAGTAGTACCTGGCGGGGTTTGAACTGGCGACCTCTCGTATAGCAAGCAACGACCTTAACCACTCGGCCATCGACGCAATATTGACAGAATACGAGTATACTTACAATTTTTGGAATACGTAAGCTTAATTTTAAAAATCTCCCATTACAAATAATTTCTATTCTATTATATTCTATTCTACAGCATCAGGATTGCGTAAGTACTGAATAGTTTAACTTCCCCACTTGTAAATATGTTTGTGTTTACTTCCAACTCGACCTGATGAAAAACATTGAAGGATAAAAAATTACGGTCAGACCGCCTTGTATAAATATATTTATGATTTTCCCTCGTCTTTATAATATCAGAAGGGAATAACACGTATTATAATGTTTCCGACTGATTTATGCTGCTCTCCTACCTTTACATTATAGGATATTTGTTCCGGTAAACAGTTGGGATCGACTCATAGTGCAAGAGATACGGGCCCTATTACGACTCGACATTGAGGCGTTAAAAATTAAATTTGAACATTGTACTAATGCATGCAAAATTTATATTGAATTTGTTTATTTTTTAATTTTTGACATTATTTACCTTCTTATTTTATAGCCTCCTGGGGTAAGTGAAGCGTATTGGTTTTCAAGATGCATGTTCTTCTAATTTCACATTTAGTTTTCATAATTATACTAAACTAAAATTAAGTGGAACTTTCATGTTCCTTTTAACATTTACTTAAAATTTATAATTTTAATATGGGCCTGAAAGATACGATAAAAACAATAGCAAGTACTAACGTTTCGTCTGGGTTACACCAATCATGGTCGCGAGCAACCCAGTCGAAACGCCGGGCAGTAAGTAGCTATGTATTTGCTACTCCTAATATCGCGTGTAGACCCATAAAGACTAATGTTAAGTGTAATGGAACGAATAAGTCTAAAATCTTTTGTATAGTGTTGGTACATTAGCTCGTTGTAGCTGCAGCAGACAGGCTCTATATAGTCTATTTTGCCTGTCGACCTCATATATCTCTACTCTCTATCTCACTACCGCTTACCATCAGGTGGAGTGAGGTCATCTTGTTAGCTTAATATATAAAAATATATATATATATTATCGTGTTCATCTATGATCGGGGCGCAAATTTACTTGTTTTTGTATTAAAATAATTTTTGTATAAGCCTGGATTCGTGCTCTGTTGCTGTATAAAATAAATAAATAAATAAATTACTTCCAGTCCCCACGCCCCCGCCTGACCCGGAGTGGGTGAATGACTTCAAGGCCTTCATCAGGAACCTCGTGATGCGCTACGGGAAGGGATACCTGGATGAGCACATGAGGCCTGTCATTGAATGTAAATCTATACTAATATTATAAAGCTGAAGAGTTTGTTTGTTTGTTTGTTTGAACGCGCTAATCTCAGGAACTACTGGTTCGATTTGAAAAAATCTTTTTGCGTTGTATAGACCATTTATCGAGGAAGGCTTTAGGCTATATTACATCACGCTGCGTCCAATAGAAGCAAAGATACAATGGAAAATGTGTAAAAAACGGGGGAAATGCGAACGAAGTCGCTGGCACAGCTAGTGTTAACATATATTAAAGGTTCTAGACGTTCATCATCAGCCCATATACGTCCCCACTGCTGGGACACGGGCCTACCCTAAACTAGAGCGATAAGGCCGCGTGTCACGCTGGCCAAGTGCGGGTTGGTCGACTACACAACCATAGAATTTCTTCGTAGGTGTGCAGGATTCCTCACGATTTCCTTCACCGCGTCGAATAGTACATATGAATTTAAAATTTGACAAACACAGTGGTACGTGGCGGGGTTTGTACTGGCGACCTCTCGTTTGGCAAGTAACGATCTTAACCACTCGGCCATCGACGCTTTTTCCAGACGTTGCAAAGGAATAATTAAACTCTAATAATACTATCGCCTGCGACTTGGTCTGCGTAAAATTTTCATGACAGAATCCTTTTTTCTTATGTAATTTATCCTATACTTAGCGCCGTCACTACATAGTATCAATAAAGTCACTTTCCGCGTCTGTCTGTATGTATGTATTTATACTGATATCTTCAAAACTTCACAACGCATTTTGATGTTTTTTTAAAAATAGATAGAGGGATTCAAGAGAATTTTTTTTGGTTAAATATACCCAAAGCGAAACGAGGGCGGGACACTAGTCCAGTAGGTATAACAAAAATATCGGTTTTGGCCAGAAGATAGTATATTGAGTAGGTAGGTAGATATAGCGTGAAGAGGTAACAGTTTTCTTTATAATAAAATCTTGGCAAATTAATTTCCTTGATAGATAGATAACTCGGATAACTGGCTCGGTGGAACAGTGGTTAGTGACCCTGGCTGGCGGTTCCAAGAGTCGTGGGTTCGATTCCCACTCGGGACAAATATTTGTGTAATGAAAATCGGTGTTTGTTCCGTGTCTGGGTGTGATTATGTATTTAAGTATGTATTTATAAATATATATGTATGTATATCAGTCTCTGACGCCCATAGTACAAGCTCTGCTTAGTTTGGGGTCAGATGACCGTGTGTGGAAGTGTCAGATATTTTTATAATCTAATTTTTTTGTTTTGTAGATGTTGAAAAACTTCAAGGAGTGTTCATAAAGGATATTGATAGTAAGTTAACAATTTAAAGTCAGGAGTACACATCGTACAAATGTGTACCTACTCCAATTCAATTTAATGTGGAAAGATTACATTATAACCCAATTTTATTTTTTATTTTATAGTTGACGATTACGGTAAGATAGATTTTGAACACAATTACTATTTATGAGGGAATTGTTGAGCCATAAAGACCACTTCATACATAGTATAAAGCAAAGTGGCTTCCCGCGTCTGTCTGTCTGTATGTATGCTTAAATTTTTAAAACTACACAACGGATTTTGATGATTTTTTTTAAATAGATAGAGGGATTAAAAAGGAAGGTTTTTATGAATATATTATACACCCGAAGAAAGCGATGGCGGGTCACTAGTAATTTAAAATAAGCATTTCCCGATTACCTGAGAGGGTAGATAATAATTTTTACTTACCTATTTATTTGAAAAAGCTTTCATATTTTAAGAAATCGCACTCGAGCCTGTATATGAAATTAAATATTTATTCACAGGAAATGTTTTCGTGAGTTATGTGCAAAAACCGAAGTCAGCCCTCGGACTAAATCGTTAGTTCAAGCTTGAGTCCTAAAATGTACCTTCAATAAAAATAAGATTTAAACACCTGATACTGGTCGTATTATTTTTATAAACCAGACATATTATACATCGTTGGATTAAAGATAAATCCTTACTCATAAACTTAAGTAAGGAAATCTGTAGCAATTTCACGCTAAAACTATTGCATATAAAAATAAATATTACGTAGCCCGTGGTAAGTAGCTTAAGAATTCGATTTAGAGATTCAGAATTATCAGGGGATACACAATTATCATCATCATCATCAACCTATATACGTCCCCACTGCTGGGGCACGGGCCTACCTTAAACTAGGGCGATAAGGCCTTAGTCGACCACGCTGGCCAAGTGCAGGTTGGTCGACTACACAACCTAAGAATTTCTTCTTAGGCGTGCTGGTTTCCTCACGATGTTTTCCTTCACCGTTAAAGCGTCGAATGATGGTACATATGAATTTCAAATTCGAAAAACACATACGCAAATATACTTAAATAATATTTAATAACACACGGAACTAACACCGATGTTCGTCACACAAAAATTTGCCCCGAGTGGGAATCAAACCCACGACTCTTGGAACCGCCAGGGTCACTAACGACTGTTCCACCTAGCCAGTCAAAATAACATACGAACAACACAATAATACACTTGACTTTACTAAACCTTAGCGTGCCTCCATCTATTCCCAGCCTAGATTATCTAAAAGAAACTTACCAAATTGTCCTAGATTACCAACCATTACATTATACTGAAATAATAAGCGGGAAATTTGTGAAATGTACCCATGAGAGGTTTTCGTGAAAACATTTGCTGGTAACAAGACATCGGGTGTGCGTTCCATTATTTGGCACCTTCATTTTAGCCGACTAAAAAAAAGGAGATTCTTAACTCTGTATATATACGCGGCGGTTGTCAGTAATGAAGCATAAAGAAGAGAGAAAGATAATTATGTGTATCAATTTTTTTTCCTAACTGACTGACGATGATGGCTTAGTAGCCTTGTCATCATCACCGGGCTTGCGGGGGAGCGGATGGCTCTCACCCCTAAAAAATTCGCTTGGTGGGTCTACGTAGATTTGAACCGACGATTCTTAAAGCCTAAGTAGGTTCTCGTCAGAGCTTATGAGGCCATAGAACTTGATGTGTATCAATTTTATAATAAAGCATTTACATATGACATAGCGTGGCATGGAGAAAGCCAGTTCCAACCCCGCCATGTACCAAAGTATTATTTATTTATTTATATCCTATATTCATGTGTACGTTTATCTCGCTCTTATGGTGAAATGAAAATTTCGTGAGTATACCTACACACGTGTGAAGAAATCGTAAGGTTATGTGTAGGCCTGATTGCCCTTAGTTTAAGACTGCTCGCTTCCCCCATGGAGACGTTTATGGTCTGATGATGATGATAAACCTAAAATTAAGACACCTTTTATAACATTTTCTTATAATTACTTTTATCATCGACTGCCTCTTTGGTCTATTGAGAGATCCCCGATTCGAGTCCGGGGTCGGGCAAAAGTTGTGTGAGTCTTTCTGTAAAGAAAATACTCAGCCCGGAGTCAGGAAGTTGGCGGTTGCACGCTCGTGCCACGTTAAGCCGGTGGTCCTGCGCCCGATCTTTCATCAGTCATGTCGGATTGCCGTCTCACTGAACTATGAGAGTAAGGGAACAGAGAGTGCACTTGTGTTTGCGCGCATACTTGTGGACTATAATATGCCCTGCGCACTTGGCTGATCTTGATTTAGATCGCCATGGCCGAAATTGGTCGGACGCTTTACTATTATCATCAAGTGGAACGCACTCCATCCGACTAAACTCAAATATTTCCAGTGTAATCTGGCGTAATCCCACAGCGAAGGTTATTTTCTTTAATGCCTCAGCTGCGGAGTGTGTACAATTTTCGCGGACCACAGATACGGAGATGTTGGAATTAAATAAACAGCTGTCGCCAGGGACGGAGCGAGGGGCATGATTTGAGGAGAAACTAAAAATTTGTACGGATGTGGTTTCAATTATGTCACATACATTGTAACGATACCTATGTGTTCCTGAATATTTAATTAAATTAATCAAGATTAATTTCTAAAAATAAAAATAACAATACAGTAATAAAGTTGCAACAGGCGTAGTTGATTAGGTATTTTTGCGTTTGACTGATGCCTATGATGTATTACAGATTAGTTGTTTATTGGTTTTCCATAATACGTTGGATTGAATTGTATAGGTGATGGATTAGCCTAAAATCGTTCAGAACCAACTTTCAAAATTCTAAAATGATGAAACGGAGGAACTTGACAAACTGCTACATGTTATGCCATGTTTGTACAATACATCTAGGCAAGATTTATTTAACTTCACAAATTATTAAGAGGTCCTCTTATGATTCAGTGTAGCCAACTCATCTTTCACATCAATACACATCGTCCGCTTGATATTAGGATTCGGAAAAACTACGTTAACCATCAAACATTTTGGTTAGGGGACAGCAGTTTCCGGAATTAAATCGGAGTTTTGTACTAACATGTCTTTGTGATGTTACTACGTATTTACTATTGTACACACTAACACAAATTAATAAATTTAACTAGCTTGGTGGAACAGTGGTTTGTGACCCAGGTTTAGTACCTACCTACGTATAAGAGTCGTAGGTTCAATTCTCACCTGGGACAAATATTTGTGTGACGAACATGGGTGTTTTTTCCGTATCTAGGTGTGTTATTAAATATAATAAGTATATAAATTGATTCTGCTTTATTGATACTTACCATGGGATCAGATCAATGTATGTGATGAAATATTTACAAAAAATTAAATTAATAATACACGTCAAAACTTGTCAAGTATAGAATATGTATATGTTTCGTTAGCGTAATATGATGCTTAAGCGCGATACACACTGAGCTGCCGGGCCGCCGAAACCGACACAAAAACTTCTGATTTACTCATAATAGGCGTGACGACTGGGTCAAAATCTTATTATTCTATTTAGTCCGTAAGTTAGTTTATACAAAAATATGGGACACGTATTTTTTTGTTGTTGAATTGATTGAAAAATGACAAAATTATAGCTTATCAAACTTCTGGAATGGGGGCTTGTGACGTCACAGTTACGCAAAAAATGTACCTAAACGTGACGTCATACGAAACTTCTAAGCACTATATCTTCATAATTTCTTGTTTGTGAAACAAAACAAAAAATACGAGTACAATATTTTTAAATAATCTAAATAACGGACTAATTATATTTTTTTAGTCGTAGCCCGGCGGGCTCAGTGGGTATTGTGCTTAAGCATCATATTACGTCGTGTCAGATCTGAGTGCGGCCCTGGCCAGAAAAATTAAACATCTCGACGGACAGCAGATTGTAATCTAGCCGTTACCCGCGGGTTCTCCCTCCCACTAACGTACGGACGGAAATGTTGGTCAATTTAACGGAAACAATTTCCGTTTTCAGTTTTCATGACGTTTTGATCTTTTTTCCTGCTTTGATGACGCGCGTTTGTTTTTCAGTTACTGAGCTGTCGAACCTTCATCGTCGGCAGGTGAAGTTTTTTGTGTGTGAAAATTGAATATAAAATGTTACAGGTTTCCGATGTTACGTATATAATATGTTATTTTTTGAAAAAAAGAGCATTCTTTACGGATAAAGCCTGTGAATAATAAAATTGTTTTCGAATTTTTGTACATACATACATAAAAGCACGAGTAAACGGAACATGCTTAAAATTCGATAAATTTTTCATCAAAAAAGAAAGAAAGATTAATAATCAAACAAAAATCTACAATAATTATGTACATGCGCAATAAATCGCCATACAGCACAGTACTTTTTATATGAAATTAAACAGAATACACGTGTATTTTCTTTAAAATATGAAAATGAGACATATGCCAAGAAACAATTTTCTTTGGAACTGCGATTATTGGGTCAGGGACAAAACATAGTACTTATAAGAAAAAAAAGTTGACCCATAAAGGTCAAAACGTCATAAAAAAATATTTTTCGAAATATTTCAAAATTCCCTTCAAAAAAAGTTTCTTAAACTCTGCAAAACATAGCATATCTGTTGAAATACTGGAGCTTCATAACTTTTATATAACTTCCATTTACAATGTACGCGTACACATGCGATCAGAATTACTAGCGCTCTCAATACCGCGGGCGTCATGTTCTTTTGACGTGCCAATCGATCGCAATAACACGTCCGGTACACTTGAGGCCGAGTTAATTTGTGCTTTTTATTTTTTGTTTTTAAAATAAAAACGAATTGGAAAAAAAATAAGGTTGTGTAGATATAACATATAAATTTTAGTATCATCAGCCCATACATGCAGGTTTCCTTAAGATGTTTTTGGGATAAATAAAATAAAACAAAAATAATATAAAAATCGTTTATTTCGGACCAGAATCCATAGTGTTAGTAATAAAAAATCAGGTGTAGGTAGGACAAAAAGTTGAGACCACTACTATCGTGCATAGTGATTATACACAATAGCAGTGTCTTTAGTCAGATGAACACGAGTCCAGTGCTGCATAATAGCACTGTCCACGTGCAACCTTCCCGCCGATAAATGTGTGTGTGTGTAAATAACATCGATATTCATTTCGTCTCTGTGTGTTATTTTTGTAAGTACCTTTATTGATTTAAATACAACCGTGATCTATATTTTTCTGATACTATAACATAAGTTAAGCAATTTATCTCTGAATCCGTATTATGTATTGTAAATTCCTGCGATATTTATTACTTTTATTTGAAAATAAATAAATTAATGATTGATTCAATCTCCTAGCTTAACCACATCATGTATCGACCCTACCACTGCTAGTCTATCCATTTTAAAATGTTCTCCTATCAATTAAAACCCAATTTGCAAACTGTTAGCTCACCAGATTCGTCGTCTAAGTAAACATAATCCTAATAGCTGTACCTCTCATCTCGCTAAAACTCCATCCTGCTTTATTTCCACAAACGAAGTGCAAACGTCGCAGCGCCTGGCGACAAACGGACGGAAACACAATTATCCGTCTTAAATATTTCGTCTTGAGCCAGCGGGTCTTTGTCGTTTTAATAAAGGGATTTGACTTCTGGATTTCATAAACCTTTTGCTACTATTGATGTAAAGTAAAATGATATAAGTAATCTTCATAATTAACACATTTTTTCATGATGTGTGTAAATAAATAAATAAATAAATATTACACAACATCACATACATTGATCTGATCCCATGGTAAGTAGCTTAAGCACTTGTGTTACGAAAATCAGGATCAACAGTGGATACACAAATAAACTTAAATATATTAAATAATACATCCAGACACGGAACAAACACCGATGTTCGTCACACAAATATTTGTCCCGAGTTGGAATCGAACCCACGACTCTTGGAACCGTAGGTTATTAGCCTGTGTCACTAACCACTGTTCCGCCGAGCCAGTCAAAACGTAACATTAGAAAACTGAAAATGTTCGATATATTTACCATGTTGTTTTGTTTTTTTGTTATAGTTCGGTTCACCCGGAGCTGATTAAAACAAAACAACATGGTAAATATCCCGGACATTTTCAGTTTTCTAATGATAAAAATTGTAAACAAAAAAAAAACCGCCTTCAAAAACCCGACTCACTAAAAATTACAAAATAATATAATACGAACATTTATAATAATCATCTGGGTATGAATTTTATATGTTGTTGAAGGCGGTGCCGTTTATATTTCAAACAGACAAGCACAGAGTGCTTCTTTTTCCTCAAAACTTTGATTGGCACCGCCTTCAAAAACATATGAAATTCATACCCAGATGATTATTATAAATGTTCGTATTATATTATTTTGTAATTTTTAGTGAGTCGGGTTTTTGAAGGCGGTTTTTTTTTTGTTTACAATTTTTTTTCATACTTTTTAGTGTTAAATTTTTTTGTTACCCTATTAGTTCAGCTCACCTGTAATACTACTGATATTATAACTAGTAGTCTTAATATGTATACAGTATTGAAAGAATTATCCTTTTACTCCAAACAATTAAGGAGTTGACCTTCCATCATCAGCTCAGCATCATAACATTATGATTGCAATAAGCAATGCCAATATCACTTCAGAAAATATATAAAACGCGGTACATGTGCCTATAAAGTTTGAGGGTTACCCTCGATTTCTCCTGGATCCCATCATCAGATCCTAGACTGGTCACCCTATTAGTTCAGCTCACCTATAATGCTACTGATATTATAACTAGTAGTCTTAATATGTATACAGTATTGAAAGAATTATCCTTTTACTCCTAAGTATTAAGAAGTTGACCTTCCATCATCAGCTCAGCATCATAAGATTATGATTTCCAGAAGCAAATGCCAATATAACTTCAGATAATATGCAAAACGCGGTACATGTCCCTATAAAATTTGAGGGTTGCCCTCGATTTCTTCTGGATCCCATCATCAGGTCCTAGACTGGTCACCCTATTAGTTCAGCTCACCTATAATGCTACTGATATTATAACTAGTAGTCTTAATATGTATACAGTATTGAAAGAATTATCCTTTCACTCCTAAGTATTAAGGAGTTGACCTTCCATCATCAGCTTAGCATCATAAGATTATGATTTCCAGAAGCAAATGCCAATATAACTTCAGATAATATGCAAAACGCGGTACATGTGCCTATAAAATTTAAGGGTTGCCCTCGATTTCTCCTGGATCCCATCATCAGATCCTAGACTGGTAAACCTAATAGTTTAGCTCACCTGTAATGCTACTGATATTATTACTAGTAGTCTTAATATGTATACAGTATTGAAAGAATTATCCTTTTACTCCTAAGTATTAAGAAGTTGACCTTCCATCATCAGCTCAGCATCATAAGATTATGATTTCCAGAAGCAAATGCCAATATAACTTCAGATAATATGCAAAACGCGGTACATGTCCCTATAAAATTTGAGGGTTGCCCTCGATTTCTTCTGGATCCCATCATCAGGTCCTAGACTGGTCACCCTATTAGTTCAGCTCACCTATAATGCTACTGATATTATAACTAGTAGTCTTAATATGTATACAGTATTGAAAGAATTATCCTTTCACTCCTAAGTATTAAGGAGTTGACCTTCCATCATCAGCTTAGCATCATAAGATTATGATTTCCAGAAGCAAATGCCAATATAACTTCAGATAATATGCAAAACGCGGTACATGTCCCTATAAAATTTGAGGGTTGCCCTCGATTTCTCCTGGATCCCATCATCAGATCCGGGACTGGTGAAAATGGGACCACCTCGGAAGTGAACTGTATCGAACCAAAAAAAATTTTTGAAATCCGTCTATAATTGACGAAAATATCGGTGAACAAACATAAAAAAAAAAAAAAAAAATTATACATACAGACGAATTGAGAACCTCCTCCTTTTTTGAAGTCGGTTAAAAAAGAGTCGATGGCCGAGTGGTTTTGAAATTCATATGTATCATCATTCGACGCTTTAACGGTGAAGGAAAACATCGTGAGGAAACCAGCACACCTGAGAGATTTTTCAACGGTGTGTGAAGCCATGTCAGGACCTGCGGGCGGCTTAAAAACTCTGACACCAGGTTGTTCATCAACCATACTATAAGAAGAAGAAGAAAAAGAAGAAGAAGAAGAAGAATGATAATAATCTCTGTTAATTGCACCTATACGCGAGTCGATTATCTAGTAAAATATTACCCTTACAGCGTAATCGGTTAAACAATCGGCTATTTCCTTTTTTAACCGACTTCAAAAAAAGGAGGAGGTTCTCAATTCGTCTGTATGTATAATATTTTTTTTTTTTTTTTTTTTTTATGTATGTTCACCGATATTTCCGTCAATTATAGACGGATTTCAAAAATTTTTTTTTGGTTGGATAGAGTTCACTTCCGAGGTGGTCCCATTTTCACCAGTCTCGGATCTGATGATGGGATCCTGGAGAAATCGAGGGCAACCTTCAAATTTTATAGGGACATGTACCGCGTTTTGCATATTATCTGAAGTCATATTGGCATTTGCTTCTGGCAATCATAATCTTATGATGCTGAGCTGATGATGGAAGGTCAACTCCTTAGTAGTTATGAGTAAAAGAATAATTATTTCAATACTGTATACATATTGAGACTAACTAGTTATAATATCAGTAGCATTACAGGTGAGCAAAACTATTAAGTTGACCAGTCTAGGATCTGATGATGGGGTCCAGGAGTAATCGAGGGCAACCCTCAAATTTTATAGGCACATGTACCGCGTTTTACATATTTTCTGAAGTTATATTGGCATTTGCTTCTGGCAATCATAATGTTATGATGCTGAGCTGATGATGGAAGGTCAACTCCTTAATAGTTGGGAGTAAAGGGATAATTCTTTCAAATCTGTGTACATATTGACACTACTAGTTATAATATCAGCAGAATTATAGGTGAGCTGTTCAGCTCACCTATAATAGGGTGTAAAAAAATGTAACACTAAAAAGGATGAAAAAAAAATTGTAAACAAAAAAAAAACCGCCTTCAAAAACCCGACTCACTAAAACTTACAAAATAATATAATACGAACATTAATCTGGGTATGAATTTGATATGTTGTTGAAGGCGGTGCCAATTAAATTTTTGAGAAAAACTGCATGAAATATAAACGGAAAATTATAGTGCAATCATGAGACAAAAACACACACACACACACACACACACACACACGCACGCACGCACGCACGCACACACACACACACACACACACACACACACACACACACACACACACACACACACTTATATATTATATTATTTATATTTATTTATTTATATTTTTAATTGCTTAGCTTCTGCACATTCCTGTTATTAAAACTTTAGTACTCTACTGATTGCGTAATATTATATCCTGTAATGTAACGTATTTTCTCGCACAGTTGTTGACTATAAGTATTTATGCTAAGAAAACAAAGTCGCATATACCGTCCCATAGATTTATAAGTGAGGGCCTGGTGATCTATCACACAGGGAATACCCTAGTTTAGACACCAGTCTCTCACAAAGGTACCTATGTTTATTTTACTGTTAAGATCATCCATATTATATGTCTAAATGTGTATACCTTTGTGAAGAGAAAATAAAATATACTTGAATTGAACTTGAATTGAATTGAATTAAACACCACAAGATTAAGGTCAATCGACCCCATATTATACTTACCATAACTCGTTATTAATACAGGGTTAAACATAGTAGTGTGTGATGAATATTTCACCGCAACAGAAGTGGGAATGGGGTTAAACTAATTCATTATGGATGTTAACAACACATTGGCACACAGGGTGTATGGGGGAATGTGTGATGTGATGAAGGCAAGACGCGGTATTAGTATAAGCGATGAATTATATGTATATGCTTAAAATTTTATTTATTTATTTCTCTGAAAATTACTTAAATTCTTGGATGGATTTTAGTCGAACTGAAGTTAATTATTTTATGTATGCGCATACATAAAATAATTAACTTCAGAATATGTTAACGATCAAACAACACAAAAATTCTTAAATTGATAAAAATTAAATAGTTTCAAAACGAGTCTTGTTATCCAATAATCCGCACCAATATTATCAATGCGATACGAATGTCTGTCGGGCTTTCACGCCAAAACTACTGAAACTGATTTGTATGAAATATGGTACATTTATCGTCTTGAGATAAAGAAAAGATCTAGGATACTTTTTAACTAACTTGCTATAAAACTGTAAAAGTACACGATAAACGAATTCACTCACGCGGTCTGAGAGCTTATAAAAGTACCGTAGTATCTCGTAGCTGCTACGAATGCTACGTCTCGACATATCGTAGCATCTACGCCGCTACGCTGCTACGAGACCGCGGCCGTAGCGTGTCTCGTTACGGCTCAGTTAATGTATCGTGTAGCGAACGCGTCGATACGATTGAGACGCCTACAATGGCGATGCGAACGGGTCGGTACACTAGCTTGCATGGAAAAAGGAACAGATTTTTTTTACTTAATTGAATGTTTAAGTTGCTCTTATGACAGCCATATTTGTCAATAGGGGATATTATTTTAATAAATTAAAATATGAAAAATTTATTTGAAATCTTCAAAATCCTCGTTAGTTTAAAAAAAAACAGCTTTTCTTAAAAAACAGTATGAAAGTAACAACATTACTGTCCCGACATACGACTCACGACGATAAACTTTCACATATGACTTAGACAACTCATTTTTTGTTATAAAATTGGGATGTATGAGGGTAAGACAGTATTTTAATAAAAACTACGTGAACGTGTAGATAAAAACCCAACTTCTTAAGTAATTAAAAAGATATTGAACTAAGGGTAGATTTTAAAAGTTAAGTTGTTAACGTTACCTCTTGAAATTGGTTGTCCCTGCTATAAGTTTAAAAATAAAACTGCACACTCACTACTCATGGTAGCTACACATTACTATTTTCCTTTGTCAAAAGAAGAAAATAAATCAATGTGATGTACACCTGAAAGCACAACGCATAGCTAAGCGTAACTTGATGATGATAATGACGGTTGCTTAGAACTTAACTTATTAAGGGTTCTAACTTGTGCAGTTGGCAGCGTTGGGAGAGATCGTTAAGGGTCGTTTAAACGAGGGAAGGGAGGATCGAGCTTTAAATCGCCACATGAGGAAAAGTTTCACTCTGAGCACCGAACTATTTGATGGATACGGTCTATTACTAGAAGAAGAAACTTAGAACAGATTAGAACTTAAAACAATTCTTTTGTGTTTGTGTTAAACGTAACTTAATATTTGTTCCGGACCGTTATTCAAAAATAACGCATTTTGGTTTAGAAACCTTGCTCTTGCACCTTACAACCTTGCGATGCTCTTTCTTATTTTTAATCTAAATATTTGACAGATACAGAGCTGATTTAAATGAGATAAGATAGAAATGATAAAGAAAATAAAGCGTTTATATTCAAGTACCCAAACAAAAAGGCGTTAAAAACAATCAAAATAAAAAAAATTTAAAATGTGATGAAATAAGACAGGAGTTGAGAAGAAATTGTTGAGAAACAGTCGCGTTTTACGGCTGGCATATTTTTATAAAAAATATTATACTTGTAGTGCATTATTTGTGAAAAAGGTTGTCTAGCCGTTAATATTTTTTGGTTAAGACCAAAACGTTAAGATTGACCCCACAAGGGCCACATTCTTATTATTACACATGTAATTAAAAATCCACAGTGGTATTCGTAAAAATCACGATATGTCTCCACTGTTAAATTTTGATATCTATACAAGTGCTTAAGCTACTAACCACGGGATCGGATCAATGTATGTGATGTTGCGTGATTATACAGAGTGTTCCAAACACACTCAGTATAATTACTTACAAATTGTTTTAAGATTGCTTTAAGCATAAATTCACTAACCACGCCCCTCGTATGCTGTCTGACAAACGCTTGCCACAACTGAAATTAGGGAAGTTGTGTAATTAGGCATTAACTACAGCGAGTATGTGTCGCGGAGGCAATTAAATACAACTCTGAGCTTAATATGTTTACTATGCGGCTTTGGGATTGATATAGTATTTTGAGGCGTGTTTTAAGATCCGAAATTGATGTAATTAGAGGTATCAAACACGTAGAGAAGAATTTACCTAGCTATCGGAGCTTTTTATGAGTCAAGAAATATCACATATTTTTTTTTAAGTATATTGATTTGATCTTGTTGTAAGTAGGTAAAAACATTGCCTTGAAATTGCTTAGCTTTAAAATTGTGTTACGGAAATCAAGTCATATAGAATAGAATAGAAAACTTTTATTGACCACATAACTTAAACAAATAGGTATACAACAAATTATATCAATACAAAACACAAAACTTAAGCAAAAACACACATATATGACAGACAAAAGAAGTACAAAGAATTAACACGAACAGATAAGGACAGGATGTGGTCAACGAGGCACAGGCCTCAGCATGTGCTACATCAGCCTGAGGTCATATTATGTTACTAAAAATGTAAATTGTTTTATTATTCGTTAATTATCCGGTTGAAACAATTGGACTTATTTACTACAATTAGACTTTATTGGTAAAATAATAAAAATAATTGGACTTTTTAAGCAACGCTGAAATTTCAATCAATTAAGTCAATTATCTAAATATTGTTATAGTATTTGGCCCTTAATTTTCTTTAACCATATCACACACACAATTTTACTTTTAAGATCATTTTCACTTTTAAGAAGCTGACATAAATAAATACATATAATAACACATTTTAAGCTATTGCATAGCTTTTATCGCGGGCTTTGAGCGCGGCGACGGAACCAAAAAATTCCGTAACGAAAAAAACCTCACAATCGTCTAACGTCGTTTCAGTTCGGTAGATTTCGGCACGGTGTTTGTGTGCGTGCGGTTAGACGTATTGTACGACTCTACGAAACTCGCACGAATCGAGACAAGCTGCTCCAAAATCGGACGATGCTATGCAAAAGCTATACCGCGGCAGTCCCCGAGTGCGACACGTCTTTTTTTAATAGTGTTTTTGGTTCTCTTATGTAAATTAAAAATAGGATAAATTCATGATGTGGATGAAGCGAAAGTGGTGTGCCAGGACCGAAGCACATGGCATGCACCCCTCTGGGAAAAATACGTGATTTTATGTATGTATAAATTCACATTCATGCCTTACTAGACGGGGATCCGAACCCACGGTGTTGAGGTTACGCGTCTCACGTACTACCAATTATACTATCCAGGCGTCATGTTATGTTTTTTTCCCAATTTCTAATTTATATATAGCACGTTGACTAAGGGCATATCCATTTACAGTAAGTAATATGCCAGTGTACCACTATCCCCTTACCACCAGCGGTAAGCAAGAAGATCCCAGGGGTTTTAACCGGTAAAAGTCCACCATAACCATAGCGTTTCCATGGCACTGTGGTATCTCATGAATTTCCCCAGGGTGAAAAAAGGGCATATCCATTTGATTCCTACTCTGTGATGGTCATTAATTTAATTACGGACAGTTAGGTCTCGTCCGTTAGTTAAAAAATAGAAAGAGTCCATGTTATGTACATACAAGTAAGATTCATTTTTTTTAAATAAATAAATAATTCAGCCAGCAGTGGGACAGAACAGGCTAAACAAAATAAAAATTCACAACAGCACATACATTGTTCTGATCCCGTGGCATGAAGCTTAAGAACTTGTGTAACGGATATCAGAATCAACAGTGGATATGTCGCAGTCATCTGGTTAAATCAGCGATTTGATTGGATCACTAGCGCGTTCATTGAATGACGACGTTCAATTGAATGACGACGTTCAATTGAATGACTAGGTCGAACGTTGAATGAACAATCCTCACTCAACGTCCAACAAGTTAGCGGATTGAAACATAGCCCGTTGAACATAACGGATCTAAAATCAGTCAGGTGATTGTAATTTAGTTCATTTCTTTTCCACTGCGACGTTAGTGCTCGTCAAAACAAAGATGGCGTCAAACAGCTGGTACAGATCTAATCGAATAGCACTGTGTTGATAAGAAAATTCTGGCATAACTTTCTGGTTATTAAGGTGTGTTATGTCATGTCCTCATTTTTTAATCTAAAGTTAGTTATATTTTAAGTTGCGAACTTATGGTCACGCTAATCAAACATTACAAAGCCAGCTATATCTCACTCAACGACTACGCTAAATGACGTTCAGTCAAGATGTTGAACGTTATATTCAACATCTTCACATACATACATAAAAAACACGAGTCCGAGTCACGAGTCACGAGTTCACGAGTTGTCCTTTAGTCATTCAATTGTCGTCATTCAATGAACGCGCTAGTGATCCAATCAAATCGCTGATTTAACGGGATGACTGCGACAGATACACCAATATATTTAATAACACACCCAGAGACCAAAACACCGATTTTCGTAACACAAATATTTGACCCGGTAGGGAATCGAACCCACGATTAATGGAACCGTTGGTAGTGAATCTGGGTCACTAACCACGGTTCCACCGAATCAGCTAAGCTTTTTAAGCTACTACTTTTTAGGATTTCGTACCCAAAGTGTAAAAACGGGACCCTATTACTGAGGCTTCTATGTCTGTCTGTCCGTTTGTCTGTCGTCAGGCTATAACTCAACTATGATAGCTAGACAGTTGAAATTTTGACAAATAAAGTATTACCCTTGTGCTATGAATGAAAACAAAATAAATAAATATTTAATTGAGTATCCTATACAATAAACATATTTTTTTACACTATTCGTACGGAATTCATCAAGCGCCAGTGCGATTCCTTCGCATTCGGTTTTTTTTATAAATAAATAAATAAAATAAAATTAAAAATCAAATATTTTCAGACCATAGTATGTCCATAGATAGTTAGTAAGTAATAGTTAGTAACAATGTAACTTATAGACTATGTTAGTAGGTTAGTGCAATACATTAAAATTTATTTAAAATTAATTCCTCATTTTAGCATTACTTCCAGTTGGCAGGTTCACCGACCCCTTATCACATGTAGATCAATGAATCTGCCAACCAGGGTTGAATCTATACTATTACCTACCATCTTAAGGACTATGTTTGTGCTTTTATAACTTGAAAATATTTTTAGGCTAAAGAATTTTTTACACGACTGAATTTAATGAAATCATTTCGTCTCTAACTTACTAATTAAAATTTCAAGGGCCATAACTTTAAACAGAAGGTTTAACAAAAAAATAATGTTTTCTACAAAGTTCTTAGTAATATCTAGACACGCGGTAGCGTGTCAAGCCAAGTTTAAGAAACAGAACTGGCGAGCCGCACCGTGTGTAATATTACACGAACCATTTGGAACCACTTTTGACCCCTCATAAATCAAAAACTATTTCACATAAACGTATTAAATTTGGCTCATATATTGTGACTTGCGAGATAAATATGTGTTCTAAATTTCATAAGCTTATCTCAAACAGTTATTTAGATATTAATGTCCAAAAATCCTCATTTTTATCATTGACTGACTGACAGATCAAAATTCTAACCCAGTTCCAAATGACCTAGAGAGTTGAAATTTGGTATGCAGATAGGTAATTACATGAATACAAAGGAAAAAATAAAAAACTGGCAATTTTTTAATAATTAGGTTTTTTTTTTTTTATAAGAGGCTAACAAGATGACCTCACTCCACCTGATGGTAAGCGGTAGTGAGATCCACATATGAGGTCGACAGGCACAATAGACCATGTTGAGCCTGTCGCACTCACCATGAAAGCCGTGAAAAAGGAGACCACTGCTGCGGTTAGGTTCTATTATGAACGCTTAACATAAATACCTAATTAGTGCCTAATCACGCCTATATACCGGGGAAGGCAGAGCACTAAGTATATATTTAGGTATACATACTTACTTATTTACAATTAAGAGTAGGTACTTATAGTCGGTTTTCATATTTATTACTTAGGGTTATACCCCGTAAACGTAGGAAAATACAGTAACTGATACAATTGTTTTATATTTATAAAGTCTAGTTTTAGTTTTGAATTTGTCCTTTTCAAAGGACCTACGGCGTTACGATGATATATACTTTTCTACAAAAAGTAATGATATCCAATCAAAAACATAAATGTGAAATGAGAGCCAAGTTCAATATTATGATAATTGCCTTGGTTGTTGACTTCAACGACAAAAGAAGTGAGATCTAAATGGGTGCCAAGTTCAATGGTCAACCCTGAAATTTATTTATAAGTAACTCTATAACATACCTATCATATCTTCTTATAACATAAGATAATGTATGGTGGTAGCCTATGAAGGTCTGTCTTGGCTAGTTTTCTTTAGTTAGTTAGTTAGTAGTCTAGTAAGTTGTCTTGGTTAGTTTGGTATTTGTCGGTATTTATTTTATAATTCCGAAAATTTGGATTGTTGGTAGAAACTAGCGAGCGAACATAATAATACGTTGGTAGGTTTATAGAAACTAGCCAAGCCAGACCTTCATAGGCTACCACCATACATTATCTTATGTTATAAGAAGATATAATAATAATAATAATAATAATAATAATATTCATTTATTTATGATAGGTATGTTATAGTGTTACTTATAAATAAATTTCAGGGTTGACCATTGAACTTGGCACCCATTTAGATCTCACTTCTTTTGTCGTTGAAGTCAACAACCAAGGCAATTATCATAATATTGAACTTGGCTCTCATTTCACATTTATGTTTTTGATTGGATCTATTATAAATCATAGACTTCTTGAGAGGTCTATCCATCTGTCAGTAAACTACTGATCTTTTTAAAATGATTTTTAATTTGATACACAGATAGGCTAAGGGTCGTTGGATACTGCCTCATTGGTCTATTGGTAGCAAGTGCTGCGTTAGGACCGAGAGGTCCC
Source organism: Maruca vitrata (assembly GCA_039566165.1). Taxonomy (NCBI): domain Eukaryota; kingdom Metazoa; phylum Arthropoda; class Insecta; order Lepidoptera; family Crambidae; genus Maruca; species Maruca vitrata. The sequence continues at coordinate 772,248 of CM076935.1, read as the reverse complement.
CGGTTCGAGTCCGGGGTCGGGCAAAATTTGTGTGAGTTTTTCTATAATGAAATTACTTAGCCCGGAGTTAGGAAGTTGGCGGTTGAACGCCAGTGCCTCGGAAAACACGTTAAGCCGGTGGTCCTGCGCCCGATCTCTCATCGGTCATGACTGTCGGATTGCCGTCTCACCGAATTATGAGAGTAAGGGAATAGAGAGTGCACTTGTGTTTGCGCACACTTGATCACTATAATATGTCCTGCGCACTTGGCTGATCTCAATTGAGATCGGCCGCCATGGCTGAAATCGGCCGGACGCCTTATATAGGCTAAGGATACGGGCAATCAAAGGACATTATAGGCTACTTTTGATCGACATCATGCCGCCGGATTTTCGTTTAAATCGCCTCAGTAGTCTTTTTATATAAAAAGTCTGAGGATGACCTCACTTAACCTGATGGTAGTCATATATGAAGTCGACAGGCACAATATACCTCATTGAGCCTGTCGCTCTAACCGTGAAAGTGCTATTGACAGAAAAATATACTTTCACACCGCATTTCATCACTTATCGCACAATATTCACCATTGGGCGATTAGGCCTTAGTCAACCACGCTGGCCAAGTGCGGGATGGACTACACAACCTAGAATTTCTTCCTAGGTGTGCAGGTTTCCTCACGATGTTTTCCTTCACCGTTAAAGCGTCGAGTAATCATAAATTGAATAATCGTCGAAGAAATTCAAATTTGAAAAACACAGTAGGTACTACGTGGCGTAGTTTGAACTGGCGACCTCTCGCATGGCAAGCAACGACCTTAACCACTCGGCCATCGACGCTTCTCATAATATTAGTAAGGATAAATCGGCACTTTAACGGGGAAATTTAAGATTCTCCTTAAAGAAAACTGTGTATTCTGAGACAAACGAGAATCCTTGCTAAAATTACCAGCTGATATAAAATAAATCTCCGTCTCCAAGAGTATTAGGTGAATAATATTTATGGAAGCGAGTTTCATAAGCACTAAATAGGAGACTCACGGACGTAGCGACTTGGCGGCGGAAATTAGACGTTTGACTGCGATGTGGGACACAAGGGTGGAAAGGATGGAAAGTAATTAAATATATTAATATCTTATGAAGATCTCCTGTGTGGTGTTTGATATTTCATCATTACCCTTAAAACCATGTTGGTGATGTGGTGAGTTATTTTTTTTCTAGCCCGTGTGGTCCCACTGCTGGGAAAAGGCCCTAATTTACTCAATGTTTGTCGATCTGTAGCAAGAGATGGCCTGTTTGGTTGTTGGGCTTCGAGATCGTCGCGCCATCTTTTTTCTGAGGTAAGTATTTATTTATTTTAATTTTTATTTATTTAGATGCACGGTGTCTTTTAGAAAGTTAATTTCTTTGTATTACGTCACTGAATTTTAACCTAACTACCTAAAACTCCATAGTTTCTTGCTGTGGTCTTTACAAGTTATTCGGTAGATTATCAAAATATATATAATAATAATAATTACTAAAGTTATTACTCGCCAAGTCGCTGATCGAGATCTCAGGTGACCGGAGGGCGGGCTTGTTTCTGGGTCAGTGGATAAGCCTCGCCATCCAAAGAGGAAACTCGACCAGCCTCTTGGGCACGATGCCTATGGACAGCGATCTGGGACATATTTTATTTATAAGAAAGTTATTTTTATTCAGTAAGTTTAAGATAATACTGAGTTATTTTTATAAAATGTAATGATGTCTTAATAGTAATAAATTGAAATGATGTTCATCAAGCTCCCTTTTCTAGGAAGCAGTGTGTCCGAAGACCTCAGAAGAAAATAACATGTGAAACGAGAAATTATTTGTTTCATCAAATATGGCCGTTTCTGAGTTCCCCTCACAGATAAACTGACTTGAACTAAGTTTCTAGATTACATGCTGAATAAATAATATCTACTGATTAGATACTTACGGAGATGTTTGATTCTTTTTTTTTTCTGTTTCTCGGTCTATTTTGGGATTGTGATTTGATGTGATCATATTCATTGTGTTGTGTTTGAATATATTATTAATTTCATTATCATCATCATCATCATCATCAGCCCATATACGTCCCCACTGCTAGGGCACGGGCCTACCCTAAACTAGGGCGATCAGGTCGTGTGTCAATCACGCTGGCCAAGTGCGGGTTTGTCGACTACATAACCTTAGATTTTTTTCGTAGGTGTGTTGTAGGTTTCCTCACGACGTTTTCCTTCACCGTTAAAGCGTCGCATAATCGTACACATTAATTTCAAATTTTAAAAATAGATAGATACGTGGTAGGGTTTGAACTGGCTACCTCTCGCATGGCAAGAAACGACCTTAACCACTCAGCCATCGACGCTTTTTTTTTTGATAATTACAATAATGATATTATTTCTTACTGTAACTAATAATGCAAAGGTTATTCTTACTTATATTAAGTTTTCCCATTTTATGCAATTAACCGAAAAAGTAAGATATTGAAATATAATAATATGTATGGCGTCCGACCGATTTTTGCCATGGCGGTCGTTCTCAATGAAGATCAACAATCTGCACAGGACTTATTATAGTGCACAAGTGTACGCGCAAACACAAGTGCACTCTCTGTTATCTTACCTATATAGTTCGATGAGACGGCAATACGACATGATGAAAAATCGTGTGCAAGCGCCAACTTCCTGACTCCGGGCTGAGTAATTTCTTAACGAAAAACTCTCATTTTTTTTGCCCGACTCTGGACTCGAACCCGGGACTTCTCGGTCCTAACGCAGCACTTGCTACCAATAAGCCGACGAAGCAGTCAAATTACTTCCATAGTTTTTTTAACCCTGAGAAATGACATTGGCCTCTTTTGACCCCTTATGTTTAACGCGAATTTTTTTTCAAATTTTAAAAATCCGTACAAACAAATATTATTTTCTATTACGACTATACTGATGTAAACGCGTGTGGAAAGCTACCCATAATAGAAGATAATGGTTAACTGTAACTAAATCCTAAAACTGGCTAGACATACTAAAATTATTCTGTTCCTCACATTACTTTCATCGCATAGCAAAATCGAGACGATAAATATAAAGTCCTGACTATGCAACCTGACTCAATGTTATATATCAACTTCACTTCGTAGTACAAAATGTATGGAAAAAGTTTTTATGATTTCCAACTTAACTTTCTTTTATGGGCCCTTAAAGAAAAGAGGTTATATCGTTTTGTTTAAGATGAAATCTGCATGGTAGATGTACCGTGATGGGTGGTAACCTTGGGTTCAGGTATTTTATTATTTTTTTATTAAAACACATCATGGTATGTATGAGTAGGTAATCTTTATCAGATTACATTAAATTGGAATACATTTTTAGTATTTGAATAAATAATAAGAATGAAAAAGAATATCAATTATTTATTTAGTGACATATACATATAGGTATTATATAAAAATACACATAAAATCATTTTTTTACATGTGTGTGTATCTACTGTAATGTTATGAAATTATATGAATAAAACTACAAATTATAACAAAAAAAGAAAGCTTCTTTAAGAATACATTCGGAAAATAAACGATTTTTTGTATTCCAAAAAGTATTCCCATATGAATTTTATCCTCCACAAAAATGACAGCATTTTGATTGACTTTAAATTACTTTTTGAAATCATCTTTAAGTAGTTTTAGTAAGCCAAGTTCAAATAGCCTTTCAGCTAAACACCATATGAAAGCGAAGTCAACAGAATCTCACCTAACGTAACACAAATAATGAGTGCCCAACAAATTAAATTAGCAGAACAAATTGAATCCGCTCGGAATCCATCATTGCCTATCCGAAGTGAGAAGTAAGTGAAAAATTCACAACACTAACCAGCATTAGAAGGTCTCCCCTTCCCTCTTGTGCTGGACAAGGTTGTGTGAGCGCAGAGCTTTCGTAGCAACTTTGAGGGGTTAAATTAAAATGGCCGCTCGCGATATTTAGACCCGTAGAACCCCAGTGTCGTCTCCGACGCGACAGAGTAAGGTTCTCTGCAAACCCTCTAACGGTATATCGGTACAAGTCGGTACACAACTTTGACGAAGTGTTTTTTGTGTGCGAAAGTATTTGTGACGTGATTCGCTGATTTTTTTTCGCGGTAAGTAAAGTTTTGGGCGAGTTTCTGCGGTAACGTTTTGCGATTAAAAGTTTTCGAGATGGATGGATTGGCGTGATTCGTGAATATTGTTTTGCGAAGCCAAAACTTTTTTTGAAAGATTGTTAGAGGTGACTTTAGTTACTATGATTTTGTTTTTTATTAGTCTTAGTTAGTAGTAATGGTAGTGTGAAAAAGTATTTATAAAGAATGTAATAAATTGCGATATGTTGATAACTTTTTTTTTAGAAATAACTCTTTATTTAATGTCCTAAAATTAATGAAGAAAAAATAAAATATTTAGTTAAAACTATAATGCTTTTGCCGTGAAATTTAATTTTGTAATACATCGTTGAATTTTATCTTAAATAACAGTTCCCGTTTTCCTAATTACAAAATTACAATAAAAATAATATAACGAATAACTATCCGCTAAAAATAAGGATTTAATTTCCCTAAAATTAAAATCAGATGTATTTATTTCACATTAACATGTAATTTTAAAAAAAGTGTATTTAAATGTAGAGCCCTACATTGGAAAACTTAGGAAAACTCCACTAAATATACTTAAAAAAACTCAAATTCATTAAAAACAATTCTTACTTTTAAAAGAAAATAGTAAAGTATTTAAGTCCACAGAAAATAAGCAATTTTAATGATAAGCTGTTCCTATCAGAACCCAGATATTTTCCCCAGTTACAATCTAGGTAGATCCATCAGAATTACCATCACACACAAAAAAATACAAGGGTTTACGAATGCGGTAACAAGCTAAAATAGATTAAAAAAGATATAAAGATATATATTTTTTCCGGTCAAAAAGGATTTGTTTCAATTTATTTTCTTGCCTTCAGTGATGAATGAAACAACTCCGCTTCCAATTTACTTTGAACAAAACATAATCACGGTCAGGCGTATTTTTATAGATAGCATATACACCGTGTTTGAGTAGTTTTTTTCCCGCAGCAAAATGATTCTACTTTAGTAGCACAATAGATTTGTGCAGTTATTTTTTATTAAAATCCATAAATGCCGCTTTTTTTAAAGGGACTTAGGGTCTACCTACACCCTGAAGAAGCTCTACAGCTTCTTTAGCTTTAAGCATCGATTTCATGCGACAAGCAGTACCTGAATCACATCTTCAAAAACAACGATAGCTTCTCTCGTTTTCGTGTTGAAAAACGATTAAATATTCGGAAAAATCGAAAAAAAAAAAATTTTTTTTTCTAGGTATAATTTGCATGATTCGATAGTATTACTAAAGGCAAATCGTTCTGCCACGGTAAAACAACCACTCAAATTTCACGGTGTATATTTGCTGAAAAATCTGATTTCCACAAAATTCCATTAGCACAATGTAATGTTTATTTCTTTCCAATTGTTTCATTTTATCTGTGCTAGCATGTGTTAAGAAGAAGAAAAATTATAAATTACTAGCTTTCCGCCCGTGATTCCGTCCGCGTAGAGATGTTTAACGGGTAAAAAATTTACTTCTTTATAGCGCAGTCGGTTAAAAAGTAGCCTATATCTTTTTTTAGGCTCTGGACTATATCTGTACCAAATTTCGTTTAAATCAGTCCAGTACTCTATGCGTGAAAGCGTAACAGACAGACAGACAGAGTTACTTTTGGATTTATAATATTAGTAAGGATGTTGAATGATCTTGTATAAAACTTAACTGTATACTAACGTAACTAGTGTATGTCTAATGATGATATAATAGGCCCTTGAAGAGACCACGATAGCTGTAGGTTATAGTGTTTAAGATGTTAGTTCTTCATTACAATAACGCACAAAATCATATACATTGATCTAGTCCCAGTAAGTAGCTTATACACTTGTCTTGTGTTACAGATATCAAAATTCAGAGTGGATACACAAATAAACTTAAATACCTAGTTTAATAACACACGAATACGAATCCAGATACGAAACATACACCGTGTGGTAACATGTTCGTCATACACACGAATATTTCTCCCGGGTTGGAATAGAACCCACGACTATTGGAAACGTTGATAGTTCCCTGGGTCACTAACTACTGTTCCACCGAGCCAGCCAAAAATAAATAAAAGTAACATCTTCTACGCAAGTTAAAATTTTAAGTGTAATCATCACTACTTAGTATAAAGCAAAGTCGCTTCGCGCGTCTGTCTGTCCCTATGTATGCTTGCTTAAGTCTTTAAAACTACACAGCGGGTTTTGATGCAGTTTTTAAAAGATGGAGGGATTTAAGAGTAAGATTTTTCTGTTTAAAATATCCGAAGCAAAGCGAGCGCAGGTCACTAGTTCTAAATAAATATTAATATTTTTTCCCTCTTCAGTTTTCCTCGCTATATCACCATAATATGACCTTCAACCTTTGACTGGCTCGGTGGAACATTGGTTAGTGACTCAGGTTCATAACCTACGGTTCCAAGAGTCGTGGGTTCGATTCCCACTCGGGACAAATATTTGTGAGACGAACATCGGTGTTTGTTCCGTGTCTGGGTGTATTATTAAATATATCTAAGTTTATTTGTGTATCTGTTACGGTAAAAGTGGATAGAGTGGTTACATGAGAATGGGAGCGCCACAAGAATCAACTCCATTGACATTAACTGTTTGCACCCTATCTTTAAGATATGATTTCAACAAATTATTCGCCTCATCTGAGATTCCATAATGATTCAATTTCATTAGCAATATCTCATGATTTACACAATCAAAGGCTTTTGACAGGTCACAGAAGATGCCTATTGCATCTTGCTTATTCTCCCATGCGTCAAAGATATGCTTGACAAGTGCCACTCCCGCATCAGTGGTGGATCTTCCTTTGGTGAAGCCAAATTGTTTTTTATGTAATAGCTTATTTTCATTGAAATGAGACATTAATTGAGTGTATATAATTTTTCCGAATATTTTACTAAGTGCGGGTAGTATAGAAACAAGGCGAAAATTGGATGGATCACTTTTATTACCTGCCTTGAATAAAGGAATTACTTTACTAAATTTCATCAAATTTGGGAAATGACCTACCTCTATACACATGTTAAATACGATAGCTAAATGCGGGGCTATTGTGGTTATAATTGTTTTTAATAGTTCCACAGAAATACCCCATAAATCTTCAGTCTTTTTTAAAATTTAATTCTTTAAAGGCTCTCAAAATTATTTTGTGATTTACTTGGGTAAATTTAAAAGATACTAAACATTTTTCTACAGTTGCTATAAGGAGGGATTGAGCTTGGTGTGAGCATGAGTTTAGTTAGCTTGTAGTAATTATAGGAATATTAGAGAAATAGGTTTCAAAAGCATTTGCAACTTCCTTATCAGAATCAATATGCTTATCATCAACTATGAGAGAGAACTTGTTGTCATGTGTTTTATTTTTACAAGTCTCTTTGTTAATAATTTTCCATGTAGTTTTTATTTTATTATTTGATTTACTAATTTTTTCTTTAAAATAATTAGACTTCGCAATTGCACACACTTTCTTAAATAGTTTTGAGTAATTTCTAACATAATTTATAACATTAATATCATTTGATTGTGATTTAATGTCATATAATTCACATAATCTATTTCTACTTTTGTAAATGCCTTTAGTTGCCCAATCACTAAATTTGGACTTGGGATCTTTAGCTTTTATTGTTTTTTTAGTAAAAATCCCATTAAATTCATTAAAAATTATGTCAAACATGTTTTTATATGATACATCAATGTTTTGGTTAAGATTATATTGAAAATGGGAAAATGTATAATCAATGTTTTTCTTAAAGTTTTCTATGCGCCTTGTAGTAATGGGCCTGTATGTAAAATTTAATGAAGGATTGTAATGATGGTGTTCAAATATTGCCATCTGACCACTGTGGTCAGAGTTAATAAAATTAATAATAGATTTATCATTCACTTCACAATTACAAAATATGTTATCAAGGCAAGTAGCTGTTGCAGGAGTTACTCGAGTTGGTTCAATAAATAAGACAATACAATTCCAAGAGTCGTGGGTTCGATTCCCACTCGGGACATATATTTGTTTGGTGAATATCGGTGTTTGTTCTATGTCTAGGTGTGATTATGTAGTTAAGTATGTATTTATAAATTACTTTTCTGAAAACATTTAAACCGCGTAAGATGATGATTTAAATTTGGCATGCACCTGCATACCAAATTTCAATCATAGTCGCAAGTATGCTTTAAGTCTATTAGGGTACCCTAATAGACTTAAACCATACTTGCGACGCGATATTGCAAAATTTGTAAGGGATCGGGAGTTACTAGGAAAAAACTTTTGTATGTAAAATCCTGTAGTTCACGCGAACGAAGTCACGGGCACAGCTAGTTATAAAATAAACCAGTCAAGTATCTAGAAACCAAACTTTATGTTTGGTTTTTAAAAAAATATTATCTTATTAAAAAAAAACTTTATGTTAAATAAAATTAGCGAATTGGCAGGGAGTTTTCAGTGGAACTCTTAAAATTCTTTCTCGTCAATATATTTTTGAGATTTGAGATTAGTGACATTTGGAATTGCAGAGTACTTGTGATATTTGTCAACAATGTCAACATTTACCACAGTCGAGCGGGAGTTTTATATAATTACCGGTAAATTTTAATAATCCACTACATTTACCATGTGCGTCTGGAATTATCTATATTTACCGGTGATTATAGATAATTACCGATTGCTCACATTGAACGTAACATATCCACAGTCGGTCCTGATTTCCGTAACACAAGTGCTTAAGCTACTTACCACGGGATCAGATCAATGTATGTGATGTTGTGTAATATTTATTTATTTTATTTTATTTATTCAACGGTTTAAAAACTTTAAGCTCAAACAGCAAAACGTAAATTAAATACATACCTCACTTCTTACTACCTCACCAAAAGTTAATCAGTTTCACCACACTAAGCCCGTCACAGCTACGAAACTACTGAGTTATGATCATATTACCGTCCCCACAGATTCACGCCAACGAATATCTTTGCTTGGAGATGAAAGTCCATGTATTATTCGAGCTTTGCCGCAGGGTTCACACTTACGACTGAGCTTTTTGATGAATGAACTAGAGTAGGAATAGAATAAAATGTAGGTACAGGAAGAGCGAATTGCATAGGAGCTGAGGCTAAACCAGTTTGAATTTTGCTCGTGTTTTGTTGTGAAGAATTCTTCGTATGTACTTTTAACTCTTTGTAAAAAAAAATTGACTTTACAGGTAGATCGTGATAAGAATAATTCAGTCATACCTACTATTATTGGTATTATGTTTTTTTTTAGTTTTCTACACTGTTTAAGGATCGATTCACAGATTTTTTATTTAGAGGTGAGGGCCATCTGCTACCCCGCAAGTCCGGTGAGGATGAGGCTACTCCAAGCCATCATCGTAAATCAGTTAGGAAAAAAAAAACATTTTTCATAGATGTTATTACAGATTATTACGGCTGTTATTTACCAATCATTATCTCTAAAGATGGCTGTTTATTCTACGATAACCATAGTTCGGCGAGATGGCAATCCGACATAATCGATTAAGATCAAACGCAGGATCAACGGCTTAACGTGCTTTGAGCCACAGGGATTAATATTTCACCTCAACTTCCTAACTCCGTGTTAAGTAGTTTCTTTACTGGTGCCATAGACAAAGTAACAATATCAAAACGATAACGAAGTTCGCAAAGAATAAAATGTATGGGATTGACATTAGACGCGACAATTCACGTGGTCAATCTAATGTCAATCCCATACATTTTATTCTTTTCGAACTTTGTTATCGTTTTAAAATTGTTAATGTGTCTAAGCACCCTAACATATTTTGACCAATTTGTAGTTGTAAAATTAAAAATAAAGGTTAGTCTACAGTTCCAAGAGTCTTAGGTTCATTTTCCATCCGGGACAGATAATTGTGTGACAAATATCGGTGTTTGTTTACTGTGTATTGCCCGTCACCACGAGGGCTGTAAAGAGCTCGTAACGTCGGGTTTCTTAATAATATATTTAGAATAACAATACACGCGAGTTTGATCCGTAAACATAGTTTTATTTAAAATCTGCAGATTCGAGCATACTTAGGGACGGACAGACAACATATTCGACCTTGTTTTATATCATTTATGAAGAAACATTTGTCTTCCATCGTCATCATCTGCCAATACTCGTCCCCACTGGGGGCTGGGGCACGAGCCTACCCTAAGCTAGGCCGATCAGGGCTTAGTCGACCACGCCGGCCAAATGCGGGTTGGTCGACTACACAACCCTAGAATTTCTTAGTAGGTGTGCAGGTTTCCTCACGATGTTTTCCTTCACCGCTAAAGCGTCGAATAATCGTACAAGTGAATTTCAAACTTAAAAAGCACAGTGGTACGTAGCGTGGTTCGAACTGACGACCTCTCGCATGGCAAGCAACGACCTTAACCACTCCGCCATTGACGCTTCCATATCATATTTATAGGGTTTTTTTTATAATTAAGCAGTAACCAGCATTTGACATCTCGATAAAAGCGTCGTATCTCAAAACAATGACGAACAAACAGAACTTCAACCCATAAAAAGCGGAACGCTTCTCACAGGGTCTAGAACTACAGCCATTAATCATGGTCGTTCCTTTCGATGCCCGGAATGATTGCCGTAATAAACTTGTCAAGCACATGTCTGGATTCAATAGAGAACAAGGAGTTTTTGTTTGAATCAAACAATTTATCATACGAAAGGAAATAAGTGAAAAATGGACATGACCGATTTTGGGTACGGAGATCAGCTGACTGATCAAGACATATTATAGGGCACTAGTAGGAGTTTAACTGCCTCGTTGGTCTATTGGTAGCAAGCGCTGCGTAAGGATCGAGAGGTCCCCGGTTCGAGTCCGGGGCAAAATTTGTGTGAGTTTTTCTGTAATGAAATTACTCAGCCCGGAGTTAGGAAGTTGGCGGTTGAACGCCTGTGCCTCGGAAAGCACGTTAAGCCGGTGGTCCTGCGCCCGATCTCTCATCGGTCATGTCGGATTGCCGTCTCACCGAATTATGAGAGTAAGGGAATAGAGAGTGCACTTGTTTTTGCGCGCACTCTTGTGCACTATAATATGTCCTGCGCACTTGGCTGATCGCAATTGAGATCGGCCGCCCTGGCTGAAATCGGTCGGCCGCCTTATTTATTTATAGGTCACTAGTAGTCTAAGATCCCGATATAGGACAACCTTCACCGAGATGCTTATTTAGTGAAACGTATTTTCTATTTAATTCTATTTGTCAATAAAAATAATGCATATAGGTTGCCTAGCAAAAACCCGATAGAATTTATCTAACAATCATATTGGTAAAATGTTTTTTTTTTAGTTTATAAATTAAACATATCCTGGATTGAAGGACTAGGCATCTTATATGCATAAAATTTATTGACATATAAAATTAAATTAAAAATACATTTAATTGAATAAGCATGTCGGCGAAGATCGTCCTATATAGGGATCATATACTATAGTATGTTCTAAAATACAAGTGCATCGTCTGTTCTCTCAGTCGTACAGTCCGATAAGACGGCAATCCGATATATCTGATGAGAGATCAGTAGCGCTACCATGAGTTTAAAAGTGACAGACTCGACATCGCCTACGTAAATATGTCTATGAAGAACTTGTACAGCGCCCCTGGTGGTTACGCTAAGAATTCAATCGGTAGTATGAAAAAAACAACTCGATAGGTTTTTAACGTACGTAAGTTTTCGATAGCCAACTCATGGTACCGCTACCAGCAGAGGGCTAGTCAGGACCACTGACTAGACGTGCTTTTCGCCAAATTCCCTATCAAAAGAATTCGCACTTTGGCCTTAACGGAACCCCTCAGTTCATACGCGGCTCTTCCCGGCAATAAACCAACAGTCAATTCGAAGTAGTAATAAAGTTATGAAGCACCAAAGGTTTTGTATAAACAGAGAATTCGATTTGAATGGGGACGACCGTTGAAACCGTCGGCCAACGTCTGTATAATCATTCGCTGTACAATTTCCATAGAAAAGTCAATGCCTCGTGAGAATGATAGATGAATAAACACTTTAAATTAAGAAAATCTACCCCGTGCTTTTAATGAGGTTTCAAAATCCATTATGGCTATGTTTTTGATATCCGTAACACAAGTTTTTATCAACTTAATGTCTGAAACACAAAATGTATTTGTACGTTCATCATGAAAATTTTAAACAAAATTCAACGGTAAAATTAGTCTTTATGGGTCTACACGCGATATTAGGAGTAGCAAATTACATAGCTACTTATTGCCCGACGTTTCGACTGTGTAACACCAATCGTGGTCGCGAGCCAGACCCATAAAGACTAATTTTAGTGTAATGGAAAGCGAAAGTCTAAAATCTTACAAAATTTTACGGAGCAACAAATTCAAACCAGCTATTTTTTGCACAAAGACATACCTACTGATGATAAATCAAGTCTATCCTTACATTAGGTGCACCAAAAATAAACCTGTAGACCAAACATGGTGTCGGGTCCATTAGACGCGCCGCGACGCGGGAAGGGTTAAAACTTGTCCCGAACCTACAAATTGGGTTCTGTTGGTTTATGTGGACCCCGGGTTTTGTGGGGTTTCCAGATGGTTGTTTTTTTTGGGATTCTCTTTTTATGGTACTGTTGTAAACTTATTTATTTACTAGAGGTCCCGGCGAATTTCATACCGCCAATACTGATTCTTTTTCTATATTTTGAACATTCATTGAAACCTTCCCTGGACTACGACGAACATTTTAAAACCAAAATTACCTTAATCGGTCCGGGCGTTCTCGAGTTTTTGTCAGACTAACAAACTAATGGTGAACATTATTTGAAGTTGGTACATTCATCATCATTAGCCCATATACCTCCCCACTGCTGGGGCACGGGCCTACCCTAAACTAGTGCGAAAAGGCCTTAGTCGACCACGCTGGTCAAGTGCGGGTTGGTCGACTACATAACCTTAGAATTTCTTAGGTGTGCAGGTTTCCTCACGATGTTTTCCTTCACCGTTAAAGCGTCGAATGATGGTACATATGAATTCCAATTTCACATTGTAAATCTATAAACATGACGTGTGTCTTGTAATACAGATAGGAAAATTTTTTTAGGAATATGTGCAGTTAATCATTACAAGTTATAAAAATACTTGCCGACATTTAGGACTTATAGACATCACAATAAATAGAAATCCTATATATAAATTATGTAATATTTAATGAGGATATGATAGTGGAAACTAGGTTTTACAAAAAAGAATATCCCGAATAACCCCAAATTGTGCAATGAATGTATCAGAAACTAGATATAAGTGATTTATGGTGGGCATGTTTTATACATGTATTGTTGATGTATGACATTTGATCTAAAAAAATTGTCCTGAAATTTAAAGCACAGGCATTCACCCTAGTACTGACATTAAAAGAGGTTAAAAATTAAGTTTCTGTCTTTTAAGGGTTGGAAGAGCGGTACCTACCTAATACATTTGTTTAGGCGGAAAATAACATTACTGATAAATCTGTTACCTCCCTAGACTTAAATCCAAATAAATCTGACTATTTGAAAAAGGATGTTAAAAAAATGTTTACTTATTAAAAATCTTATAAAAATAATGATTGTGAAAAAGTAAAAATAGTAATAGTAATTATTATTTATGTTTATTTATAAAAAAAAACGGTTGTTAAAAAAAGTCTACCTACTGAAGTTGTCTAGTTTCATTTTGATATCTTATCTCCAAATCAATGACATACTCACTCAAACTATGTAACTCATTTTGTTAATTTGCTTACGGTTAGGTTCTGTCCTAGAACTCTCTAGACAACATCTGTACCAAATTTGATTTAATTCAATTATGTAGTTTAAGTATGATTACGATACATAGAGACAATTACTCTCACATTACAATAGCTAGCCTTTGTTTTCACGATAAGATCAATATTAATGGGTGATGTTGTTTGTTTTTTTTCTACCTGTCTAAAACACAATGCATTTAAAGGTCGACCATCTCAAACGGAAGTCAACCGGACAACGGACGCAAACCAACTATCCTATTACCAGAATCGTCCGATTCAGCGCACCGTCCGGACTTTAGACCCCTTTCGGCAGCCATCCGGATAAAAATCGGCCAAGTGCCAGTCGGAGTCGTACATGCAGGGTTCCGTACAATTAACTACGTATTTTGTGAATATTTAAAGCAACAGCAAAAGTCTTGCCCGTGACCACGAGCGCTGTAAAGAGCTCGAAACGTCGGGTCTCTAAATAATTTGTTTAGAATAACAATACACGCGAGATAACCCGTAACATTAGTTTTACTTTAAAAATATTTCAGGCGTTTTACCTGATGCCATATAAAATATCCGACCAAAATCACGTTCGTGTTTGAGGGTTCTCATTAAATATTAATTTAAGATTATTATTATGAAATATATCAAAAGTTATTTTACATATTTCAAGTGCCTACCTGTTGTCATCATTGATACCGAGCAAATTAAAAATTTGTTTAATTTGTTGTTACGACAGGAACACACAACAAATAATTTAAAAAAAAACAAACAAAAGCCCATAGCGGTTCTTGAGAAACAACCTGAAATCAGACAGACGAACAGACAGCGAAGTCCTACTAACAGGGTCTTACTCTTTGGGTAAAGAACCCCAAAAACCCCTTCAGAGCCGGCGTCGCGGATAAACCGGCCCAGAGGCGAGGCCGTTTTGCGCCGTGAATATTTAAACCCCCTTGAATGAGGCCCACTGAGGGGCTAAATATGCAGTGAATTTTTAAAGCGCAGAAGACGCCGAAATGCGGACCAAATTGAACTTGCACTGTCAGTTTTAGGGACAAACGAACGCTGAATTTCTTTAGTAGTTCCTTAGGAACTGTTTGTGTCACTAATGGGTCCATATTGACTCTCATAAAATTTTAAGTCATATTCTTTGTCTTCATAACGATTTGTGTTCATAATAATCACTCTTCATAATTTTGTTTCTCCTAATTTTGTTTGTCCTAATTTTGTTTGTCCTAATTTTATTTGTCATACTTTTTTTGTTCATACTTTTTTTAATCATAATTTTTTTTATTCCTAACAACGGAGCTCATAACAGTTAATGATCATAATTTCTTTATTCATATTGTTTCTACCAAGAATAATTTTAAATACGAATTTTTTTTCTGATTTTTTTTCTTCATAATATTTAATGATCAATTACTTTAATGAATAATGATGTTACTAAGAACATGAACACAAACTGTCAATTCCCATAATCGCAATTAATAAAAATAATTTAAATTTATTAGTAAGTAGTAGGTCTAGGTAAAACTTAATACATATATAATGATTACTTAGTGTAGAATCCAATCCATACAATATCAGTTAATCAAGTAAATAATCATTATGCATCCATGCATTAGTAATCTCCTCGTCTCCGGCGCTGCGGGAAGTGCAACTATTCCGCCCTTGCGTAACGAGGTTCTGCCACCCATGCTCGCTTCCGCAGCTTCGGCCTTTTGGATCGCCAACGGCGCTTTCGGCGCCTCGGCGACCAGCCTCAGCCGCTCCGGCGCGCGCGGGCGCCTGAGGCACGGTACAGGGAGCGAGGGCTGCCCTCCTCCGCGCCTCCGGCTTTGGAATTACACTCTAGGGGTAGGGCAGACAAGACTACGTGGAGTCGGTTTTGCAGCGATTCGTTTCTGTCACGTTAGTTTTGTAGCAAAATTTTTGGACCATTTCAAAACAACTATTTAATTTATTTATACCAAGTACTATTTCATGGAGCTGATCTGGTGAGGATATGGAGGATGCCCATAGGAACTCCGATTCCAGCTCAATTGGATCACAGGTATCGGGTTTCCTATGGGCATCCTCCAAATCCTCACCAGATCAGCTCCATGATACCATATTTTTGTAATGTTACCGAAGTCACTAAGACATACCAAATTTCAGCTCAATTCGACCACAGGTATCCGAGTTCCTATGGGCATCCTCCAAATCCTCACCTGATCAGCTCCAAGATACTATATAATTGTACAAGAAATTTTGAACTCGCTGACCCGTATAAAAATCGATCGAAATTTTTTCTAAGTCCAGTCTCCATAAAAATCGAGTCGAAAATTCGGCGCGCCCCCTTTGCGACACCCCGACCGAAAACAAATATTAGGAAAAACGAAGAGTATGATAAGTGAAATTATGAATTTCAATGGTTATGATTAGTGATATTATGAATTTCAATGATTATGATTAGTGATATTATGAATTTCAATGATTATGATTTGCAATATGTAGGAATAACATTTTTTATGAAGAATGATGATTATGATTTAAAATTTTATGAGAAACATTTTCGGACTTCCAATGTTATGACTTAAAAAATTATGTGAAGAAATGCGCCCCCGTCACTAATATTAGTCTTTATGGGTCCACACGCGATATTAGGAGTAGCAAAACCATGATTGGTGTAATCCGGTCGAAACGTCGGGCATTAAGTAGCTATGTATTTGATACTCCTAATAGGGTGAGAGCCATCCGCATCCCCGCAAGTCCGGTGATGATGACTAAGCTACTCCAAGCCATCATCGTATGTCAGTTAGGGAAAAAAATCGTCTAATATCGCGTGTGGATAACACGAAAACTATTACTAGATATTTACTGTAATGGAACGCGAAAGTCTAAAATCTTTCGTGCGTCATAGTATATTTAACTGGCGGCCATATATTAATTAATATGTACTTGAATGAAATGTTTAAAATATCTGAGAGCCTGAGGTTGAGGGCAAATTTGCTGATAGAAAAAGTTCCCTATTGATAGCTTCCATACTTATTAAATAAAAATATCCCTTAAATGTAATAATTATGTGATATTTATAATTTTATTTAATTCTCCAGTAGCCTGTTATTCTTGATTTGATGATGCCTCTTATTCTTTTTTCAATTTGAAATATTTCTGCTATTAAACAATAATCATACTAATAATTAGTGAATGTAGAAATCCGATTACATAAATACAATCAGATGTCTACATTCACCAACAAATAAGTAATACTTAAACATTGTTTTAATATTCATAAAGTCCCTGAGAAGATAAGAGATATCGCTGATACTGAAAATTTTACACCACGTAAATTCTTTAAAGAGAAAAAAAAAGGCGTTAGAAACGGAGTGTAAGATCACACATACTTCATTGCTTGCGACTTATTCAGCTTTGAATCTCTCGGTTATTCTCCCCAGCACAAATGGAAATGAATTTTTGAGACTGAAATACGTTCAAAGATAACTACTGTAGCATTTTATTTTAAGATCGTAGATTTGTTAAATTTACCGGCCATTTATATGAGAAAGAAGATAAGTGGGACTGTTTCAAGTGAGATTTAAATGTTAGAAAGTTTGCAGTGTTTTACAATTTGGGCCTTTGTTCGTGTTTATCCGGTTTATGAGTTTCCCGTAAGCAAGAATGATGATGTCATTCATCATCATTATCATCAGCCCACATACGTCCCCACTGCTGTGGCACGGGCTAACCCTAAACTAGAGCGATGCAAAAACATGGGAACTACCGAAAGTCAAAATCAATATCAAAACCAAAATGTCTTTATTTATATAGGCAATTTACATGCATTTTGCTACTCCTAATATCGCGTGAAGACCCATAAAGACTTATTTCAGTGTAATGGAACGCGAAAGTTTAAAATCTTAAATTTACATGCAAATCGTCATATTAGTAATAATAAGATTCTACCACCGGTTCGGAACGCCGATTCTACCGAGAAGACTCCGGCAAGAAACTCGATAGTCGCTCTTTTTAAACGAATCATCATGTAATACATTGTAAATGAGCCAAGTCATACAGTCTGGGTGTGCCATAGCAAAAAGTACCATATACTATATTTACTACTATTAAAAATAACGATAATTAAAATCAAAGGAAAGAGAGCCAAGATAACAATGTTCAGAGTACCATAACAAATCCAACCTGCATGACAAATTACATTGGGTAGAATTTTAATAATTACAGCCATTGTCTAAGTGTAAACTGGACTAAATATAATGATAATAGGAACAAAAAGTTCATCATAAATGTCAAAATTAATAATAAATTAAAAACAATAGAATGTTTATGATAAATGTCAGAAATTTAACTTTAACTATTTGTCCATGCATATTTAACATTGAGATAATCTTCTACTTTATAGTAGCCTTTTTTAAGAAGACCATTCTTAATAGATGATTTAAATTGTTGTATAGGTAGTTTAGTAACACAAGCAGGTAATTTATTGAACATTTTTACACCTAGTCCAACAAAGGAGCTATTAACTCTATTTAGTCTAAAATGTGAAAAAGAGAAAGCTAAACCACTTAATATTTTATATACATTTTTTTAATTTGACTGGCTCGGTGCTGGAACTGTGGTTACTGCCACTGCCTGGCGGTTCCAAGAGTCGTGGGTTCGATTCCCACTCAGTACAAATATTTGTGTGATGAACATTAGTGTTCTCCGTGTCTGGGAGTGATTGTATGGATGTATTTAAGTATGTATTTATAGATACCTACGTATGTATATTAGTCTCTGTCGCCCATAGTGCAAGCTCTGCTTAGTTTGCGTCAGTTGACCGCGTGTGGAAATGTCCCGGATATTTATTATTATTGTATTTATTTCCTAAATACTTCAGTCTCATGTTCTCAGTAATTACGGTGTCTGACCAAAGCTCCCGCACATGCGATTCTATACAACACAAGAAGCTCTTCAACAAAATAAAAGCTCTACGCTCTCAACAACTTTTCAATTTTAAGTTTCGCGTATTTAGCTCAAGAGATTTTCCATTGTCCGTCTGTCCGTAGTTTTAGTTTTAAGCTGCGATTACTGGGGAATAGAGGGGTGAGTTTCTATGGGGGCTATAATCTGTTTGCAACTCGTTAGTGGTAAATATTGTATGAGTTCCATACACGCGATGGTAATTTATGATTATCGTGGTGTATCTGTTTGTTATATCTTTTATATTTTTATATTGTATTCTATAATTTATCATCATTATCTTCAGCCCATATACGTCCCGATTGCTGGGGCACGAGCCTACGCTGAACTATTGCGATCAGGCCTTAGTCGACCACGCTGGCCAAGTGCGGGTTGGTCGACTACACAACCCTTGAACTTTCCTGTAAGTGTGCACGTACGTTCCTCACGATGTTTTTCTTTTACAAATTTGAAAACACAGTAATACGTGGCGGGGTTCGAACTGGTGACCTCTCGAATGGCAAGCAACGACCTTAACCCCTTGGCCGTTGACGATCGAAAGTATTATTTTTAGAGATTTTAGTAATATTTTAGACCCTTTCGACTCGGGATTTGAACCCGGGACCTTTTAGTTCTCACTTGTCATAAATAGACCAACAACACAGTCAAACATAAGGCGTCCGACCGATTTCAGCCATAGCGGCCGTGCTCAATTGAGATCAGCCAAGTGCGCAGGACATATTATAGTGCACAAGAGTGCAAACACAAGTGCACTCTCTATTCCCTTACTCTTACAATCGGTGAGACGGCAATTTGACATGACCCATGAGAGATAGGGCGCAGGACCACCGGCTTAACGTGCTTTCCGAGGGACGGGCGTTCAACCGCCATCTTTCTAACTCCGGGCTGAGTAATTTCATTACCTGCAGAAAATCTCACACAATTTTGTCCAACCCCGGACTCGAACCTCTATCCTTACGCAGCGCTTGCTACCAATAGACCAACAATGCAGTTAAACATAAATAAACAAGATTAAAGGCGACTATTGTAACTTAAAAATCCGCCACGCTCAGCTTCCAAAACAAAAAAAAATGTTTCAGGCTAATTGTATTAGTTAATATTTTCACGCAGATTGCATTGGACCGGACGAGGAATCGCGATTTATTTTTGTGTAAAAGCTTTTTTGAATGCAGACTCAATTTATTTTAGTTGCAATTTGCTAGTAACAGGATTACATTTGTGTTAAGGTTTTTTTTCGTGATGTACAAAAATGGAACATTGAAATGAGCTTGATTAAAAAATCATCAAAATTTACTAATAGTTACTAAAAAGCGTCGATGGCCGAGTGGTTCAGGACGTTGCTTGCCATGCGAGAGGTCGCCAGTTCAAACCCCGCCAGGTACCAATGGGTTTTTCAAATTTGAAATTCATATGTACCATCATATCGCTTTAACGGTGAAGGAAAACATCGTGAGGAAACCAGCACACCTGAGAAATTTTTCAACGGTGTGTGAAGCCATGTCAGAAGCGTCACAAACCAAACGATAAGAAGAAGACTAATAGTTATTCACTTCTAAGATTATTGGGTGAGAGTCATTCGCTTTCCCACAAACCTGGTAAAGTTGTCATCATCTAGTCCATAATCAAGCTAGACCAGGCCATCATCGTAGTCTAGTCACAAAAAAAAATTTTTCACAGTTTTTTTTCCTAATTGACATACAATGATGGCTTGGAGTAGGCTTGTAAGATTTTAGACTTTCGCGTTCCATTACACTAAATATTTGTCTTTATGGGTCTACACGCGTTATTAGACGAAATTATTAGGCGCAATGGCAGACGAAGACGGGAGGCGCCAGTTCGCTCGCGACCACGATTGGTGTAACCCAGTCGAAACGTCGGGCAGTCAGTAGCTATGTAATTTGCTACTCCTAATAACGCGTGTAGACCCATAAAGACTAATATTTAGTTGGAGTAGGCTTGTCATCATCACTGGACTTCCGGGGGAGCGGATGGCTCTCACCCCAAAGTTACACGCTCTTTCTTATATCATTACACTTATTTAAATTATGTAAACACAATATTCGTCGTGGAGAAGGAAAATAAAAACCAATTGGAAAGGGCCTCTTTCGTTTCGGTTCCAAATTTATTCCTTTCATTAGCATAAAGTTAGTTAAAGAAACGTTCTAGTGTATTATATTTCAAAGGATATTCTTCATAAGCTTGGGCTTTACTTGAAATAAAATATTCTAAAATTAATCTTATGGTAGGCACTATAAGATTTGGGATAAGGGTGTAATTAAGAAAAGCACACTTTATTCTACGATTTATAAACGTTTGAACGAATTGATCAGTTGCAGGACCAGGATTTTGTTAAAAATTACGTAGCTTTTTTTTTTGTTTCAAGCTAATGCCGAGTTTTTGAAATTAACTTGAATGAGAAATACATCATTAAACAAGTTGAATCAAGAGTTTAATACCATAACTGATATTTTTTTCTTAATTGACATGAGAATCTTATTTTTAACATACTTAATAAGTACCTACTAGAATGTTGTACTTTAATAAAAATTCAGATTAATTATAAATTTTTGATACCATCCAGACCCATGGAATAAAGTACAGTTCAAAACCCTCAAAGCTATGTTGTTTTGAAACAATACTCGCATGAAATAGTCATACATTCTACTTACCTAACTATATACAGGGTGTCCCAAAAAGTAGTGTCAAGCGGAAGTCCTTAGATAGAACACCCCGTGGGGCATCCGAAACACCCCCATGTATGTTCCGCGATTTTTTATAGTTTTCGAGTTATGATACTTTTTCTCAAATTTTGAGAACAACTGACCTAACCGACTAAAAATATTCTGAAGAAAAAAGTATTTGACTTTTTTGAGTAATTCTTTTTGCAAGTAAGTTTTCATGAGTTTTTCTTTAATGCCTAAAATATTTGTCTCCATAACTTCTATGAAGTTTTCAAAATTATGGTACAAACTGAAAAATTATGTTCTCTAAATAATGTCTTACAATTTCAACGTTAAATTTAAAATATTAGCAGGTAGCTGCATGGCTTCTAAGTAACTTTAAAAACTGCGCCAGACTCTCAGCTTTTATAATCATTAATAAAAACTGGTACTTAATGGGCTAGTTTTGCTGAAACCGGACTTCAAAGACAGAGAGGTGGAAAAATCATAAAATTAGCCATTTGAATACGAAGTATTATTTGGACATTTTATTATTTCTAAAGTTAAAAAGATTGTTAACAATCGAAATTATACCAGAAATGCCAAATAATAACCACTTTAAAAAAGAATAATTTGTGATACTTAAAAAATAAATTAAGTTGTAAAAATGGGAATTTTATTGAAAAAAAAAGTAATTGTTTTTGATTATTTATTGTAAAAAGTTTTTAAGTAAAAGTTTATTAAAGTCCGTAAAGAAAGCAAAGTTCGTCAAGTTCCTCGTGACCAAGATATTATACGTATTTCATGTGAAAACAGTGTGAGCGCAACGACACCTAAATTAAACAAAAAAAAGCATCCAAATGTTTGCATCTGAGTGCTCCTGTATTAAATTTAGGTTTGTTTACAAACTAACTAACTTTCGAAATAATAAAATGTCCAAATAATACTTCGTAATCAAATGGCTAATTTTATGATTTTTTCACCTCTCTGTCTTTGTAGTCCGATTTCAGCAAAACTAGCCCATTAAGTACCAGTTTTTATTAATGATTATTAAATCTGAGAGTCTGGTGCAGTTTTTAAAGTTACTTAGGAGCCATGCAGCTACCTCCTAATATTTTAAATTTAACGTTGAAATTGTAAGTCATTATTTACAGAACATAATTTTTCATTTTGTACCATCATTTTGAAAACTTCCATAGAAGTTATGGAGACAAACATTTTAAGGATTAAAGAACAACTCATGAAAATTGATTTGCAAAAAGAATTACTCAAAAAAGTCAAATACTTTTTTCTTCAGAATATTTTTAGTCGGTTAGGTCAGTTGTTCTCAAAAATTTAGAAAAATAATTATAACTCGAAAACTATAAAAAATCGCGGAACATACATGGGGGTGTTTCGGATGCCCCACAGGGTGTTCTATCTCAGGACTTCCGCTTGACACTACTTTTTGGGACACCCTGTATAAAGGAATTTTATACCATACGTAGGTATTTTTATCCTATACAATTTAAGCAGAATATGAGTAAATTGTGACATTATTTGGAGTTCATATGACACTCGGAGGGGTGTCTTCAACACAATTACCATAAAATGTTTTGTTCACGGCGCTGTAAATTTCCCCAAAAATCATATGGTACATCTACACTAGGTATGCCTACATAAAAAGCGAAGATTTTGCTCTTTACATGCGAAAAAGATAACAACTAGGAACATCAAACAAAGCGTGAAGAATTGCATTCCAATTTGCTAAATAAGCATGATGAACATGAACGAAAATGCGAAAACGCCAAACTACCAGTATGTTTTTAAGCTATTGCATAGTTTTTATCGCGGGCTTTGAGCGTGGCGACCGAACCAAGAAATTCCGTAACGAAAAAACCTCACAATCGTCTAACGTCGTTTCAGTTCGGTAGACTTCGGCACAGTGTTTGTGTGCGTGCGATATGACGTATTGTACAGATTGTGGAATGACTATTATATAAAAACAGCTCGAAATAAAGCAAAAGCAACTTGGGCCATAATCAACGATAACAAACAAAATCTACCGTCAGAGGAAATACACACAATAAATATTAAAGGCAAAATAATTAGTGAACCATCAGATATAGCTCGAGAATTCAACAATTTTTTCATAGATCAAATTGAACCTCCTCCCCGTAACAACTTGACTACCTACGCAAATCCTCCTTTGACTGATAAATCTATGTTCTTACGACCAACAACGCATTATGATATTGACGGAATTATTCAATCATTAAACAAAACTAATAGTACCGGCTACGATGAAATCTCAACAGCTATACTCAAGAAAGTATCATACATAATCTCCCCTATTCTTAGTTATATTTTCAACTTATGTATTGAACAGGGAGTCTTTCCAGACAAACTGAAAATAACAATAATTAAACCCCTTTTCAAAAAACAAGATCGAGAAAATATGACATGCTACAGACCAATTGCACTTATACCGGTTATTTCTAAAATACTCGAAAGAATTGTTAATAATAGTTTAATGCAGTTTATGGAAATGAATAATATCCTAACAAAAGAGCAATACGGCTTTAGGAAAAACAAGAATATCAATATGGCAGTATATACTTTTCTAAACACTATTGTAAAAAATATCGACAGTAATACTCCAGTCTGTGCATTGTACATGGACCTTACAAAAGCTTTTGACTACGTAAACCATAATATCCTAGCGAACAAACTCTATAATTATGGAGTAAGAGGTAATGTTCTTGACCTAATAAATTCATATCTAACAAAAAGGCAACAAGCTACTCAAGTTATAAAAATCTGCCCAGAATCAAAAACAGAAGGACGTTACATATCACATTATAAAGAGACAAAATATGGTGTTCCGCAAGGAAGCATTCTAGGTCCACTGCTGTTTATTCTGTACATAAATGACCTTCCAAAGCAAATAAAAGACCAAATTGTCTTATTTGCAGACGATAGCACGGTAGTATTTGATGGTAAAAATAATAAAAATTTTGAATTGGACATTAATAAAACATTAAGTGACATTATAAATTGGTTTACAGCTAATAACTTAAAAATTAATCTTGAGAAAACGAATATTATGACATTTAAAAATAAAAGTACTGTTGACATAAATTATTTAGGACATAAGATTAATTCTATTGACATTGTAAAATTTTTAGGTTTAAATGTAGATTGCAATCTAGACTGGAAATCACAAGCCGAAAAAATATGTATTAAACTGAACCAATTTTCATACGCCCTTTATATGCTAGGCAGAGTTGTCAACAAATCTGCAGTGCTCATAGCGTACCATTCCTACGTTGCTTCTACTCTCAGATATGGAGTCATATTTTGGGGCAATTCCATTGAGAAAGAAACAATATTCAGGGCACAAAAGAAATGCATCCGTGCCATAAGTAAAATTAAACAGACCGACAGCTGCAGACCTCATTTTAAAGAATTAAAAATATTAACTTTACCATGTCTATATGTTTACGAAACTATATTGTACGTGAGAAAGAACCTACATCTGTTTAAGAATTATGTTAGCAAAATACATAACCATAAGATTATAAATACCCCTCGTAGGACAGCACTATACAACAAAAGTGTCTTCGGTATGGCTCCAAAATTATATAATCACCTTCCAGAAAATTTAATAAAAACTGAAAACGACGTAACTTTTAAAAATACACTTTACAATACTCTTGTGGATAAAGCCTATTATTCTATCAACGAATATTTATCAGATAAAATATGTATTTTATAACAGTTTCAATATAACAACTGTGTTTTATATTTGCGTCATTAATTATTTTTATTTTAAATGTAATAATAATATATCATTGACATTCTCGTATTAACATAATAAATTTGACTTTAACAATGTATTTGACATCTCTTAAACTTTAAAAACTCTTAAAATTTGCATGCCTATGTTAGGCCTAATATAGTGAAACATATTTAAATATAAGTAAGTCCTGTATCTGTACCTACCTATATTATGCAAATAAATTATTTGATTTGATTTGATTTGATTTGTACGACTCTACGAAACTCGCACGGATCGAGACGAGCTGCTCCGAAATCGGACGATGCCATGCAATAGCTTTACCGCGGCAGTCTCCGAGTGCCACACGTCTTTTTTTTTAAATATTTCTCACCGCTGGATAAAGGCCTCTCCCAACTCACTCCAAAGCTGCCAAGGCTGTTAAAAATATTACAAAATTTAAGGACACTTTTTGACAGGTGCCAAGATGGATGTGGGAAGGGGATCTGACCGTTAGATTGTGTGATGTTTTTAAATCTGAAAATATTATTAGCTCTGCTTTCTCTATGCCCCGGTTTACTAAAATCGCGTCTTTGTTTAACGACGAAAACAATCTACCCCGGTATAAGCTGTGATTCGATTCTCCCGATCTTTCCTAAGGGACCGATTCAGAACTCTACAGTAGAGTTCTGAACGGTACGGTAGAGTCTCTACTATAGAAGGTACTATAATATATAGAGAGTGAAATGTGAGTGTGTGAGCTGGAAAGAAAAAGTGTCTTGAGCGTTGTATCAATTCGTAAGCAAATATATACCTTTATTATTGCCGCATCAATGGTCTCCTCTTTCACGTCCCCCTTTCCTTTTTACATTGATGGTCCCGGGCTCTTCAGGCGAGCATGAAACGGCATTTATGCAGGCCTTCAGGGTGAGTGCGACAGGCTAAATATCTATCGTGCCTGTCGACCTCATATTTGGATCTTACTTTCGCTAACCAACAGGTGAAGTGAGGTCATCTTGTTACCCTTTTATAAAGAAAAAAGTTAGTAGTCCAGTCAAATTAGCTCTTAAAACGGCCAATCTGCGGAAAAAATACTAGTTAGCTGAATTTTGGTACACACCTTCATTACGGCATTGTAATGAAGGTGTAAAAAATCGACATTGATATCGTGCCGGCGTAAGAAGTTATAGGGGTCAAAAGGTCGCGAAAATCAGTTTTTCGCGAATATCTCGCGATCTATTGCTTATAGGTTAATTAAGGTTATTAAAAAAATTATTTGTTATAAAATTATCTACAAAAAATGTCTCTTGCATTTTTTTGTAGAATCAAAAGTTTTCGAAGGAGAGCGCCGAGAAAGCACTCACATACGGTATTGTATACCAAGACGTACGCCCTATGCTTTTCATTGATGTTTGTAAGCGTGTTGTTAGTAAAATCTACTAAATACAGACATACAGCATTAGTAACACTAGTACAGAAAGTTTTCCTTTTTGGAAAAGGAAAACTGAAAATCATGAAGATGTTTGAAAAAAGATCTGATTTAAACAATTTTGCAGAAATATTCCAACAAGAAAATTGCTCTCGAGATGCATTGTCAATGCTAGGACATATTTTCTACCGCTGCAACTTTTTGTACAATTACAAATCTTTTTTCAAACATCTTCATGATTTTCAGTTTTCCTTTTCCAAAAAGGAAAACTTTCTGTACTAGTATTACTAATGCTATATGTCTGTATGTAGTAGATTTTACTAACAACACGCTTACAAATATCAATGAAAAGCATAGGGCGTACGCCTTGGTATACAATACCGTATGTGAGTGCTTTCTCGGCGCTCTCCTCCGAAAACTTTCAATTTTACAAAAAAATGCAAGATACATTTTTTGTAGATAATTTTATAACAAATAATTTTTCTAATGACCTCAATTAACCTACAAGCAATAGATCGCGAGATATTCGCGAAAAACTGATTTTCGCGACCTTTTGACCCCTATAACTTCTTACGCCGGCACGATATCAATGTCGATTTTTTACACCTTCATTACAATGCCGTAATGAAGGTGTGTACCAAAATTCAGCTAACTAGTAATTTTTCCGCAGATGAAACCTAATTTGACTGGACTATAGATATATTTCATGTTAACTGCCTCGTTGGTCTATTGGTAGCGAGCGCTGCGTAAGGACCGAGAAGTCCCCGGTTCGAGTGCGGGGTAAATTTTTTCGGACTAACAACTTTTTTTTTAAATTTATTTTTTGGCTGCAAGCAAAAATCGCACTACCTGTTACGTCGCTAAACTCGTGGATCATTAGATAGCTTTGCAAATCATAGATATTGTAATA
The DNA here is from genome assembly GCA_039566165.1 of Maruca vitrata. Classification (NCBI taxonomy): domain Eukaryota; kingdom Metazoa; phylum Arthropoda; class Insecta; order Lepidoptera; family Crambidae; genus Maruca; species Maruca vitrata. The sequence continues at coordinate 744,660 of CM076935.1, read as the reverse complement.
AAGCCAATAGAATGCATTTGCATCCGATGTGGAAGAGTCGCGCAATTAAAAACATTGGATTGCAACGCAAACCCACTTGCAACGCGTCGGCGGAATTAATGCAGAATTTCATTTGGACTTGAATGGTGGGCGGAATATTCGATGGGCGGTTTTGAACTTACATACTCGTTTGAAATAAAATCAGTTTAGTGTTCGCGCAAAGAAAAAAATCCTGAATTCGACATACATTTTCAGAGCCACCAAAAGTTCATAAAAAGTATTTGGTAGTGTGTGTTTTAATATTGTGTAATAGTTTATTATATATTTTTTAGTTCTGATACTTGTTCTGTCAAAAATATCTACTAATGCCACGCATTCGTAATTTGTCTCGATTTTAAATACTGTTTTAATATTTTTTTTTTATTTTATGCATGATGTGGCATGCATTTGGAGAGGCCTATGTCCAGCAGTGGACAGGTATGGGCTGATGATGATGTGGTTACCTGTAATTGTAGGGACAGTTAGTTATATTCTATCTTGGTTTGTTTTAGTTTGTTATTGCTGTATCCTATGTCGGTTAAACTATAAATAAATAAATTAATAATAGACTAACTATATACTTGCATGTGTATTGGGCGCTTTGATTGATGGTAGCTTTTGTTAAAATTGAAATGAATAAACAATTTAATGATTCATTGCTTACTTACTGTTTATATTACTAGATTCTTACTAATCTCTCTCTTTACTACAAACCATAAACAAAATAAATAAATTAATAGGGTAGCAAAGACTTTATAATGTTTTGGTGGAATGTCTTTCACATAAAAAATATTAAATAATTAATTATTATTGTTTTAACATCAGAATAATAACTCCTACTCATGATATAAATGATGTCTACTGACCCATCTACCTATTAAATCAAAAATATTTAATCGTTGCAAATAAAATTTGCCATACCTAAAGCCTAAAATAACCGACTAAGCTTTATACTTTATCGCCCTAGTGTAGGGTAGGCCCGTACCCCAGCTGTGGGGACGTATACGGGCTGATGATGACGTATACGTGATAAATGCCTTGAAAAAGTTGCGGGTGAAAACCAGTGTATATTTTTGACGACATAAAGAGAGTAAATACGTTTTAGTGATTTTTGGGAATGAAATCGCAGTCATAAGCTAGAGCGAAATTTGTAAAAATTTACCATCCGAATTGAAATCTTCTTTTTAGTAATAAACTGAAAAAGCTTTAGTTTTACTACGAGACTCGTAAATGGAAATAATCAAAACAAATGCTTGTGCTGAACATTTTAATTTCTTCGCCGAGGGAAGAACTAGCACTGTTTTATTACTCTTTAGAGACGAAACTTGCTCCGATTTCAATTGCATTCGAGTAACTTCATTTAACAGCACTTTCCGGATATTATTACAATCAAACATTAAATAGACAAACATTATTACGTACATTGTTCCTATTCAGAAGTTAGTTGCACTTGTGTTACGGTTATCACAAAGAAGAGAAGTATACACATCATCATCATCATCAGCCCATATACACCGTGAAATTTGAGTTGTTGTTTTCCCGTGGCAGAATGATTTGCCTTTATATGGGCTGATAATGATGCCGATGAAATGTGAATATTAAATATATTTAATGGCATTTGACAGCTGTATGCTTTTATTTAATTAAAACGAGGACACATTTTTCGAAAGGACAATAGAACCTACGTTTCTTAAAGCTACTGACATAGTACCTACTACCAAAATGTTTCAACGAACCAACGTATCGCTTTTTTACTCCTTTGAACATACTGCGATTTCCATTGCACTCAACTGAATACACTTAATGCTCCGATCGCTCATATATCGTTCCCTGCTGCACAAAATACTCAATACATGTAATAAAACTGTATCTGTTTGGTTGTCTGTACGTTGGATATATAAGAAAACCTTATTACATTGTTGTTTTTACATTGAATATGATATAAGGAAGCCTTAAGGCTAGCTAGGGAGCTTTATGAACGCAATGAAAACCATGGTTTTTAAAAGTTTAGAATCGACTAGCAAGTGCTGCGTTAGGACCGAGAGGTCCCCGGTTCGAGTCCGGGGTCGGGCAAAATTTGTGTGAGTTTTTCTGTAATGAAATTACTCAGCCCGGAGTTAGGAAGTTGGCGATTGAACGCCCGTGACTCGGAAAGCACTTTAGGCCGGTGGACCTGCGCCTGATCTCTCATCGGTCATGTCGGATTGCCGTCTCACCGAATTATGAGAGTAAGGGAATAGAGAGTGCACTTGTGTTTGCGCGCACACTTGTGCACTATAATATGTCCTGCGCGCACTTGGCGGATCTCAATTGAGATCGGCCGCCATGGTTGAAATCGGTCGGACGCCTTATTACTTCAATTTAATATAAAGTGTTGCGGTAACCTCACCATAAAATTTAGTGTTTTCGTGTACTTAATTGTTTCATATACAAAAAAGTTATATCAAAAGCTACAGACAGAGTCACGGGCAGTCGTATACTCTAAAAAACATCTGTTTAAAGCACAAAATGCGAAGAGAAACCGTGCACCGTCTGCTCTCAAACTACCCACCGATCCTTAGGAAATGCCCTTTAATTTTGCGCTCAATAAATTCTTCTGTTAGTACAGTCGGGTGATTCAAAGCAGCCATCACAATTATCTCTGTGATAGATGCGTTCTTTCTTTTACCCAACGGTTTGTTGATTTTTGTGAGGGACACTTTTTTGCTGAGTTTCTTTTTATACCTAGAGGGGAATAAACCTGTGTATAAAAGGATGAATAAAGGGTTTTTCTATTTAATTTGTATTATGATAAGTTTTATCATTATAAATTGGTCTAAAAAAGCATCGCTGTGGGAATTATTCAAAGTTACCTACATAGACACCGTAAAATTTTAGTGGTTGTTTTCCCGCAGTAAAATGATTCTATCTTAGTAGTGCAACAGAATTGTGCAGTTCTTTTTTGTTAAAATCAATAAATGCCGGTTTTACGAAAGGTTTAACCGAAGACCGAAATCACGTTCGAACCGCTTTATGACTTAGGGTATCGAGCTTCTTCAGCTTTAAGCATCGATTTCATGCGGCAAGCAGTACCTGATTACGTCACATCTTATAAAAGAACGATAGCTTCTCTCGTTTTCGAGTTGGAAAATTATTATTTTAGAAATTTGAAAAAAGAAAATTTTTTTTTTCGAGGAATTATTTGCATGATTCGATAGTATTACTAAAGGCAAATCGTTCTGCCACGGGAAAACAACCTCTCAAATTTCACGGTGTATTTGAACTCGTAGTTTTAGCTTGTATTTGTTAATTTTAATTCTGTTTAGTTTTGTTCTTTGTTTGTACCTATAGTTTGTTAAAATATTTTTGTGTGATGTTATATATAGTTATATCTACCAATTTAAGTGTCTTGGTTCAAATATTAACAATAATTGCCCAATCAGCATTTTGTTTTTATGTAGTTTGCAGAAATTTTCATGTAAGTGAATGTTTAATTATTTTGAGAAATAAAGATCTTTATCCAGAAAATATTATCTTGTTTGAGCTTCTGTTATGTTGGTAACGAAAGACCTGAAAGTAACAAATTTAACAAATCAAAGTATTTGTCTGCACCTTTTTATTTTTTTTGTATTAGCGCACTCAGGTAAGACCCTAATACTGATGTTCTACACACAATTTTTTTCCCGGGTGGGGTTCTACCACGCCTCCAAGCGCAAAAATCTTTAAAATGCAACATCTTTTCGTAAATATATATATCTATTGACATTATTTCCTAAATTATGTTTAGCACTCTCAGCAGACCTGGGGCAAACGGACTAATATCATGAAGCCATGCAACCTCATCTCGATTAAAAGTTTAAGCGAGGTGTTGTTACATTATCTTGTAATACAATTTTAATCTGGGATACTACTGAACAATTCAAAGAAGGGTTGATATAATATATTTTGCATAAAGTTGCAAGTTCAGCAATAAAAAATATATTTAAAAGATTTGAATTTCAGTAACATTAGAGCCAATCTGCACGAGTCTTCATTTAGCCATTTTTAATTTAAGAAAATCATAATTATGTACCATTATTCGACGCTTTAACGGTGAAGGAAAACATCGTGAGGAAACTAGCACACCTGAGAAATGTTTCAACGGTGTGTGAAGCCATGTCAGAGGCCTACGGGCGGTTTAAAAACTCTGACACCATTTTATTCATCAAACATACGATAAGAAGAAGAAGATTTAAGAAAACATGTTTCTCTCTTTCAGCGATAAAAATGAATATAATATACTTTACTACCCACCCCAAAAGCTACTAAAAAGTACTTGGTCTCCCAATGGACCATTAGAGAGAATCGAAGGCACACTTCCAAATAGCCTCAACCGGGAATCGAAAGCGGAACTGCGCGACGGAAGCGAACTGTCTGCCAAAATTCCACTTCCTTTATATAGTAGCTTTTCCATTAGGAAATTTGGAGTGCGCTGAATCATTGAATAGATTGCATGTTTATGTTTTTATATGACTACGGGGAAACTTAAAAGAAGGATGAAATCATCAAGCAAATTTAACCATTATCCTTTTCCTCCTCCATCCTTTCCATTATCCATGTGCCAAGTGTCTTATTTCAAAGAATAAAAAAGACGTGTGGCTCGGGGACTGCCGCGGTATAGCTATTGCATAGCATCGTCCGATTTCGGAGCAGCTCGTCTCGATTCGTGCGAGTTTCGTAGAGTCGTACAATACGTCTAACTGCACGCACACAAACACCGTGCCGAAGTCTACCGAACTGAAACGACGTTAGACGATTGTGAGGTTTTTTGTTACGGAATTTCTTGGTTCGGTCGCCGCGCTCAAAGCCCGCGATAAAAGCTATACAATAGCTTAATAAAATGAATATAGAACTGTGCCAAATCATTATAGGCTAGCGCACTCACTAACAAACTTATAACAATGGTTATGTTCAGTGCTGTTGGCTGATCTCCATTGAGATTGGCCGCCATTACCTAAATCGACTAAATGTCTAAAAGTTTCATGTTAGGATCAGCCGTACGTAACGTCAAAGGAATAAATTTAAACTGTCATAGTTGCATACATTTGAAAACTGAACATGTCCGGGATAATGATGATATGTTTTTTTTTAATGTAGTTCACCCATGATCATGGCGCTCGCAACAGTGCCGAAATATCTGCATTAAAAATTAACAACACGGTAAATTTCCCGAACATTTTCAGATTTCTAAATGAATAACTTATTCAATCAACAACGACGTTCTCCATTATCACTATATCAACAAAAGTCATACCTAAAATAATAAAAAACTCAATTTGTCGATTCCACATCAAACAAAATATAAATAAATAAATAAATATCTGGGACATTTCCACACACGGTCACCTGACCCTAAACTAAGCAAAGCTTGTACTATGTGCGTCAGAGACTGATATACATACATATATATTTATAAATACATACTTAAATACATAAACGCCAACAAAACGCCGATGTTCATCACACAAATATTTGTCCCGAGAGGGAATCGAACCCACGTCTCTCGGAACCGCCAGCCAGGGTCACTAACCACTGTTCCACCGAGCCAGTCAAATATAAGTAAGTATACATGGGCCTTTCAATACTTCCCACATTGGCAGCAAGATTTCACGAAACAGATTTTCGGTGGAAATATTATTTCGTAGCGGAAAATTAATTTTCCCTTCAGAGACACAGCATTAATTGAAAGGCGATGGGAGCAAAACAAATTCTAAATATTTTCCGAGCGGTGCTCGGTTACTTGGCGATTTTTCACACCTCAAACACCTGATTTTGACTGGCGATTAATTTGAGGGGAAAATGTGATGTGAAAAGAAATGTTTCAACTTGCTTTTCCTATTGGAAATGGTTGGATGCATTGACTGAATCGATGGGGTTTGGAGAGATTTCTTTGGTGTCGAACTGGGTGTGTTATTAAATATAATAATAATAATTAGGCGTCTGACCGATTTCGGTCATGGCGGCCGATCTCAATTGAGATCAGCCAAGTGCGCAGGACATATTATAGTGCACAAGTGCACTCTCTATTCCCTTACTCCCGTAGTTTGGTGAGACGGCAATCCGACATGACCGATGAGAAATCGGGCGCAGGACCACCGGCTTAACGTGCTTTCCGAGGCACGAGCGTCCAACCGCCAACTTAACTCCGGGCTGAGTTATTTCTTCACAGAAAACCACCAGTTATAAATATTTGTGTATCCACAGTTGATTCTAACATTCGTTACACAAGTGCTTAAGCTACTTACCACGGGATTAGATCAATGTGTGTGATGCTCTCTGACTCTTTATCAAAAAAGTATGCTTAAAAAGAGTAGGATTATCGTGACTCGTAACTTTCCACTCAACTATCCAAAAGCGGAAATTAAAATGCGATGTGGGCACAACAAAAAAGATGGGGGGGGGAGAGGACTGTCCCCGCTAACCCCCCACAGCTACCTACATTCATCCGTTCCTATTGCCTCGAAACTCGGAATTGGAAGTGCGAATCAGTATTCCAGATTTCCGGAGCCATTTTACTTTGGGGTCCCACGGGACGTTGCCAGGGTTAAGATATCAGCCATTATATCTGAAGGTAATGATGTAAGCTTCGCTTTTATATTTATGGGGTATGTGTAAGCTTTTCCCTAAGGTTGACAAACGAAAAGTGAAAACAAACTACATACCACGATCGTCTTGTATTAAAAAAAACCTTTTATTACGCCCAATATATAGTCGAATTAAAATCTCATAAAAAAATCAAGGGAAGACCATTATAGCATTATAATGTACTGACAAAAAGGTTCCATGGTAGGGTCTAGATTCTTACTGTGAATGCGCTAAGTGTACAAACTCTAAACATACCAAACTCTACATCTTTATCAACCCATCTACTTGCCCACTGAGGGCGCGAGCCTACCCTTATTATTGTTAGAAAATATAATTTGTGTATGGTAACATCAAATAAACTGTGATCTGTATTTCTACTGTTGTCTGTGGTCTCTCTTTAAATAAAAGTCAGTTAGTAACGTTCAACCGAATCTGCTGTTTTATTAGGTTATGGGCCCAGTATGTTCTATAGTTAAATTTAAAGTATTTTATTGCTTTTATTTAGCTTAGGCGCGGTGTGTAATATAAATAAAACGGCTGTGAGAATCAGTGAATCAAATTAACGGAAATGGCTTCAAATTCTTTCTTGACCAGCATTCCAAAGCTGAGAGGTCGAGAGAACTATGACGAGTGGGCGTTTGCGGCGGAGAATTTGCTAATTCTAGAAGGAGTGGCTGATTGTATAAAGCAAGAAAGATCAGCAGAAATCACAACAGCAACCGCAGTAGCAGAAGATGTCAAAGCGAAAGCCAAGTTAATTTTGACGATAGATCCATCATTGTATGTTCACATTAAGGAAGCAAAAAGTACTAAGGATTTGTGGCAGAAATTGAAGTCGATGTTTGATGATTCTGGGTTTTCAAGGAGAATCACATTGCTACGTAACCTCATATCAATTCGACTGGACGGTTGTGACTCAATGACTACCTACATTACTCAAATAATCGAGACGGCACAAAAATTAGCAGGTACGGGATTTCCAGTGAATGATGAGTGGATCGGATGTTTATTGTTGGCTGGTTTGCCTGACAAATACTTTCCAATGATTATGGCCATCGAGCATTCCGGTATCGCCATTACAGCTGATGTAATCAAAACGAAATTGATTGATCTATCAGATGACAGCTCGGAGGCAGGAAATGCGTTTTTCAGCAGAGGGCAGCACTATCGTCAACATCGCAATGTTGGCAATAATGAAAAGAATGACAGCTCTCGTAACAACAATGGCGGTGCCGGCGGTGGTACATCATGTACGAACAAAAAGAAAACAGATAAACAGAGAATAAAATGTTATAAGTGCAAAGAATTCGGGCATTACAAGTCTCAGTGTACCAAGGAACAAAACCAGCAACATATAATGAAGACGACGAATGCTTTTTCCGCAGTTTTCTTGAATGGAAATTACTGTAAAAATGACTTTTACTTGGATAGCGGTGCCAGCGTTCATATGACCCCAGACGTAAACATTGTGAAGAATCCATGTTTCACACCTCGAATAAAGGAGATAATAGCGGCAAACAAGAGTGCTATGCCTGTATTGTGCTGTGGTGATGTAAATATAATTACGAAAACAAATAGTTGCAGATATGATGTGACTTTGAAGGAAGTTTCATGTGTTCCTAACCTCTCAACAAATTTAATTTCAATCAGTCAATTGATCAAAAACGGCAACAGTGTGCAGTTCAGGAACAATTGCTGTTATATTTATAATATACAAAACAGTTTGGTTGGAATTGCTGATGAAATGAATGGTGTTTACAAGTTGAGGTTGGAAAGCAAGCAGTGTTTGTTTACTTCTACTGAAAGCACTGGTAGTGAAGTTTGGCACAGAAGAATGGGACATTTGAACATGAATGATTTAAAGAAGATGAAAGATGGAGCAGTTACAGGAATATCATATACAGATAAGTCAGTGATCAATAAAAATTCATGCACAGTATGTTGTGAAGGAAAACAATCACGATTGCCATTTGGACACAAGAGTACCAGAAGCAGTATGCCACTGGATGTAATACACGCTGATGTCTGTGGCCCAATGGAGTGCAGTTCAATCGGAGGATCAAGTTTCAGTTGGGGATGCATCACAGCAGTCAAGCATTGAGGATGTGGGGGAAATTACGGAAGAAAGTACGGAAGATGTCTCTAGTCCCATCAACGTGAATATTTCTTCAGAAAATCCTAATGCTTTGACTGACTTGGATTCAAAGTTACAACAATCTGGCGAGCTTGATGAACAGGAACAGGTAACAGTAATATCCAAACGTATAAGGAAGCCCCCAGAGCGTTATGGATTCACATGCAAAACATCAAGTCCTGACGTCACCAGAGATCCTCTGAGTGTCCGGGAAGCCCTGGATAGTCCAGAGAGTGATAAATGGATTGAAGCAATGGAGGATGAGCTCAAGGCTTTTGAAGACAATGATGCGTGGGCTCCTGTAAGTGAATTACCTCCAGATAGAACTTTAGTGCAGAGTAAATGGGTATTTAAAAAGAAAGTGAACAGTGACAATAGTGTGCGGTATCGGGCGCGTTTAGTAGCTAAAGGTTTCACGCAGAAGCCTGGTGTAGACTATGAAGAGACTTTTTCACCTGTCGTAAGACATTCTACTTTAAAACTACTGTATGCATTGTCTGTTCAATTAAATTTAGATGTCACTCATTTGGATGTGAAAACAGCTTTTTAAATGGTTTTCTCAAGGAGGATATTTATATGTATCAACCAGATATTAACTGTGATAAAAATAGGAAACCAATTATTGTTAAATTAAAGAAAGCAATCTATGGTTTAAAACAATCTTCTAGGTCATGGTACGAGAGGATAGAGCAATGTTTGTGTGAACTAGAATTTAAAAAGAGTCTTTTAGAGCCATGTGTTTTTACAAAGATTAATAAGGATGTAAAGATCATAATTGCGTTGTATGTAGATGATTTTTTTGTATTTAGTAATAATAGGTCAGAGACTGATAAGTTAATTTTTGAGTTGAGTTCTAAGTTTAAGATTAAAAGCTTAGGACAGGTTCAGCAATGTTTAGGCATGAGAGTTAAAATAAATAAAAACTTAGATGTTTTAACTTTAGATCAAGAACAGTATATAAATCAGTTATTGGAGAGGTTCAATATGTCAGAGTGTAAAGTTGTCAGTACTCCAATGGAATATAAGTTAGATATTGATAAGTCTCAATGTTGTGATCGAGATATTCCTTACCAACAATTGATTGGAAGTCTTATGTACCTATCTGTTCTTACAAGACCTGACATATCTTATAGTGTCAGCTTTCTAAGCCAATTTAATAAATGTTATACAAATGTTCATTGGAATTATGCAAAAAGAATACTTAGGTATCTTAAGAAAACTAAGAATTATTGTTTGAAGTTTGTAAAGGGAACAGCTGAACTTATTGGTTATGTTGATGCCGATTGGGCAAGTAATCCATATGATCGTAAATCTTATACAGGTTTTTGCTTTGTAATGTCAGGTTCAGCTATTTCCTGGGAGAGTAAAAAGCAAAGAACTGTAGCTTTGTCCAGTATGGAATCTGAATATATGGCAATTGCTGAAGCATCCAAAGAAGCTATATATTTGAGATCATTGTTATGTGAACTAACTGGCAATCTATGTACTGTATTATTATATAATGATAGTCAGAGTGCACAGAAGTTGGTGGCAAATTATGCTTGTCATAAAAAGAGTAAGCACATTGATATACGATATCACTTTATCAAAGATGCTGTTAATGATCAAATTATTAATTTGAAATATTTGCCAACAGCTGATATGCCAGCAGATGTTCTTACTAAAAGTTTAAACCCTATGAGGCATTACAAATGTATTACAGGATTGGGGGTTAGTGTGATAGAGTCATAGTTAGATAGTTATGAATAAGGGATTTGTATTTTTGAAAAGCTTTGTTTATTTGCTGTAGTTGGGGTGTTAGAAAATATAATTTGTGTATGGTAACATCAAATAAACTGTGATCTGTATTTCTACTGTTGTCTGTGGTCTCTCTTTAAATAAAAGTCAGTTAGTAACGTTCAACCGAATCTGCTGTTTTATTAATTATTATGATTAGTGAATCCCATAATAAGATGGGTAACGTTATTGACTACAAAACAAGAACACGACAAATTACCTAAAGACTTACGAATAAAAAAAGAAATCTCAACAAAAACACACATTTGGTGCCTGTTCACACCTAGCGATTTTTGGGCGATTTCACGGCGAGGCGATACGCTGTTACCTTAGGCAGAGAGAAGAAAGAAAAAAATAAATAAAAAAATAAAAATATTACAGTGTAGTCATCTTCCATGCACATATCGTCAATAAAGAAATAGTGATGATTTTACCCAGAAGACTCTGGCAAGAAACAGATAGTAGCTCTATTACCGTTCGTATGCATATCATAGAACACTAACATACAGAACCGTATTCCGTGACCTAATTCCATATTCACGGATGTTTCCCAAATTCCACGTTTCGGAAGCAAAGGGAGTTCTGTCCAGCGTGAATCGGGAAATACTAATGAAGTAAGGACTTTTTTATTTCTCGCCCGATCGCTCCTAATTGGTCGGATCGGGGATTAGGTTGTGCAAAAAACAAAATGGCGACCCTAAGCACAGTAAAGTGAAGCAAAATATTGGCTCGTTAGTAAATCGGTGGGGATTATGAGGTCATCAATTAAAAAGCTCTGTAGTTATTAAGCTCTTTCAGCAGCTTGCAACTTGCAGAACTCTATTGTGATTTATTGGATGAGTGAACTGGTCAAAAGTGATAGGGAGCTTGAAATACTTTTAGTCGACGAGAAAATTACCCAATTTTCTCGTCGCTGGAACCTTGCAATCAATAACTTTTGTATTATTTTACTCATAATTTGAATAATTATAATTTGAATAGTATAATTACGGCCCACTTATTCTACAAACACACTCATTACATTTTTTTTTACTTTTATGATGTACCTATTTCCTTAAAGGACAAATACTCCATCAAAATTACAATCTAGTCTTAAAAGATTAATAAGTAATTAATGTTTAAATTAAGCTGCTAATATAATAGTAAAGTAGTTATTATTTTAACGATTATTTGAGAAAGAAGTTCTTAACTGTATTTGCCAAACGTATAGAAAGATCGTGATTTCATTTAATGATTTTTTTAACGAAATAATTTGTTTTTGATAGATAATGTTCAAAATATGTGACTTTATTTTTATAAGTCAATGCACAAAGTCTGAAATGATTTCAATCTTCTTTTTTTTAAATTCCGTACAAAGTAATATTAATTTTTTCCGTCCGAATCTCCATAATAGAAAAAATGGCCTGTACTCCTTCCGTGTCTCATAAAATCGTCCAATTCTCACGTTGAATAACTTTGGTTCTTGGCAAAAAGAAAAATGGCTAACGTCATTTGAATGACAAAGGTTCGAATGATATCTGTCGACGGCAAAATGTTTCAGCGGTCCAGAAAGTGTCGTTGGAAAAATGAACTGGACTATTGAACGACTGAATTGTTTAATGTGAACTGAATGAGTGATTGCGCTCTGTTGGTTCAGTTGAACGAAGATGAGGGGAAGTTATCTATGTGGATTCAATGCGTCTGTGTTTGAATTTGGATTTCGTTCCTTTTTCGTGGCTTTTTTAAAACTGACAGGTGATTGCAATTGGAAATGGATTAGGAATAGGAAATGGATTGGGAAATGGATTTAGCAGTGGTAGCGTGACACACCGGCCCATTAATAGATTCATCATTATCATCAGCCCATTATGTCGGCCAAGTGCGGGTTGGTCGACTACACAACCTTAAAATTTATTCGTAGGTGTGCAGGTTTCCTCACTATGTTTTCCTTCACAGTTAAAGCGTCGAATAATTGTACATCTCAAATTTCAAATTTGTAAAACATATTGTTACGCGGTGGCGTTTGAAATGGCAACCTCTCGCATGTTAAGTAACGATTTTTACCACTCGGCCATCCGCGCTTTACGTGATGTAGTATGTGAACATGCACTAAACGGACATAACCATTATATCCGGTTTGACAACCCTCATATCTATGTAAAAGAGCAACTTTTTGTTCCTAGGGATGCTAAGAGAAGCTGTTGAGATTAAATAACACCCTTACTTCGATAGGGAAGATGGTTGGAGTGTACCACCTGTTTGGGATCCTATCATATCTCAGGCCCGTTAAAAACAACAACATACCTATTGCAAGACCTAAGGATGTTAAGAGTTTTGTGTGCGCGAACCGGAACGCACAAAATATATCACCAAATGGCGGTAGTGATTAAACTTTCTTAAAAAGACAACTGTCGTCTTTAGTCTTGCCCGTGACCACGAGCGCTGTAAAGAGCACAAAATACACAATATACGCGAGTTTTATCCGTAAAATTATTATTTTTATTCTAAATGTTTAGTGTTCGCGCAAATAATAGACGATACTACAAGATAATAAGTTCTTTAATAAACAGCACACGTTTCACGAAACTTGAGATCTAGAAGATTTATCGGGATTAAAAGCTAACTTTAAATACTTTGCTGATTCTAAACCTATCTTACCTGCACTAACTCCAACTTATCAGAAGGGTCGCTCAGCAATAAAGGTAAAGAGATTATCTCGTTAAAAGATTTCCTTAGGAATTAGAACTTGAGGGTCCTTAAACGAGTTACCAGACCTCTATTGAGACGATCGGCTGAATTTTAAACACCGATTCGTAGCAAGTTTAATTAATTCGCAATTTCAAGTAAGCCAATAACTTCGGAAGTATTTTCTATTGTGAGCTATCCAGGTTTGAATTTGAGTCAGAATTGGTGCGCTGTTGAAAGTTGGTCCGATAAGTTGGTGGGTCTGTTGTGCAATCGAATTGGTCGATTTAGTCTGCAAAGGTCGATTGGAAGTTTGGTCGGGTCTTCGGACGTAAGTATATGCGTGGCTGAACTCTTGCCGTGTTTATGATGACTGTAAATCATTATCAGATAGTTATCATCGCTAGATGATGTCCAAACTATGGGGATTGAAAAGTAATCCTGTTTGTCTGTACAAAACCATACATAAGGCGTCCGACCGATTTCAGCCATGGCGGCCGATCTCAATTGAGATCAGCCAAGTGCGCAGGACATATTATAGTGCACAAGTGTGCGCGTAAACACAAGTGCACTCTCTATTCCCTTACTCTTATAGTTCGGTGAGACGGCATTCCGACATGACCGATGAGAGATCGGGCGCAGGACCACCGGCTTAACGTGCTTTCCGAGGCACGGGCGTTCAACCGCCAACTTCCTAACTCCGGGCTGAGTAATTTCATTACAGAAAAACTCACACAAATTTTGCCCGACCCCGGACTCGAACCGGAGACCTCTCGGTCCTAACGCAGCACTTGCTCCCAATAGACCAACGAGGCAGTTAAAAAAAACCATACATAATGAGGGTTAAAGCGTTTGAGAAATTCACCATATGGCAAGACGTAGACGTTAGGTCCAACTGCAGCATGATTGGTTACTTTTGACGTGACATTGATAGATATGTCAATATACACCAATCATGCTGCAGTTGACCTCACGCCTACGTATTGCCATCTAGTGAATTTTTCACACCACCAACTTTGCTATAAAGGGAGTTATGTTCTAGCAATGTACGACTTCACGTAGCCAGAAAGCAAACTTAAATATTTCACGAATCGAAAAACCTCAACCTTTTTTGAAACTGAAAAAAGTTCAAAGTACCTATGTAGTACGTGACCTAAAAATGATTTCATCATGAACGAAGAACGTTACCCAAATTCTCGTTCCTCCAGAATTCTTATCAAGAGAGAAAACCGCCAATTTCTTTTATCTATGCCCAAAACTTATCGGAACTCACATCATTCAACACTGAACGGTGTCCAAACAGAGTAGCCGAGATTGAATGTGTTAAAATGCGAATCAGGTTTGAGCCGCTTGCCAGATCCGTACTTAGGGGTGGGGGGAGGGGGCAATTGGGCTAAGCCTAAACATGTTTTTTGGTAACTTCTTTTTTTCATGGCAAACACTTTACATAAGTTCGGTCCAGAATTCTGCCACTCGGACCGCGCTTACCGACGCGCCCATCAGCTCAGTTTGCGTGTAGAAGTCGGGACACGCGGGGCATTTTAGTAACTAGTAGGTACTTAAAAATCGAAGCCTATGATGTTTACTTTTATTCGTTTTCTTTGGGGTTAAATTGGTATTCAAATAGGCTTACAAAGCTAAGTAATACAGTCAATACGTTAGGAGTTACACTGAATATACATCGCTTATGCCCGAGACATAATGACAGTAAAAAGACCAAAATCGTAAGTCTGCCTGTAGATTCCCTGTATGGTAAACATAAACTTGCATCGCTTTAAGTGAATTTGACATAAAAATCTTCCTCTTGAGTCCCTCTATTTAATAAAAATAAACCGTACAAAAATCCGTTTGTTTAATACTATGTTGTAATTGTTCACTTTCATCAAGATTTAACTTTACATTTTTGTTTTAGAAGGATATACTGATTGTTTTATCTGATAAGCCCAGTCAAACGCTCGACAACCGTAACACTTTAAATTTTTTACGGTCCTTATGTCGTGGGCATATGGGTTAATATCGAACTGTCCATGCCATTGGCTGTACATAAATGTATGTTTACTCTTCGTCTGCGTAGTAAGACCGCATTGTATAATAAAGAGTGCAGTACCTACCCGCCCCTTGAATACGACTCTGGGTCCGACAAGCAATTGTGGGCCCAGGCATGTCATTTGGAATCCGAATAGGTTAACAATCGTTGCCGATTCGATTATAAATCGGTTGCCAGCTACAACTTCTCGGGTGTTTTATGGGCACATAAATTGTGACAATCGATTGCGATTCCGATGTAATTATTCGGATATTGGTGTTTATGTAACGATCGTATTGGTGTGTTAAGTACCTTTCGTAATCGCCGTTTTTAATTGCTGCAGTTGATATTGTTGCACTATTGCAATTTTTTTTTGGTCTCCATCCGTCCGTCTATCACTAGTCTTTTTTTTTTTTATAAAAGGCTAACAAGATGACCTCACTCCACCTGATGGTAAGCGGTAGTGAGATCCAAATATGAGGTCGACAGGCACAATAGTTCGTATTGAGCCTGTCGCACTCACCCTGAAGGCCTGCTTAAATGCCGTTTCACGCCCCGCCTGAAGAGCCCGGGATCATAGGAGGGAGGGAAAACATGAGCTGGAAGGGCATTCCACGCCTTAATGGCACGGGGCAGAAATGAGGAGCTAAACCTCTTAGTCCGAGCCACCAGCGCCTGCATTGTATGTGGATGGCAGCGCTGTCCAGCACGTGTCGTCCGGGAGTGGAAAGGGGAGGGAGGGACTAGGTGAAATAGCTCTTCAGAGCACTCCCCATTATAGAGACGGAATCTTAAGAACCGCTATAGCATCACACTTCTACGCTCGTTCTACGCTATTTTCACAAATGATGTATTTCTGTTGAAGCCAATAACAAAAATTTTAAACAAAATAAAATAATATTTAAGGGGGACTTCTATAAAAAAAATATATTGGAGGGTTCCCCTTCATGAAGAAAAATTGCTTTGTCAATTTTTCTTAAAAACGAGAGAAGCGATCGTTCTCTTACGAGATGTGACGTAATCAGGTACTGCCTGCCGCATGATATCGATGCCTTACGCCCCCCCTTAGTAATAAAACGGATCGAGCGTGCTTTCAAATTTCGTTGATAACTTTTGTGAAACTGGTATTTTAATAAAAAAAAAACTGCACAATATTGTTCTAGTTAGATAGAATCATATTACTGCGAGAAAACAACCACTAAAATTTCACGGTGTATAAGGCATATCCTAAGCCGTTATTTAGGGAAGCGACAGTCTTTAATTAAAATAAGGGCCATACTAACTGTCCCTTAGGGCCGTTTCCGGGGCTAATGAAGACCCTTTAACTTCCATGACCCATAAGGACATATGAGATTGTTCTCACGCACTTTTGTTTCCTCTTTCATATGGGATATATGCCCTAGCTAATAGGTTCAAATATGGAGAACAAATTAAAACTAAAGCATTTTTTTTAAATTGAGTAAGATTTAATTGATGTTACGTTGTATAAGGTTTCATGCGACATGTCAACAATTTAAGTCATCATCTTCCGGTGACGCACTAGGTAAAAACTGATGTAAAAAAATGAAATTTTTGGCTTATTTAAAAACATTATACTCATTATCGAGCGAACAACTAACTTGACTACAATATTCATTCTTAAAATAACTGAAAGCATAAATAAAACGCTTTCGTATATTAATCCTTATGTTCAAGGAGAGTCTTTTTGATGAAAATACTGAGATTTGTGTCCAAAAGCGGTATATTTTGAGGCTAGGGGGCCTTTAGCCACGTTCGAATAAAACCATTCATGCTTCTGGTCCACAAACAGAGAATGAAGCCAGTTACGAGCTTCACAGACATTTCTGCTGCTTGAGTGCGTCAGGGATACATTTTAATTCGAAAGGTATTCTCCTAAAAAGTAATCAAAGTAATCCTTCAAATATCCAGAAAATGGACAACTAACTATGTTACAAGATTATTAATTGCACAAAAGGAAACTGGCCAAGATAATAATAAATAAATAATAATATTGCACAACTTCACATACATTGATCTGATCCCGAGGTAAGTAGCTTAAGCACTTGTGTTACGGGTATCCGAATCAACAGTGGATACACAAATATACTTAAATATATTTAATAATACATCCAGACACGGAACAAACACCGATATTCGTCACACAAATATTTGTCCCGAGTGGGAATCGAACCCACGACTCTTGGAACCGTAGGTAGTAAACCTGGGTTACTAACCACTGTTCCACCGAGCCAGTCACAAGATACAAGTTAAGTTTATTTGTGTACTTATGTGTGTGTGTACTTGGCTCGTTGGTCTAACTGGTAGCAAGCGCTGCGTAATGACCGAATGATGAAAATCATTTCTTAATATCTATATGAAACTCTCTCCCCTGGAAATAGCAAGCATGCCACTGAAAGTGCCGTTTGACCTATATCTGGATGGAAGTGTTTAATTTAGTAATTTAAATTCCGTGAAAACAAACTTGGGCAGTTCTGTGGTAACGATACTGCTGAGACTTCTGAACGTAACTCTTTATACATTTTATATAACTTGAGTGAGTTGTAAATGTTTATTATTTTGGTTAAGTACTAGTGAACGCTGCTTAACAAAACCTAAGCCAACTAAGTTTACTTTTATTCGTTTTGTTAGAAGTTTCATTGGTATTCAAAAAAGCTGTTATCTTAATAACATCTGTTATTATAGGTTGTAGACTGTACAATTAATTTTTTTGAAACTTAAGGTGACATTGTTCTTTTTGATAATTGTACCATTCACCGAACAGCCAAATTGCTTACAAAATATAATATTAAATAATATCTGATATATTTTCCGATTCTAAAATAAATTTCTTAGGACTAACTTACGGTAATCAGGAACAACCGTGGTGTCTGTGTGTATTATTTATACATGTATAACAATAACACACTAAGACACGAAACAAATATCGATCAATAATCAATTTTAAATTAGGTGTTTAAAATTGTTTTATTTTAATGAGCTCCTGATATTTCAGGACTGTTGCAACGCCATGATCACAAGGCATCTGACAGTATATCTACTATGCTACGACTATCCCGGACATGTTTAGTCTACTATTAAAAAAATATATTCGTCACTTAAGTTTTCGTCACGTGTGTCACTTAGTCTACACAAAATACTCATAGTTACCTTCCTAGTATTTAATTTTAAACATTTTGTACACCCTACTAGACAAGTATTTTAATAAACCCACAACAGTATAACAACTATCCACACATTACTACTCTACAAAAACTTGTCAAATTTAAGCGAAAACAAACTTTAAAATAGAGAGATACAAAGCTGAAATTGCCTCGAAGGATTTATTGGCATCGAGCCAGAGTACGGAGGCAATCAAACAGGGGAAATTTTAATGCATTCCTGAAAACTTCTCCGGTTTGCAACGTGAACACATAAGCCCAAAACATATTGTGTTTAAGCGATATTGATACTTTTTCTTGAAATAATATAAGAGTGAAAAGTACGAAACGAAGTACGAAGTGAAAACGTCGATGGCCGAGTGGTTAAGGTCGTTGCTTGCCATGCGAGAGGGCGCCAGTTCAAAACCAATGTGTTTTTCAAATTTGAAATTCATATGTACCATCATTCGACGCTTTAACGGTGAAGGAAAACGTCGTGAGGAAACCTGCACACCTAAGAAGAAATTCTTAGGTTGTGTAGTCGACCAACCCGCACTTGGCCAGCGTGGTCGACTAAGGCCTTATCGCCCTAGTTTAGGGTAAGCCCGTGCCCCAGCAGTGGGGACGTATATGGGCTGATGATGATGTTGATGAAAAGTACGAATGTCAATAGACGTAATAGTAGAGGAAGCTCGAAGAAGAAATAGGTGGATTGCTTGAGACATGATTTCGGAGTAAAAGCAGTAGACACTGAGCTGACGAATGACAGGCCCGAGTGGAAGAATAATAGATGTTGCGCCGACCCCACTTAGCGTTGGACAAAGCAGTAAAATGATGATGATGATGATCTTAAAATCACTACATGGTGTAGAAACAAAGTCGTTCTCGCTGTCTGTCTATCGGTAAGTATGTTAAACCAAACCAAAACCCAAAAACCTAGCTAAATGTTGAGCTTCAAGTTAGCTATAACTTTGATGATTTTAATCTTTTTTTATGTAATTTGTATGTGTCGTGTAACTGTATAAATATTTTTTTCTTTTTGTTCTTCATTACATACCTACATACATTTTTATCTTTCTTTCTTTCTTTCTTAATGAAGTTTTATTGACGAGAATATAATCAATCGACTGACTCGGTGGAACAGTGGTTAGTGACTCAGGTTCATAACCCACGGTTTCAAGAGTCGTGGGTTCGATTCCCACTCGGGTCAAATATTTGTGTGACAAACATCGGTGTTTGTTCCGTGTCTGGGTGTATTATTAAATATATATAAGTTTATTTGCGTATCCACTGTTGATCCTGATTTCCGTAACACAAGTGCTTAAGCTACTTACCACGGTTCAGATCAATGTATGTGATGTTGTGTAATATTTATATTTATATTTAATGACAGATCCAGCGTATCAAATATTCCTGGTACACTCTACCGCCGAACTTAGCTGTTGTATTAATATGTTGTTTGAACGAGTTCAGAATTTCGATTTTGAAGTTTGTTAAACGGTGAATAGGTATTTATGTAGGCTCGAGATGAAAGGCTTTGCTTCAAGTACGAGTATTAGTAACTTTGAAACAACTATTTTTGGGTATAAAAACTGTGATGTAATAAGATTTGAGACGTTTATTTATAGAACGACGTTTGGAACACTTTTATATCAGTCAATGAAGCTGTAAAGCAGTGAATTTAGGAAGTTCTCCGATGTGGATATAAAATATTATTTTTTCTAGCATTTCAATACAATATTGGACTCTTTGTATTGACGCTTAAAAGTGAAATTTAACAAAGAGGACTATCAAATAAAAAGCTTTTTTACTGGAATATTTAAAGTGAAATTAAGATTCCAAAAAGTATTATTGAATTGCCTTTGTATAAATTTATTAATCGTATCTTATGAAAAAAGAGCACTATAAATTAGAAGACTATTTGAATGATAAGAGTCCATGGATATGATGAGCTGCTCGCTTGGACATCCAAGAAATTATGTAACTTGTACATATTTTTATTATTAATTTGTAATTGACTAACGTGTGATTTGACATGCGAAAGAATTTCATGAAATCTACTTGCATAATTAATTATTTCATTAATCATTTTATGGCCAACATGACAACTAATGGTCTTTGTCAATTATAATTCTATTGTTTGCACGTCTCTCAATCACCTGAATTGCGTTACTCCAGTTACAAAACTCATTATATAATATTTATATAATTAGTTTATATTCTTCTTCTCTTCTTATCGTATGGTTGCTGAACAACCTGGTGTCAGAGTTTTTAAACCGCCCGTAGGCCTCTGTCATGGCTTCACACACCGTTGAAAAATTTCTCAGGTGTGCTGGTTTCCTCACGATGTTTTCCTTCACCGTTAAAGCGTCGAATTGGTACATATGAATTTCAAATTTGAAAAACACATTGGTACCTGGCGGGGTTTGAACTGGCGACCTCTCGCATTTCAAACCACCTTAACCACTCGGCCATCGACGCTTATGCTTAGCTAACGAATTGATGAGCTTACAAAAGTTACATGTAATATTTTTTGCTTACTCCATTAATATCAAAAAATATAGTCGCTTTTTTAATAAGAAAATTGGAGATGTCATCCTGCTCTACAAAAAATCAACGTAACACCCAAGTCACTTGCAGCATTTCGTTTATCATCGCCAACAATGCCGGTCCCTCAAAGAACGGTCTTACACAATCTTTGCTTGTTAATAATAGGGTAGTTTCCTAAGTCTGATTTTACATGCAATGTCACAATTAACAGTAAGATATAGGTAAATTAATAACATTAGTAAATAAATAAATAAATAAATAAATATCTGGGACATTTCCACACACGGTCATCTGACCCCAAACTAAGCAGAGCTTGTACTATGGGCGTCAGAGACTGATATACATACATAGATATAAAGTCAAATCCAAATTAAAATTTCTGACGAAATAAGACAACAATAGATATTTGAAGTTGGGTGGAAAAGTCCATTTCAAAAGTGCGAAAATTCTTCAAAAATACTATGCCATCTTATAAACTACAAAATTAGTTACTTACTTTTACTATGATAATAATATATAAATATTCATTCTCGCCCGGACAGTAGTCGCAGAAAGACGTGTTTTGCTTATTGCTTATAAGTCTTACTAATCGATTTTGGACCGTGTTTCGTTGGTAGCAGGGTGTAATTTCTGTTTATATGAAATTTTACTTAAGTGCTTCTACAAATTGCAAGTTACGCAGTTTTTTGTAGTATATGCAAAAAAGTCAGACAAAATGCTTCGGTCGCCATCTGGATTACAATCGAATTCTTCATCGCAGCCGAATCTCTATTTTGGTGAACAAGATGTTGAATCAAACAAAAATGTAAACGTGAGAAAACGCAAAATTCCCGACGATTTGAAGGATCTAAAAGAAGGACTGATGCAGACGTTCAAGGAGATGCTGAATTCGGAAATGGCCGAGTTAAAACTCCAAAACAGCAAAATACTCGATTCAAATGCGCAAATTCTAAAGCTACTTGAAGAAAATGCTGCTAAATATGCCGAGATTAATGACAGAGTTTTAGTTCTTGAGACTAAGCATGAAGCGGCCCTGAATCAAATCAATGTACTGGAAGATCAATTGAACGGAATCCAGAAGCAACTAATTAGAAAAAAGGTTGAAATAAGAAATATACCAAGGAAAGAAAAAGAAGATCTACACCAGATAGTCTGCAAGATATACAATACCCTGAGTATACAACCAGCCGCTGACTCCATGAATATTTATAGAAGAGGAAAAAATGATGGACCAATTATCATTGAATATGAGAATGTCAAAAATAAGGAAATCCTGTTGAGTGCAGCCCGAAAATACTATTCCAATAACAAAGAAAGTCCGTTATGCGCTGAAAATGTGGGGATTAGTGACTCAAGAGCACGGATTTATATATCAGAGTCCCTCACAGCTATGTCAAAGAAGTTACTGGCCGCTGCTAGAGAGTTGGTGAATACTGGATTGTACAAGTACTGCTGGGTGTCACGTGGGAACGTACTACTTCGCAAGGACGATGGTCAACCAGCCATCGTAATCAGCTCTCTACGTCAAGTGAACGACCTAACTGCCGCATGACTATCCGGTAAACATGAACAATGGCATAGATTCTGGTATTTGTTTGTAAACTTTATGGCATTGTTCTGTATTGATTCTTTGCATGCATGCTCTGTATGTTTATCTATATTTTTATCTAATATGTTTTGTGAACCATTTTATACATTATATTTATTCATTATCTACACCCAGACTACACTCAACTATTTGCACACTGAATACGTCACTCCTGCTCATGAGATGTGATCATTATCATCCGTTTGCATCGATTTGCAAATCTCAAAAACTCCTATCCTCAGCCAAAATTACTATGCTCTTACCAAAATAATTACTACAGGCATGGATAGTAGCGTGCTTGATGTTTTCACTGATGTAGATAGTAATATCAACGTTGGTGAATCATATTTGGCAGAGGATCCGGAGGACTTTTCGCAATACAAACTCAATAAAGAATGTTCGCTTAAAATTATTGTTCAAAATATACGAAGCATTAATAAAAATTTTGAAGATTTTAATGTATTCTTGAGCCGATTTAACTTTGAACATGACATAATAATCCTCACTGAATGTTGGCTACAGCATTCGGATCACATTCCAGTATTAAATAATTATAATAGTTTTCATACACACAGACACATTAATCAGAATAGTGGCGTGGTCATTTACTACAAAAGTCATTTAAAAAATGTCGTAGTATATGAACCAGATATAACGGACGCAGACTGCCTTGTGATGAAACTCTCTGAGAGTCATGTCTTCGTATGCCTATACAGATCTCCATCGTTTTATTTACTCAATGGGTTTCTTGACTCCTTGGATAAAATTTTGTCTGATCTTAAACATGTAGCTAATATTTACCTAACTGGAGATCTAAACATAGATATCAGCCAAAACAATGAAAATTCAAGATCTGACGAATATCTAGATCTCCTCGCTATACACTCACTTCTGCCCGGTCACCTGTTTCCTACCAGGTTAAATAAATGCATCGATCACTGTTTTGTTAAGTCATCTGATAAGGTCATAACAATAATCTGCAAATCATCTGTTACAGATCACAGTAGTCTATTTATTAAAGTACCGAATATGCAAAAACTTCATAGAGGAAACAGGCTCAGACAAGTGCAGAAAATTGATTATAATGAGGTTTATGGCAGGCTGCAGGAGGTAGACTGGAGTGAGGTTACGACGATAAAAGATGCTAACAAGGCCACTGAGAAATTTATTGCACATATTACCCATATAATTAAAAGTAGCACTAGGAAAATCTCAATTCCAAACAGAAGACAAACCTCTCAGCCCTGGATTACACCTGGTCTCTTGCGTTGTATGAGGTTCAGAGACATACTCCATAGAAGGCACTTAAAAAATCCCAATGACAAAGATCTAGAAATCACATACAGGCGTTACAGAAATCACTGCAACAACATTCTACACAGTTTGAAAAATACACATGATAAACTAGACTTGTGCAACAATAAAGGTAACATGAAAAAGACCTGGTCCGTGTTAAAGCGTGTATGTAATTTAGAATCACCTGGTAAATCGCAAGAACCTACTGAATTATTAAACATAAAAACGACTCCTCAAGAATCCATCGATCATGTTAACTCCTTTTTTGCGAAAGTTGGCTCAGATCTGTCTAATACTATCTTAGAAAGGCTAAATCTTACAGAGGTAGATCTTGTACAACAATACAAATGCAAGCAGTGCCCTGTGAACTCTTTTTATTTAATGGAAACTGACGAATTTGAAGTACACACATTGGCTATGTCTCTAAAAAATACACAATCTGCGGGATGGGATGGAATATCATCGGTGTTTATTAAAAAATATATTCACCAACTACTCGCACCCATGACACACATCTTTAACCTCAGTTTATCCTCGGGAATTTTTCCCAAGATATTAAAAGATTCCATTATTGTGCCGGTCTTTAAGTCTGGGGAGAGAGACAGTATCACAAATTATAGGCCTATATCACTATTGCCTACTATTGCCAAAATTCTAGAAAAAATAATCAATAATAGACTTGTTAATTACTTAGAAAAATATGATATTCTCTCAAAAAACCAATTTGGATTCAGAAAAGCCAAATCTACTGAAGATGCTATTGAAAGCCTCATAAGTAACGTGGTGATTAATCTAGATAACAAACAAAAATGCTTAGGTGTTTTCCTAGATTTGGCAAAGGCATTTGATACTGTCTCGACTCCCTTACTGATCTGCAAGCTGGAATCCATTGGAATACGGGGTATCCCATTAAATCTGTTAAAGGATTATCTATGCAACAGGACCCAGACAGTCAAAATTGGGAATAATTTCAGCTCAAGAGAGAATATCAGTTTTGGTGTGCCACAGGGTTCGGTACTGGGCCCAACATTATTTCTGGTCTACATAAATGGTCTCTGCGATATGGTGATTCCCGATGCAAAAGTAATTACTTTCGCTGATGACACAGTTATTGTTTTCCGGGAGTCATCTTGGTCACGTGTTAAAAACATCGCTGAAAAGGGTCTTCGGGATATTATAAAGTGGCTTGACTTTAACCTGTTGTCTATTAATGTAAAAAAAACACAATATATTGCTTTTGCTATGAGGAAAAATACCCTGCCTAATCCGGATTTTACATTGAAAGCTCACTCATCCAACTGTACTTATTATAATAGTTGTCAATGTCCTTTATTGGATTCTGCAAGTAGTGTTAAATATCTAGGCTTAGAAATTGATAATAATTTGAACTGGACAAATCATGTAAATAAACTTAAAAATAGAATACGCAAGCTTATACCGATATACAAAAGAATAAGAAACTTGAGAGACGACAAAACAAACAAAATAATATATTATACCCTATGTCAATCAATGATTAATTATGCAATTTCTGCTTGGGGTGGCGCTAGAAAAAATACACTTCTAATTATAGAAAGGGCTCAGCGTCTAATCCTGAAAGTATTAACATTTAAAAATTACAGATATCCTACTACAAAACTATACAAGGAGTTCGATGTACTGAATGTGCGTCAATTATACTTAAAAAATATTGTACTTCGGCAACACTCTAAGGAACAGTCAAAAAAATCGGCCAGACGTACTCATGAGGTATATGAGGTACCTGCGTGTAAAACCTCGTTCGCTCAATTTTTTCACATTTTTCGTGCTCCATTAATGTACAATCGTATTAGTAAAATGAAACCGCTACAAAAATTTAACGAGATTTGTTTGCAAAAGGACACTGGATGAATTTTTGGGTGGTTATGACTATGAGCGAACAGAAAAGTTCATGCAAGTGTGTAAATAACTAATAGTGTAGGCATATAACACTTTTATATAAATGTTTTTAAATTATATATGTGTATGTATGTATGTGTGTGTATGTGTATATTTATATATGCATTGCAAGTATGCACATGTCATTTTCAAGATATAGTAATATTATATATTTTATGTATAGTCATT
Organism: Maruca vitrata; assembly: GCA_039566165.1. Classification (NCBI taxonomy): domain Eukaryota; kingdom Metazoa; phylum Arthropoda; class Insecta; order Lepidoptera; family Crambidae; genus Maruca; species Maruca vitrata. Next base: position 718,741 of record CM076935.1, on the reverse strand, counting down.
ATTGTTTTATATGTACTACAGATACCATTATATAAATAATATATAATTATAGATAATTTCATATGTCGGTTCACATTATATAATATATTCATAAATTTAAGTGTTCTCATTATATTTACTTAAATAGATGATGTGTAAACATTGAACAAATTTTCGCCTAATTCTGTGGTAAAACTATAAATGTTATGCAACTAAAAAATGTGCAATATCTGTTTGTTTTGCGTATACTACACGGAGCGCCCGAGTCCTTATCGCTTTCTTTTGTCTAATACAATGGGGCGCACACCGGCGCGCGCGCACCTCTTTTGTACTAATACAAAAGAGTTTAACATTTTAACTTAAATAATATTAGACATTTCTATTTTCTCCGCAGAAAAAAGGCACTTATTAATTTTGTCTTAAGGATGGTAATCCCGGAGTGTGAATCTTACCTTGCCGTAACACAGTTTGTAACTAGCACGGAAGGTAATGAATTACTTCTTCTGTATACCTCCAACATTATGAACAATTTTGTATGATTTTGTTTTTTGCTCGCTGTGCCTATCTTCTCTCATTATGAATGTACCGTATTTTGCCTATACGATCTATAAAATAGTTGTAAATCACGGTAATCATTGTGAAGTATATCGCTATTGTTTACGTAGCGAACATTTGTAGCAAAGTATAGTATATAAATTTAGGTATTATTGATTAGTGCACAGCATCTTTATATCTTTATAAGTTTAGTTATTTTAATATTATGTACCTATGTATGTGGTATACTCTGTAATGTTCTTTTGAATAATAAAAAAAAAAAAAAAAAAAAAAAAAAATATATTCGTAAACGCAATATTTGATATACACCGTGAAATTTTAGTGGTTGTTTTCCCGTGGCAGAACGATTTGCCTTTAGTAATACTATCGAATCATGCAAATAATTCCTCGAAAAACAATTAATTTTTTCAAATTTTCAAAATAATCATTTTCTAACTGGAAAACGAGAGAAGCTTTCGTTCTTTTATAAGATGTGACGTAATCAGGTACTGCTTGCCGCATGAAATCAATGCTTAAAGCTGAAGAAGCTCGACACCCTAAGTCATAAAGCGGTTCGAACGTGCTTTCGAGTTTCGGTTAAACCTTTCGTAAAACCGGCATTTATTGATTTTAACAAAAAATAACTACACAAATCTATTGTACTACTAAGATAGAATCATTTTACTGCGGGAAAACAACCACTAAAATTTCACGGTGTAGCTGCCGAACAAAGTTCTTACGATATGCATACAGTATAACAGTGTGACGTCATAGCGTGTTGCGACATTTGTATGAAGCGTTTTGAGCTCGCCCAAATGATGTTCTATTGAAACTGAAAATCTCGGGGAGTTTTCCAAATATCAATCTATTCTTTTAACAGTATCTTTACACCACAACCACCACCCGTGGGTAATGGGTAAAAGGTGATGGAAGAATTCGCATTGGTGACTAATTGCCTGGATAGCTCAGAGGTTAGAGCAACCGCCGCGAAATCGGGAGGTCCGGTGGTTCAAGTCCCCGTTCAGGCGGGGTCATGAATGCGATTTTTTTCAAATTTTAAATTTAGTATCTTTTCAATTGTGGCCCATTCATCTATATCAAAATAAAAAAATAGGCAACTACCCTATTCCCCTTATCTCTCGTTGCACGAAGCCCTAGTTGCATCAAAGGGTCCTGCTAGTTCACGACATCCAGAGTAAGGGCTCAAGTGGACGCTAACAATGGCACCTGCCATCACCTAAATAGGGCTGGCAAAGATGAAATGCATATTTGATTAGCCGAGGAGAGCTGACTTTAGTTCGGCTTTGTTCGTGAATTTTTAATTTCGCTTGTCTGTTCTTGGAAGTGGGTTAAATCTGGTCTGAACACGAAGTTATGTATTCAATAGGTTTGTACCTAGAAGTTGGGTTCAATGTTGAGGTTTGATGGACCTGCTTGTTGTGGATGGCTGGATTGATGTTCAAAGTTAACTTTACTGTAGCTCTTCCTTTTAATTTAGATCAAGAGTGAAGATAGATAATGTCTTTTAGTAATTTTCTGAGTATTTGTATATGTTTAGAATACGTCAGATATAATAATTATATGAATTTGAAGATCCATAAAATTTCTTAAATGTAATTGCATGCGGAAGTTTCAGATATATTGCAAGTCTGATTATAATTATTACAATTCTTACGAGTGTATTAAATTATTATTAGTCTTTATGGGTCTACACGCCACATAAGGAGTAGCAAATACATAGCTGCTCTAATATTTAGCGTAATGGAACGCGAAAGTGGTAAAATCTTACGTATTTTTAAATGATTGTTAAAGGTCATAGTCGAAAGGTCAAAGGTCATAGGTCAGAGGAACATATCAGCTCGGAAAGGAATTGTCACAGTTCCGCCTCGTGTCTCCAGGCGGGGTGATAACTTAAGGTTTCCAATTAGTGTGCATTGCACACTAGAGAGTAGTAGGGAGTTTCATACAAAGAATATTAAAAGCCAGAGTTCATACGTTTACGTTCTCTTTACGTGTTGATATGTGTGCTCCGACCTTTACTAGGATTTTAAGATAGATAAAGATGAAAAGACAGTTCATACTATTAGGGCAAAAGCTACACTCTTTATTTTATTTATTAAAAGACTCTCAGGATGGCTCTACTCCATAATGATGGTAAGCGGTTGTGAGGTACCACATATGAGGTCAACCGGCACAATAGACCTTATTGAGCCTATCGAACTGAAGGCCTGCTTAAATGCGGTATCACGCCTGTAGAGCCTAGGATTATAATATATGGGGGAGGGTAAACATGAGCTGGAAGTCCGTGCCTTAAAGGCACAGGGCTAAAAAGAGGAACAGAATCTCTTTAAACTTACTATAAAAGTTACTTCTTTACTTGACAAACTAAGGAGATGACGAGAATGTCACAGAAATATAAGGCAGCCCTAGCCATCGCCCCTGGGCGGTAGGGACATAGAATTTTAAAAAACAGCACCGACTCCTGTATTGTTCACGCTGTATATTTAATAGAGCCCTTGTTTGCCGGAGTATTGTCGTGCCTAGAGGATTATATTCGCCAATGTCATGTTGAAACAAGTCTGCGCACTCGACTTTCCTTATTGTGAGAATCTACTTTCGTGCTCCGTCTTATGTCGTTTGAAGATGAGGTTGTACGATTTTCGTAAATTGGAAATCTCTGGATTCATATTCTAGTGCAATAAAACGTTATGATATAATATATGACATTGTATATCGACGGCAGGAAGCGGAAATGTCGTATCTGAAAAATTTGGAAAAAATACTTTTCAATGTAGTGTTGATAAGAAAAAAAAGCCGTGTCGTCTTTGTAGGTTAAAAAAATATAAAGATTATTAATACTTTCAGTCGCGGTCATGGTATTTACTGTCTTTGAGTTTTCTGAAAGGAAAATATTGTTAACAACGCAAAAAAGTAGTGTCAACCGTTGCCATAGGGCTTATCTAGATGTTGCACATATTTTAAAATCATTATTGTATATTGGTGTAATGTATAATAAATAAAGCGTCACCGCTAGTTTGTCTTGGTCTACCTCTAGCACTGTAATCTTATCCGACTCAGATGCAGTTTTTTTGTGTAGCAAACTCGTAGCAAAGGCAAACTTAGGTTTATATTTTGGCATGTTGAAAGTTCATTTAGCCAATCATCCCTTTCCCGCTGCCTATCCAATGTCCTTTTAGATAAAAACTCTCCCGACCTACCTGCAATTCCGGCCGAATCGTTAACACAAATTGGCCGTTAAAGCCAAAACAAACGCAGTTAGGTGGCCAGCGTATCCCCTCATAGTTTTATCCCAAAATTATTTCCTCTCTCATTAGCTTGATGAGTTGCTGGCCCGAGGGAATGAGTAGCTGACACAGTATAACTGGTGGCGGTGAAGGGAAAGTTCACAATTAGCTGTTTTTTTCTTGTAAAGTGACTTTCAGGATAAGCATACTCCAGTAGATATTAAGCGGTCGTGAGATCTATATATGAGGTCGACAGGCACAATAGACTCTCAAACAAATAGAGTCTTGACTTGAATAAAGAATTGAGTAAGATAAAGCATTGATATTTTCTTTGAATTCAATGTCAAACAAAACTTTGAAGTCAAATAAAACGAACATACACGTAATTTTAATTAGGTATATCGACCAAAAATCATGGCATAGACAATATAAATAAATATATATTACACAACATTACTTACATTGATCTGATCCCGTTGTGATCAGAAGCATCAATGGATACACAAATATACTTAAAATATACTTGATAACACACCCAGACATGGAAAACAAATATTTATCCCGGGTGCTAATCGAACCACTCGTGGAGCTTAAACATAAATTTCGTCTCATATTTTTATTCTTTTTCACATAAAACATGCACCTGTTTCACCGCCATCGCTCCTACACTGCCTCGTTTATTGTGTTTGCGCACCTATCCGGCGTTCCCGAGCTTTGACCAGAGCTTTTTTCATTAAGCCCCTAATTTCGGATATTTATCTGGCTAGGGAAATTACTAAGGCATATGAAGTGCACGTTGGTTGGCTGCGGTTTTAGAGAGTAAGTATGCAGTTGCCTGCATTTTTAGGTGGAAAAAAGGTGCTAGTATTTCGATAGAGTATGTAGGTGCGTGAATTTTTAAGTGGTAAGAAAGGTGTTTACCCAAGTATTGCGGGCTTAACACGTAGAAAATATAATAACTACCTAGTTTATTAAATGATCTAGTTTATTACACAGTTTTAAGATATAATATCAGTCTCTGACGCCCATAGTACAAGCTCTGCTTAGTTTGGGGTCAGATGACCGTGGAAATGTCCCAGATATCTATTTATTAATTATCAAATCACCTAGTTTATTACATGGTAACTTAACAAAACTAAACACAGTAAGCAATGTTGGTAAGTACAAGTATCTGGTAGTGAGATCCACTTAAGAGGTCGTCAGGCACAATAGACTTTATTGAGTCTGTCGCATTCGCCCTGAAGGCCTGCTTAAATACCGCTTCACCCGCCTGAAGAGCCCAGGATCATAGGAGGAATGGAAAACATGAGCTGGAAGGGCATTCCATGCCTTAATGGCACGGGGCAGAAAAGAGGAACTGACCTCTTGGTCCGAGCCACCAGCGCCTGCATTGTATGTGGATAGCAGCGCTGTCCAGCACATGTAGTTCAGGAGAGGAAAGGGGATGGTCATGAAATCTTTTTGTGAGACTCATTTGAGTAATTTTTGACTGATGTAGATATTTGTTAAAACTTACAATATAGGTGGGAGACATTTTGTCGACCGGTTGCTGTTACCACCATACAGTTGTGTAAAACCCGCCAAGTGACTCTGACCTCTCTCGGTCAGGTCGCGTTCCGGGATCAGCATTGTACAAACCGGAGCCAGGGGGGACCATTGTTGCGGCAAGCGCCGGACCAGTGGAGTCTTAGCGGCGGTATTGTGCGGGCGGAGCGGGTCAGCCCACCGGTGCGGGGGCCCTTCCGTCCGGCGGACTGGCCAACTCGGACCCGCACAGCTCAATACCAATGCGAGACTCCACGCCTTGTCTCGTTGTTGCCGCAGCAGTGGTCTCCTTTTTCACGGCTTTCAGGGTGAGTGCGACAGACTCAATATGGTCTATTGTGCCTGTCGACCTCATATGTGGATCTCACTACCGCTTACCATCAGGTGGAGTGAGGTCATCTTGTTAGCCTTTTATAAAAAAAAAAAAAACTTACCTATTACTTGTGTGTTCCTTTGCTGACACCTAAATAAAATATCCCACAAAAGCCAATTCAATTTACCTTCTTGTACGAGTTCCTAAACTTATGTATTATATTGACCTTTGAATGCGAGGAAAAATAATTCGTTCCATACAAACTCTATACACATATTTGTCCCAAAGTTATTATGGTCAATAAAAGAAAATGAGCATTCCCCAGTTCGTATTTCAACGGACCCAAATTAGCTCTTGAGTCGACGCAGTAAAGGTCACCTCGTTTGAGTTATATCTGGGATCGTGTTTTGCCAGGGTTAGCAACTGTAGATATCATATACTTAATATTTATATGCCATATTCAGCCCATATGCGTCCCCACTGCTGGGGCACGGGCCTACCCTAAACTAGGGCGATAAGGCTGTGAGTCAAGACTGGCCAAGTGCGGGTTGGTTGACTACACCTAAGAATTTCTTTGTATGTGTGCGTGCAGGTTTCCTCACGATGTTTACATTCACCGTTAAAGCGTCGAATAATCGTACATACATATGAATTTCAAATTTGAAAGAAACGGTGACCTCTCGCATGGCAAGCAACGACCTAAACCACTCGGCCATCGAGGTTGTTTTGTGATAACTGTAACATAAATGCTTTAGCGTCTTAGTTCGGAATCAGATCAATGCAGACTTTCTAAGTAACCTGCCGTTTGTTTGACCTGCGCAGTAAAATTATTTTTGTTGCCTAAAGATTCGTAATTCTGTGTATATTAGTGGCGTATCCACAAATCATGTCATATCATCAATACTAATGCATTTATATATTTAGGTGAGGACGCAAGTAAATATTATAATCCAAACAGATATAGTCACACGGAGAATTCTTTAGTTACAATTTCACAAGACAAGTGTATTTTACAAATACCCAAAATATCAAAAGGTAGACAACCCTGTAATATTTTACCTTATCGACTTATCCTCATAAAAGGGATATGCCTGCGGCTAAAAACATTGGGACAGTACCTAATTCCAATTTTCTAAACTCGATAATATTTTGCAACAATCTGGAAGCTAATTGAACGCAAATATTTTGCATAAAGTTATTTTGTAATTTGTAAAACTTATTTATTTTTGGGATGAGACTTTACCTGGAAAGTGAATATAACCACACTGTATGGGGTATTAGGTATTTGGTAACTGCCTCGTTGGTCTATTGGTAGCAAGCGCTGCGTAAGGACCGAGAGGTCCCCGGTTCGAGTCCGGGGTCGGGCAAAATTTGTGTGAGTTTTTCTGTAAAGAAATCACTCAGCCCGGAGTTAGGAAGTTGGCGGTTGGACGCCCGTGCCTCGGAAAGCACGTTAAGTCGGTGGTCCTGCGCCCGATCTCTCATCGGTCATGTCGGATTGCCGTCTCACCGAACTATGAGAGTAAGGGAACAGAGAGTGCACTTGTGTTTGCGCTCACACTTGTGCACTATAATATGTCCTGCGCACTGAATTGAGATCGACCGCCATGACCGAAATCGGTCGGACGCCTTATTAGGTATTTGGCTAATTTGCAACATGATGTTTGGTTAACAAGAGTAATTATTGAGCTTCTCGCTGGAGTATTCTCGGTAAAATCAGTCATAATATCCTTCCGACTAAATTGACGATATAAATATAACACGTGTTTTAGCAAAGCTTTTCTTTAAGAAGAATTAATGCGAAACTTTTATACATCATTCCGTTCCTTACTCGTCAATACAAAAGGTGTGGAACAGAAAACGTGCCTGCGAAGCTTTGAGACAGCTTTTACCCGATCACGCCCTAAACTTCAATCAATTCACTTTTCTCTCGGAAATTACGTTTCCCCCTGTATAAGAATATCGGCACTGTAATCCGTATGCTGATATAAATTCGTAATTTTCAAATCGATTCTATAACCTGGCAGCTTTTTTTTTTCCTAACATACGATGTTGGCTTGGAGTAGTCTCGTCATCATCACCGGACTTGCGGAGGGGGCGGATGGCTATCAAACCTTTAGGTCCAACATACGATGATGGCTTGGAGTAGCCTCGTCATCATCACCGGACTTGCGAGGGAATGGATGGCTTTCACCCTTAGTACCCTGGCAACCTAATTTGTGCTGTTGTGTATAAATACGGTACGGTGGAATAGTAGTTAGAGAGGTTCGATTTCCACCAGGGACAAAATATTTGTGTCTGGGTGTGTTATTGTATATATTTAAGTTGAATTGTGTAAACCATTTTGATATCCGTAACACTAGTGCTGAAGCAAATTTGGTTTCAGAACAATCTGTATGTGATATTTTTTATTCTTTGAGTGTTATTTTCCTCTAAAAAGGCTAACTTAACATATAACCTGCTCTCAGCATTATCAATGAAACCTCAATCTTCATCATCATCATTAGCCCATATACGCTAGGGTGGAGCGTCAAAAAAAATTTTTGATTTTCAAATTTGAATAGCATCAATTTGTTGTATTGTACTCCCAATCGTACGAGAAAAATAATAAAAAAAATATTGGAACCCACTTTTAGCCCTCTACTGCCGCTTGAAGTTTATAAAAAATTTTGAAATCGACCCATTATAAAGAAATTCATATACAATGAAATAAACAATCATTTTATTATTATTGTGATTTATAAAATCCTTTACATCATAAATATTATAATAAGTGGTCCATATATTGGTCAATAAATAGCTAACATATCATAATACTACGCCAAATTTATTATAAAAAAAACAAAATAGTGGGTTATTTTGTAAGTAGAGTTGTTTAGTTTAAATGTTTTTATGGTGATGTTATTTACATTTCTATCTTCACGTTAACGTTAGTCCTATGATATTTATTGTGTGATTCAATTCGCTTTATATTATGAGTTTAAATTAATAAAATACCTATGTTATAATGTCTAAGAGAATTTTGCGAAACGAAGCAGATTGCCCCATTTTTGGACCGCCTTGTTTGATTAATAAATCTTTGCTTCCAACTGTAGCAGATACTTTAAAGCATATTATTTTTGTTATAAACAAAGAAAAAGAGAAAAGTAATGAATAAAGTAAAGCAGCCTCCTATTTCTGTGTGTTTTCAATATAGTTTCAAGAGATATTATTGAAGTGTGGACTACGGCATCATTACCAACTGTTACCATACGCGTGAAACGAATGGTGAAAAGCAATTATATAAAATATAATTTTATATAATTGCTGATAAAAACTTACATTCTCAGTACAGATTAGAAATATTTATACCAAATGTAAGAAATATTTATACCGCTGTAAGCAGCGGATTATGTTCCTGAGATTCGTCCAACAAAAATCCAGGTTAAATGGCTCATGCGCGATGGTTGACAACAGCTAACAGAATCTTGAGACTATAATATGTTTCCACACTCAATCCTTCAACACTTCAATTAAGAAAGCTCACAGAATATATTGTTAAAAATTATGCTCACGTTTGGTTTTCTATAAAGAAATAAAGTAAATTTAAACGAGACCCAATCCACGTATATAAATTTTCCCGAAACCTTAGCTCTGACGTTAAGAAGATTATTGATCCAGGTATACAAAGAAATTTTCATCACATTGCAGCATATCCTGAAAATCTTTTATTAGATTATGTGATACGATAATCGGCCACATATAAAAGAATTGGCAATAAGACGAATAATCGCAGTCAGAAAAAGTCAACAATCTAGGATAAGAATATCCAATCAAAAACATAAATGTGAAATGAGAGCCAAGTTCAATATTGACTTGGTTGTTGACTTCAGCGACAAAAGAAGTGAGATCTAAATGGGTGCCAAGTTAAATGGTCAACCCAGAAATTTATTTATAAGTAACACCATAACATACTATCATATCTTCTTATAACATAAGATAATGTATGGTGGTAGCCTATGAAGGTCTGTCTTGGCTAGTTTCTATAAACCTACCAACGTATTATTATGTTCGCTTGCTAGTTTCTACCAACAATCCAAATTTTCGGAATTATAAAATAAAAAACGACAAATACTTGTAGGCTTAGAACTTGCGACGGCTATAATTCATATATGAAAACTAGCCAAGACAGACCTTCATAGGCTACCACCATACATTATCTTATGTTATAAGAAGATATGATAGTATGTTATGGTGTTACTTATAAATAAATTTCTGGGTTGACCATTTAACTTGGCACCCATTTAGATCTCACTTCTTTTGTCGCTGAAGTCAACAACCAAGTCAATATTGAACTTGGCTCTCATTTCACATTTATGTTTTTGATTGGATATCATTACTTTTTGTAGAAAAGTATATATCATCGTAACGCCGTGGGTCCTTTGAAAAGGACAAATTCAAAACTAAAACTAGACTTTATGTAGGTACCTACCCTAAGTAATAAATATGAAAACCGACTATAAGTACCTACTCTTAATGGTAAATAAGTAAGTATACCTAAATATATACTTAGTGCTCTGCCTTCCCCGGTATATAGGCGTTATTAGGCACTAATTAGGTATTTATGTTAAGCGTTCATAATAGATCCTAACCTAATTATTAAAAAATGCCAGTTATTTATTTTTTCCTTTGTATTCATGTAATTACCTATCTGCATACCAAATTTTAACTCTCTAGGTCATTTGGAACTGGGTTAGAATTTTGATCTGTCAGTCAGTCAATGATAAAAATGAGGATTTTTGGACATTAATATCTAAATAACTGTTTGAGATAAGCTTATGAAATTTAGAACACATATTTATCTCGCAAGTCACAATATATGAGCCAAATTTGATACGTTTATGTGAAATAGTTTTTGATTTATGAGGGGTTCAAAAGTGGTTCCAAATGGTTCGTGTAATATTACACACGGTGCGGCTCGCCAGTTCTGTTTCTTGAACCTTGGCTTGACACGCTACCGCGTGTCTAGATTTATTTAAAGTCTATACTGATATGATTGTATGAAGTGAATGACAAGTAACGTCTCCTCTAATAATAAGGGATATCAGTGACATAGAATTGGAAAATCTACTTACATTTGACTTGCCAACTATGGTGGAATTGCCGTATTAACCTTGTCACACACAAGCGGCAGAACAAGACAGGAGTGTAAAAATGGTCACTGAAGTATTAACTACAGTTTCTGGGGGAAAAAGCCAGAGATAGTACTGCATCAGAACCCTGCTTTGTTGTTAATATTGTGTACATAAAATAAGCTATTAAATTGTAAATGTTGTTCTGAGTGGATACCTGGTGACCTATAACACAGGTTATTTTGTTAACCTACTTCAGGCACAAGCGATCCTCAACCTAAACTACAGGTTAGGTTGAGGATCGCTTTAGTCAACTACAATAATGTAACTTGAGGTTGATGGTGAGAAATTAATATTTTTATTTATTTATTAATAGGTAAATTCGTTCTAAAATAATATCATGGTCAATAATGCCATATTTTAAGACGAAAATAAATTATGTAGTACCCAAAAAGAATTAATGATTTTCGGATTTTTTTTTCGATTTTACCACTTTTTGCATTTCAATTTCGTATTTTTGTTTTGAGTTTTTTTTTTCAAAAATGATATTAATATAAAATTGGTTTCTTTTATTATATTCTGAATGTTAAAATATACTGTAAATTTGATTTTTGTACCATTATCTTTATGTTCAAAAATATGCCGTATTTGATTTTTTTTTTGTAACTTTAAGCTTAGGTAGAGGGCTAAAAAATATGTCAAAAAAAATAAAAAAATATATAATTACATATAATTTAACCAAATGCAACTTTCTGCAAGTATTCAAAAACGATTCGATTACTTTTTTTTTTCTCCATACATTGACGCTCCACCCTAATATACGCCCCCACTGCTGGGGCACGGGCCTACCCTATACTAGGGCGCTAAGGCCTTAAGTTACTCAACCACGCTGGCCAAGTGAAGTTTGGTTGACTACTGACACAACCTTAGAATTTCTTCGTAGGTTTCCTCACTATGTTTTCCTTTAAACTTATACACGTATTGCCCTAATAATACAAGTGATATTGAGACGTCCTATCCTGCATAATATAACCAACGTCTGCCACTCAAAATACCATACGAAAATACCTCCGAACTTATTCAGTACCTTTCAGAGTACCCACATCAACTAACTTTAGCCGCAGGAATAATAAAATCAGAGTACCAATTTTCCCGGGCCCATAAATAAAGGTTTTCATCAATAAACCACAGGCGACCAAAAGCAGAACTGACGGCCCGTGATAAATTCTGACACGTGGAACATAATCTAGGGGGATTTACCTACATTGGCTGAAGGCGCTTTTGCTATCTTCGTTTGGAGTTGGCTAAGACGTGTAATGTTATAGAGATGTTTTGTTTATGGTCGGTTCTTTTTCATTTTTTCTCAAGCGCTAGATGGCGCTTTTGATACGTTCTAGGGCCAAAAGTTTCGATCCCAACCCGGAACAAGTATTTGTGGGTTGAACATCTTAGCTATAATACTATAAGAGGTAAAATACGATATATATGGAGATAATACTCAGTATCTCTCTGGACTATTTTTTCATACATCATCATCATCATCAGCCCATACACATCCCCACTGCTGGGGCACGGGCCTACCCTAAACTAGGGCGATAAGGCCTTAGTCGACCACGCTGGCCAAGTGCGGGTTGATCGACTACACATCCTTAAAATTTCTTCTTAGGAGCACTCCTAAGAAGAAATTCTTCTTTGCTTGTGACATCGTGAGGAAACCTGTGCAGGTTTCCTCACGATGTTTCATACATACAAGCAAAGAAGATAACTTTTGTGTATGTGTGTGTGCGTTCTTGTGTCCTTCCTTGTTCAGTAAAACATCATGCCATGATTGAAATACTTAACTTGTGTTTAAATCACTTTGAAGCTTCAAACTCACGGCTGTTTCGCATCAGGTGCAGTAAGCTCATCCTGAACATAATCAAAAAAAGAAAAAATATATCATAAACTCATTCGAACGTAAATTAAATCCATTTCAAAGGCTACACGTCTGTTTTTTTTTTATAATAGGCTAACAAGATGACCTTACTCCACCTGATGGTAAGCGGTAGTGAGATCCAAATATGAGGTCCACAGGCACAATAGACCATAAATGAGCCTGTCACACTCACCCTGAAGGCCTGCTTAAATACCGTTTCACGCCCCGTCTGAAGAGCCCGGGATCATAGGAGGTGTTAGTTTTAATGATAACTATTTTTGAACGTCATTTATTGAGCACATATTATTAAAATTTACAAAATGACGTGTAGGTACGAATACTTAAACAAAATCATGTTTCTCATAATTCGATTTAATTTCGATTTGATCAAAATTATCGGGCGGCAGCGTGTCCATCTCTCAGATGGACTAATTAAATTCTACGTTCTAAATACATTTCGAAGCTGTTAGCAAAAGCTCCATCAAATAGGTTCCAGTAATTAGAATATTGGTTGCTATTACGGTCACTTAAGCACATGTTGAAGCAAAATCTATTTAATACTATGCGTTTGAATTTATACCCTTGCCGGAGAATTCTTTACTAATTATGCCCTTGCTTATAGTATAAACGTTACTGTAGCTGACTGTGTGTCATTCATGCTAACCGATTTTTATGAAATCTAGTACATAGATTGTCTAGAGACTGAGAAAGGGGATTGGCTTTTTAACTGAATGCGCTATACACCGTGAAATTTTAGTGTTTAGTTTTTTTATTAAAATCAATAAATAAATAAAAAAATAATAAGGCGTCCGACCGATTTCGGCCATGGCAGACGATGTCAATTGAGATCAGCCAAGTGCGCAGGACATATTATAGTGCACAAGTGTACGCGCAATCACAAGTGCACTCTCTATTCCCTTACTCTCATAATTCGGTGAGACGGCAATCCGACATGACCGATGAGAGATCGGGCGCAGGACCACCGGCTTAACGTGCTTTCCGAGGCACGGGCGTTCAACCGCCAACTTCCTAACTCCGGGCTGAGTAATTTCATTACAGAAAAACTCACACAAATTTTGCCCGACCCCGGACTCGAACCGGAGACCTCTTGGTCTTAACGCAGCACTTGCTACCAATAGACCAACGAGGCAGTTGAAAAAAAAACTTAACGTTGGGCAGGCAAAAATCAATAAATACTGGTTTTACGAAAGGGATAAAAAGAACTCAAAAGCACGCTTGAACACATCCACTAAAATTTCAAGGTGTATAAAGCAGCCCTTCGAAATCGACTGACTCGGTGGAACAGTGGTTAGTGACCCAGATTTACTACCTACGGTTCCAAGGTTCGATTCCCACCCGGGACAAATATTTGTGTGACGAACAGTGGTGTTTGTTTCGTGTCTGGGTGTGTTATTAAATATATTTAAGTATATTTGTGTGTCCATTGTTGATTCTGATATCTGTAACACAAGTGCTCAAGCTACTTACCACGGGATCAGATCAAAAAAGTATCTTATATCTGGTAACCTCGTCTGGGTCATAAATAAAGGTTTCCATCAATAAACCAACTGGCTCAGCTTACGATCCGCCACGTGACGTCATAAAGGGTCCCGTACCTCGATATTTACAATCTGACTAGCCTGTTACCGTTATTTTGTTGGTGAGAAACGCAAAATTTTAAAAAAATGCACTCCGGGAGTGTCGGCGAAGTGAAAACTTGAATATTAAACGTAATATAATTTAAAACTATGTATATAAAATCCGTCATTTGCTTTATGATTTAGAAGATTATCTGTAATTTTTATTTAAGAGTTGTGGATTTTGAATAAACAAATACATACACATACATACATACATACATAAAATCACGCCTTTTTCCCAGATGGGTAGGCAGAGATCACTTCCAGCGATCCACTTTTCACTTCTGTGGGAAACGTGACGTGACGGGCTGTGGACCACGTCGCCGCCATTCTGCCTTGTGCATTGTTTTAACAAGGTCATAGCGTTCCCACGAGTAGCAAGGATATATGACGGGGGAAGGAAAAGGGGAGGAAGGATATTATCGCCTCGGATGATTTGGACTGAGTCGATAGTAGCTCGAGGAGCCGGGGTCGCTTACTCGTATACCGTTCACCAACCACCGGACAGATAGTTGTGACTGGCATCCCCTGACTTATAAACAAATAAATAGTTAAATAAGTACAAAACATTACGCTTTTTCGATCAGCATCACGTGACCCTGACGCGAGTCTGGATGTTTTTACCCATCACAAAAAGTGCACATCGCCGTTAAAGAAGTTTTTACTTTTTCCCAAAAATATCTTAAACAATACTGTAGTAGCGCTCTTCACCGAATAGTTGTGTTGAAGAACTTGCAAGCTTTATGGCATAAGCAATTTTGGACTACGATCTTTGTAAATGTACAATTTGACGTTCTGGAAAATGGTCTCATTGATTGTAGAATGTTTTGTGTGCGTAAAAAAGTATGTCTAAAAAAGTAAATTGGACCGTCTATTTGGATTACTAAAACTGTCTCGATACTATATTTTATCACAATCGGCAGTTAATCGTTTTTTAACAAGTCAAAATCAGTCGTTTTAGATGGCAAAGCAAAAATAAGAATAGACAAATGTAGAAGATATTAATATGAAATTAGTAGAAATTCAAAGCAAACAAACCAGCCTACTTTTTAAGTATAAAACCAATATGAAAAATTCATTCACTTCAAAGCCATATTTCAATGAATTATAAAAAGTATGATTTTAGACTTTCGCGTTCCATTACACTAAATATTTGTCTTTATGGGTCTACACGCGTTATTAGGAGTAGCAAATACACAGCTACATACTGCCCGACGTTTCGACTGGGTTACACCAATCTGACTACGATAATATAAAAAGTATTTACCCGTGCGAGTCCAGTGTCGCAAGCGTATAATAAATAAGTAGGCCTTCGAAAAGAAAAAAGAAAAAAACTGTCATTTTAATACTCCCAGAGGACATAGAATCGTAAAAGTATTCCCAAACCCTATTAAACACCTGTTATAACTCAGTGCTCCCTAAAATAGCTATTTTATGCGACTAGTATAGTCACAGGAAATGAAGAAACAGTGGAGCAAAGTATTTTAGAAAAACTGGTGAAATAAACGTTATAATGACTAATAAAGCTAAGCAAATAATTTCAGTGTGACAGTATAAAAAAAAGCAACGTTAAGCTTTTTTTTTCGGGAAATTACATTTTTCTACACAGATTACCAGTCTTTCAAAATATGAATAGTCTGTTTAAATAATACACATGACAAGATCCCTTTTAATGGTGAGAGCCATCCGCTCCCCCGCAAGTCCGGTGATGATGACGAGGCTAATCCAAGCCATCATCGTAAGTTAGTTAGGAAAATAGGACAAGATCCTAATTACACCGAATTAAATGTTAGCTGTAACCATGTTGTGCATATCTGTAATAGATGTAAGCATTAGAATATTTATTTTATAATGCATTACATTGTTGATGTGCCTTAAATAAATAAATAAATTACACATGTATGCGGTCCATAAATAGTGTACACAAAAAAATACATTCCGTCGAATTGGGAACCTTCTCGTTTTTTGTAGTCGGGTAAAAATTGGATAAACGATATATGAAGATGATATATGAAGGCTGTTTTTAGTAAATTTGATGTACAATGTTTTTGTTTGCTAGTTAAAATGGAATTGCGTCACTGTATTTTTCTACACCGAACCGAGTTAAACCGGCCCTATAAATCAGGCTCCGTCGATACTTTATCGGCTCGGGCCAGTACTGATAGCCGGATATGGGTTCGAAGTCCGGATGTGTGCATTTTACCCGCAATTTATTATGGTAAAGAGTTAGAGTTCGTGTACGCACTAGAAGTATTGAGGTAATATTTGCCGGTGATTTGTGATAAGTGTGAGAGATAACTTTCAGTTGACATGCTGCTTTTCTGGATCTTCTTGACTGCTGAAATATTTATCGGCTAATACCCGCCTATTGCCGTTTCGACTGGTCCAATAATGGTCGCGAGCGACCATGATTGGTGTAACCCAGTCGAAACGTCGGGCAGTAAGTAGCTATGTAATTGCTGCTCCTAATATCGCGTGTAGACCTATGAAGACTAATATTTAGTGTATTGGAACGCAAAAGTCTAAAAGCTTACATTAGTAAACTAAATTGTTGTGGTAGGCACTAAACATTAATTACTTTTCTTTTAGTAGTCAGTGAACGGACCGCAGAAATTTATTTAAATAACCTATAATAAGTATATACCTTGTAAAATAAGTCGTAGTAATAGTAAGTAAGTCCCGTCAATATTGGTCCCGCTGTTTCGAAGATTAGCGAGAACAAAAAGACAGAAAGAAAAAATAATCCAAAAGCGTTCTTGTTATTGTATTCGATACCGATCGCTATCCATTAAGTAAAAAGTCGTTATTTTGATATAACAAACAATAATTTTTTTTTAGTTGTATATTGATCAATCGTAAATACGTCGTTATTGTGTTACATTCGAACGTGATTTTGTCAATCATCGGTTACATTAGTGCACCACACGGGGTCGCATTGTATATTACTGTGCCTGATTCAATTCATTCACTGCAGTAGATTAATTGCCAATTTCTTCTTAGAGTATAACACCATCATTATCTCTCCCCAGATCATGGCGAGTAGCACTCGGCTGGCCTCCCTCGGGGTGGTGCTAGCGCTGGCGGCGGCGGCGTCGGCGATCCGCTGCTGGAAGTGCGGCCAGTACAGCGACGGCGTCGGCTCCATCACGCCCTGCAACAACCGCAGCGCCGCGCAGCTCGAGGAGTGCTCCGGCAACGCCAAGTATTGCATCGTGAGTGTCCGCAATCGTCTCTCCATTCCCATCCCTGACAGCGCCCCGACATGTACGATCGTCTTTTGTTTTCGATTCAAAATAAACTTCTGCTTAAGTTGGCGATCGTCTTTTGTTTTCCTGATCGTTTATCATTCTACTCTTGGTGATAGTCTTTTGTCACCAAATGATTCGATGCTACTCAGATGATCGTCATTTGTTTCCGATTCAAATAAACTTATGTATTCGATGTTTAAATGGTGTGTCGTCACATTCTTAAGGTAGGTGATCGTCTTTTGTCAGTAAAGCTGGACTCCAATAGTCGATCGTCTTATATTTACATAGTTCAGTATTGCGCACGTGTCTGATGCGCGATCGATCGTCATTTGTTGTTGATTCAAACGAACTATTCGATTTCCATCGTCCATGTGCGATCGTCTTCTGTCATTCCGAGCGTATGGCGAGTAGCACTCGGCTGGCCTCCCTCGGGGTGGTGCTGGCGCTGGCGGCGGCGGCGTCGGCGATCCGCTGCTGGAAGTGCGGCCAGTACAGCGACGGCGTCGGCTCCATCACGCCCTGCAACAACCGCAGCGCCGCGCAGCTCGAGGAGTGCTCCGGCAACGCCAAGTATTGCATCGTGAGTGTCCGCAGTCGTCTCTGAACCTTGCTCGCTTTCCATCTCTGACGGCATCCCGTTTTTTTTATCAAATGACTTACAACGGCACTTTTGGCCGATGCACAGACCCTATAGTCTTTTGTGTTTCGATTCATATAAACTTCTTCCATTTTCAAAAAGCGATCATCTTTTGTTATCCTGATCGTTAAAGATTCTACTCCTAGTGATCGTCTTCTGTTATTTACACTCGAATCCAATAAAGCTACTCAGCCGGATCAATGCTCGGATGATCGTCATTTGTTTCAATTCAAATAAACTTATTCGATGCTCAAATGGCGTAAGGTATACCAATCAAAAACATAAATGTGAAATGAGAGCCAAGTTCAATATTGCCTTGGTTGTTGACTTCAGCGACAAAAGAAGTGAGATCTAAATGGGTGCCAAGTTCAATGGTCAACCCAGAAATTTATTTATAAGTAACACTATAACATACCTATCATATCTTCTTATAACATAAGATAATGTATGGTGGTAGCCTATGAAGGTCTGTCTTGGCTAGTTTCTATAAACCTACCAACGTATTATTATGTTCGCTTGCTAGTTTCTACCAACAATCCAAATTTTCGGAATTATAAAATAAAAACCGACAAATACTTGTAGGCTTAGAACTTGCGACGGCTATAATTCATTTATGAAAACTAGCCAAGACAGACCTTCATAGGCTACCACCATACATTATCTTATGTTATAAGAAGATATGATAGGTATGTTATAGTGTTACTTATAAATAAATTTCTGGGTTGACCATTGAACTTGGCACCCATTTAGATCTCACTTCTTTTGTCGCTGAAGTCAACAACCAAGGCAATATCGTCCCCGTCGTGGCAGAATTAAACAACTAACAAAACCAAAGTTCCGAGATAATTGAGTTTTTGTGTTTTTTTTACTAAAAAACGGCGATAGATTTTCAAGGTGAAGAAAATTTACCGTCGAGATTTTTATTTGTTGTAAAACCAGTTCAACTCGATAATTTAAATAGTCCGACACAATGCTACTTTATATTATTTTAAAAATAAAAATAAAAAAGTAATTATTTACTTTTGCCACAACCATTTTTGACAAAAGAATTGCATTTATCAAGTTTTTGTATGTCACTTAGCGAGTTTTGCCACAACCAAGAAGTACATAATACGAATATTTGTAGTGAATAAGGTAACTTGTTTAATTTTACTTCGTTTCACTGCCATGAATTTTTTTGTTATCAACTTTTAATTTATTATGCAATTTCAGTGAAAAAAATGTAATTGCAGTCAAATAATACTGCAATATACTTAATGAACAAATATTTAATCAACAAAATTAAATTGGCATGGTTTTCACATAATTTAAAAAACTGACACAAGTTTAAGTTATTAAGAACATAGAAAAAATGGTTCATTACGTAACTAGATTTATCTGTTAGATTCCTTATACATTAAAATAACATAAAAACAATCTTGAGCTTTAATTTTGTATAAAATTATACAACATTTCAAAAAATGTTGACTTCTAACATTATGTTCAACAATCAAAGTTAGTTTAACTATAATGAATGAATCAATTGTCCAGTGTCTCCTTTAAGCTGATGATCAAGTTCTTCTTGCGTCATCAGCTGTGGAGATGTGAGTATTTCAAAGAAAAAAGAATTAAATTTGAATGTCAGTTAGACGAAAGTCATGATTTTTGAAAAATGTGATGATATGACTGTTTGCGATGTCATGATTAGAATTGAAAAAGTAGAACAAAAGAAAGATTTGTATGTTTGGGTCTTGGGATCCAAGCTCACAAGAGATAGTAGGTGTGATAGCGCTTTTGAAAGAACAGTGAATGCTGGTAACGGTGAAAGGAGCGCTGCCCATCTTTGTAAGCAGTCAGAAGGTGTCCAAAAAGACACGTCTGGCGGTTTACAGGAGTGTTGGTCCCGACACTAATGTACGGAAGCGAAAGTTGGGTATGGCAGAAGAAGCACGAAAATAGGATAAACGCAGTGGAGATGCGAGCACTTAGAAGTATGCTAGGAGGGAAACTGAGTGTAGAATCAGAAATAAAACAATTTGAGAACGTTGTGGTGTGAAAGAAGATGTCGTGACTAGGGTTGAGAAGGGTATGCTTAGATGGTTTGGTCATGTTGAGAGGATGAAAGGCGATTAACTAAAGAAATAGGTATATAGAGAAAGTTTCAATCGACAGAGGAAGACCAAGAAAGACCTTCCATGACCAAGGTCACATCTTGAAGAATGGTCAGATCAAAAGTATCCGTAATCGACGAGGGTGCATCAAGAGGTTGACATATGTGGAAGAAGCGACTGTGGTGTGCCAGGACCGTAGCACATAGCTAAAAGTGATCTCTGCCTACCCCTTTGAGAAAAAGGCGTGATACTATGTATGTATGTATGTATTCTGATATAAAATCTGACTCATTGACATCTGGTTGGTGCTGGATTTTCTGACAGCTTGAACTCATAAATTGATAATAAGCTTTCTGACGTGGAAGGAATTTGCAGAGGTCTTTGTAGATCCATTGTAGTACAGTGTATAAGATGAATCTTCTGACCTCTGTTTTTATCAATATCTTTTGACTTATGGGCTATGCAGCCCATAAGTTATCATTTCTATCTATTGGTTCTTTGTACTCATTTTCCAAAGCTTCATCCCGATCTATAGTGCGTTTATAGTTATTATGTGTAATAAGACACACACACAGACAGCACTGATCTTTTTTTTGGATAAAAGAAGATAATTTGAATTAACGTTTTAATGAAAACTTAAAATAAAAGAGCACTTGTTTATTTTTGCCACAACCAAATTTTGTAACAATGTTTCCGAGTCAGTTGTGGCAGAATTCAACAAAGTCGTTTATTTAGTTTTTCAACGTTATTTCTTGAACAAACCTTGTTGTAATATGTGGTCAATAGAATCACTAAAATGAAGATATCTTTGCGAATATCATACATATTGCAACAAGATAAATACCAAAATGTAGAGTACACTTTCTATTATTCAAAAATCACAAAAAGTGAATTTCGGTAAAAGTGTCAGTTATTTAATTTTGACACGACGGGGACGATATTGAACTTGGCTCTCATTTCACATTTATGTTTTTGATTGGATATCATTACTTTTTGTAGAAAAGTATATATCATCGTTACGCCGTGGGTCCTTTGAAAAGGACAATTTCAAAACTTAAACTAGACTTTATGTAGGTACCTACCCTAAGTAATAAATATGAAAACCGACTATAAGTACCTACTCTTAATTGTAAATAAGTAAGTATACCTAAATATATACTTAGTGCTCTGCCTTCCCCGGTATATAAGCGTTATTAGGCACTAACTAGGTATTTATGTTAAGCGTTCATAATAGAACCTAACCTAATTATTAAAAAATTGCCAGTTTTTTATTTTTTCCTTTGTATTCATGTAATTACCTATCTGCATACCAAATTTTAACTCTCTAGGTCATTTGGAACTGGGTTAGAATTTTGATCTGTCAGTCAGTCAATGATAAAAATGAGGATTTTTGGACATTAATATCTAAATAACTGTTTGAGAAAAGCTTATGAAATTTAGAACACATATTTATCTCGCAAGTCACAATATATGAGCCAAATTTGATACGTTTATGTGAAATAGTTTTTGATTTATGAGGTGTTCAAAAGTGGTTCCAAATGGTTCGTGTAATATTACACACGGTGCGGCTCGCCAGTTCTGTTTCTTGAACCTTGGCTTGACACGCTACCGCGTGTCTAGATCAGTGAGTTGCTTTCCTAAGTGATCTTCTTTTGTTTTGCCGTTTGATGATTATTCTACGTGTGACGATAGTCTTTTACCATTGAAGCTCGATTCCAATAATTTTGATCGTCTTCTTTTTCAAACGCCTGTGTCCGATCATCATTTGTTTCCAATAGTAAACTTCTTCGGTGTTCCAATTGTTTGAGATATTAGCATGTAAAAGTAGGGGACCATATTTTGTTTCTACCATTCGACGATGGATCTACGTGGGGCAATCTTCTTTTGTCATTGATTGCTCGATTCCAATATAAATTATTATCTTAATGTAGTTTTTCAATTCAAATAAAATTCTTCTATTTTCATGATGTAACGCCAACTCTGTAAACAGTCCTAATATTATTAAAATCAAAATAACAAAAGTTTTAAACGACGGACAGTCATATCAACCCAACAGATTGTTATCAAGTTGGCAATGCGCAAACTATTTTTGCAGCTGGCGAACTAATGTTTCGCGATTCAGCATTTGAACTCGAAGTTTAACGAAGTTAATCTGGATGCTTCGGCGAGTCGGACAACTTCGCAGTTAACAGCTCTTGGTAGCAGATATTTGGTGCTGATATTGTTATTTTTCTGAAACTAGTGTTGTTTGGAAGTTTACAATAGTTTTACAATGAAGATACCCACTTTTCGATCAGGTACGTTATATGACTGATTTTTAGGTTATTTATTTAGTTATTTGCCCAATTAACATCTGTTTAAATTATTTTATGACTATAGGCGATACATAAACTAACATATTACAATATCTAAATGCAACAGATTACTGGTCAGCTCCACATGTATAACATACAAATATTTTATCTAAAAAATTAAATTGTACAGTAGTGGGAAGACTTTAAAGCATATTTTTGCTTTGAGAGGTTTAGAAAACAGCCTTGGGAAACTTTCCATATAAGTCAAAATGCAAATAAACCAGATGACTACATGAGTTATAAGCTTTGCATAACCTGGGTACAAGGGAATTTTATCCTACGACTGTTCTTCGCAATTTAAGGTCAGTAAATACTTTACCAAAGTTGCATTAATTGAGAAGTTAAGGCAAAATAAACTAATTAGTTGATTAATAATGTTTAGAGACCAGGAAATTAGCATATACCTACATAGTTATTAATCCCGCAGGAGGCATACATATTGTACTGTCTATTGATAAAGTTCAGCCAGAATAATGTTTATCAGACTTAGAGATACAATTTTAACATGGAATAATTATTTCATTATTCGTAATATTAATTTTATATTTAAACCCCAACGCAGGCAGGTGTTATTTATTTGACCGTTATGTGTGTCAGTGTGACCGAGTTACATGCGGTTTTGCGTTTAAAGTGTTATAAAAATTATTCCCAATGAAACTCTCCCAAAAGTCAATATATCTTGATCAAGCTATAATTATTATCTTTATTTTACAACATTCTCAGCCACCCGAAATCATGCATCAATAACTAATAGCCATCTTTGTCCTCTGCCCTCTATACAAACAATATCTAAACGGCATATCTGTCTTTAAGATCTAGTCTAACGGTTACTTTCCGCCATTTTGAGATCCACACAAGATGGCGGACGATGACGCAGTAACCGGAAATTGGTTCACCCGTTTAGATATGTTTATTGGACCCAGTATCTTGACATTTGAAATGGGGCTAGTCCGTAAAGCCTGCGAAAAAGGAAGACTGACTATGTTATCTCATGAATATTTGTAAGAGAACTGGAGAGATTTTGAATAAGTTTCTTTTTAGTAAGTAAATTTGCGTAGCGTCACGTTTAGAACAAACAAACAATGTAACCATGTCTTAAATCGCAACTCACAGTGTATTGGGTTTATGACTGTGTATTCGATTGGTTGACTTTTACCTTTTATCATAAGTCTGTATTTAACACAATTGGTTTTTTTGAAAACAAATACGAATGTAACAGCTAACTAAAAGTATAAATAAACTACAATTTGTTTACTTAAAAGTGGTCTAGGACAATTCAGTCTCTACGGATCATGGACTGCAAATTTTAGACTGTGAAGCAATTAGTAAGTAATCATATTTATTTTTACATAGAGCTAAAGCGACAATCTTTTCCTGGGGAAACCGACGAAAAACTAATGAGATTTCGTCTAAAAATGCTGCAGCAAGCTTGCAGCATCGCCGACGTACTATGTTTAATCCCTGAATAATTACAACCGTGACAGTTTGCTAGCGAGAAACATAACAAACTATTGCAATGTTAGTAGCCTCCCTTTAGAATCTTCTCTCCGAAACATAACCTTTAACGTCTTCACAGCCAACTAAAAACAACCCCCAACCCCTTAACACAGAAACCTACATCTGGCCTTTTGGGGTCACAATTACCCGCTGTAACAACAGCATACTAATTCTGCTAAATCCGCACTCGTTACGAAGAATAATTTATTTTCTTCCTAATCTTAGCGAGAAAAACACTGTCAGGAAGTCGTTATTATTCAATGAGGGTTTATCCGGAAATAGCCTTTGAGAGCGTTTTGGTCGCACGGATGTGATTGGCGCTTATTGTATGGTTTTGGATCAATTTGAGTAACGTAATGGTGATAGAAAAAGTATTAGCACCTATAAAAAAAATATCTGGAACATTTCCACACACGGCCATTTGACTCCAAACTAAGCAGAGCTTGTACTATGGGCGACAGAGCCTATTATAGAGTTAGGAGTGAGAGCCTACGCTCCCCAACGAGCAACGCAAGTCTGGTGATGATGATAAGGCTACTCCAAACTTCTGTCAATCGTTCCAACGTGGTTATTGTCTGGCGAACAACCTCTGCCATTTGATGGTTACGAGCCGTTGTAAAAGTAACAATCGTTGGTCGACACGACCGACAAGGGAATAGGGGAATAAACCTTTGTTTTTTTTTGTATTTTTAATGGCAAAAGAGGATTTTTTGCGACGTATTGGCCGGTGTATAATATGTAGGTATGATTTATGTATCATATGAAAATGTCATTTTGCAGGTAAGGTTCATTAAACTGTGAAAAACTCTATTGAGAGAAAATAAGGAAAACTATTAAATACATAAATTAATAACTCAAGTTTGTAAGTTTTTTTTTGTACAGTTTAAACGCGCTAATCTCAGGAACTTTTGGTTCAAATTAAAAGTATATTTTGTATTGGATAGACCATTTATCGAGGAAGGCTTTAGGCTATATAACATCACGCTGCGACCAATAGGAGTAAAGAACACAATTGGAAATGTGTGAAAAACGGGAGCAAAACGCGGACGAAGTCGCTGGCAGAGCTAGTGTTTTATAAGACAAACGAACGGAACAGATGGGCGGAACTTTAAGCGGACGGAGTCACGGGCGGTACCTAGTTACACATAAAATGTTAATAATTTGGTGGTATTCTTTTACAGGATAATCTCATAAAAGAATACAAAGTCATTTTTAATTTGCTAAGTGTCCTCAACGGAATCCGCTGCCCTTTTTCCTTGTAATGTAAAACATTTATTATTTTTAAAGGCTTGAAGGAAATTTAGCTTCCAGTCTTTTGGTAAATATATTTAGAAAAACGGCCAAGTGCGAGTTGAACTTGCGCATCTGCAATATTGTTTAAAAAGTGGCTGTGACATACCGATTGACAGAGAGAGAGAGACATGATGAACCTCAATAAGGGTTCGACTTTTTTGCAATTTGGCTACAGAATCCTAAAAACACGTATTATACGGCATTTTCAATTTGTTTTTAGTATTTTTTGTACAGCGGCAGCAGAAATATATAATTTGTTAAATAATCAAAAGTACGCGTAATCGACGAGCGTGCATGAAGAGGTTGATGAATGTGGACGAAGCGAAAGTGGTGTGCCAGGACCGTAGCACACGGCAGGAAGTGATCTCTAAGTAAATTAATCACAAATTACATAAAAATTCAACAAGGTACATAATTAATTAATGTCCAAACGAGCAGCTAATCATGTCCATGGATTTTTATCATTACAGTAGTCTTCTACTTTATAATATGCTTATTTCACAAGACACGACTTAAGAAAAAGTTTGAAATTATAAAAAGGCAATTCAATAACGTTCTGTGGGATCTTATTACACAATTTTGTGCTTAAACCTAAGAACGACTTTCCAGTCTTTTGAAGCCTGAGCCTTGAAAGAAAGCCTTGCAAAATAAATCAACTATCTACCTAGAGCAATTTTTGACATACAGCCTAGTGACTGACAGACGGAAAACGAAGTCTTAGTAATAGGGTTCCGTTTATTACCCTTAGGGTACGGAACCCTAATAATATCTAAAATCTTTCCTCATAATACAACCATGATTAACCCCATTTAGAAAAAGCCTAGCTTTAGTTAATTAACTTAAAAACCGCTCTCAATCAGTTTAATTACACGACTAATTAATACAGATGAGAAAGGGGAAATTGGTTAAGTAATTCTTAAGTGCTTCATAGCATTAAACAAAGTCACTTCCGCTGTCTGTTCGTAATTCCGTAAGTATAAATAAAATAAATAAATAAATACTACACAACATTACATACATTGATCTGATCTCGTGGTAAGTAGCATAAGCACTTGAGTTACGGATATCAGAATCAACAGTAGATACCACAAATTTACTTAAATATATAAAATAACACACCCAGACACGAAACAAACACCAATGTTCGTCACACAAATTTGTCCCAGGTGGGAATCCTGAGTGTCCACTGTTCCCCCAAGCCAGTCAAATCTAGTTACAAGCAAAGTCAGTATGCTTCGATTAAAACTACTCTTTTGATTCGGTTTTTAGTCATCTTCATCATCAGCCCATCTAACTCCACTCCTGGATATAAGCCTCCCCAAATGCTTGCCACTTCGGTCTATCTTCGGCTACTCGCATCCAGTTCCTACCAGCCGTCCTGTGCAAATCGTCACACCACCTGGCCTGAGGGCGTCCTACACTAGGCTTGCCGAGACGCGGTCTCCACTCTACAATTTGTAGATAACTCTTTACTCTGTTTAGTTTGGGGTCAGGTTACCGTGTGTGAAGAAGATGTCTTAAATAGTTATTTATTTAAAGTCTATTGGTTTAGCGCTAACTTATTAATAGAATTAGAAATGAAATAATTAGAGAACGTTGTGGTGTGAAAGAAGCTCTAGTAACTAGAGTTGAGAAAGGTTGCTTAGATGGTTTGGTCATGATGAGAGGACAAATGAAAGACAATTAACGAAGGGAATATATTGGAGGAGGTATAAATGGAGATGTCGACAGGAGAAGACCAAGAAAGACCTTTCATGAACAAATAGGTCAAATCATAAAGACAGGTCAAATCAAAAGTACCCGTTATTGACGAGCATGCATGAAGTGGATAAAGCGACGGTAGTGTGACAGGACCGTAGCATGTGCTACGGTACATATCACTCCCTGCCATGTGGCAGGAAGTGATATCTGCCAACCCCTCTGGGAAAAAGGCGTGATTTCATGTATGTACATTTAGCACTTAACTTGGGACCTACACATTTGCGGCATTTCTGCCAATTCTAACTCACCCTAAAGGACTCAATTGCCTATCAATAGCAAATAGAGATGGGACGGATAAAGTGAGCATTATCCATATTAAACGTTTCCCAGCAATCAGTCCTCAGAGCAAAGTAATTAATTGACGTCATTAGCCGGTTTCGCCATGATCGAGTGATCCGATAACGATATTAATCGATTCAGAGTTCACACTCAAATTATTGGAATCGATTTGAAAAGGGGTGAGTACGTGCAGGGGGCAATTAGTTGGTAAATTTTCAGTGTTTCTAACTGTTATCTTGCTGGTGGTTTTTGTTAATTTTTAAGCTATTGCATAGCTTTTATCGCGGGCTTTGAGTGTGGCGACCGAACCAAGAAATTCCGTAACGAAAAAAACCTCTCAATCGTAATCGTTTCAGTTCGGTGTATTGTACGACTCTACGAAACTCGCACGAATCGAAACGAGCTGCTCTGAAATCGGACGATGCTATGCAATAGGTTTACCGCGGCAGTCTCCGAGTGCCACACGTCTTTTTTCTTTCATATTACCGTTCTTTGGATCTTGCATATTTGGTAGAGCCTGGGTGAGAAGTCGTAGGCTCGATCTTATGGGAGATAAATACTCTTGTAATGAGCATTCATATTTTTGACTGGCTCGGTGGAACAGTGGTTAGTGACCCAGAACTACTATCATCTAACGGTTCCAAGAACGAACCTACGAGGTTCCATTCCCATCCGGGACAAAAAATTGTGTGACGAACATCGATGTTTGTTCCGTGTCTGTTATAACATATATTTAAGTATGTTTGTGTATCCAATTATCGATTGTTGTTGCTGATGTCCGTAACACAAGTGTTTAAGCTACTTATCTACCATCAGGATCATATCAATGTATCTGATTTTGTGTAATATTTATTCATATTTATTCCGCGTTCCGGAGACTAGTCTACTAATATATTTGTACGTTTGTTTGAGTTAACCACTGTTTTTTCTGATATCCGTAATAGAAGTGCTTAAGCTACTTCTCTCATACACGCAAAATAGAATAGAATAGAAAGAATTCATTGGTCACATATTACAAGAAAAAATAAATTTCAAAAAAATATTTGCACTTCCAGCTATAAAATAATCCCCATATCACTTTTCCATTAACCTTATCTAGCGAAAACTAACCAATAAAGGAACCTGTCACTTATGTTTCAATTTAAAAGCCGGCATAGATACATTACATCATCATCATCAGCCCATATACGTCCCCACCGCTGGGGTACGGGCCTACCCTAAACTAGGGCTATACGGCCTCAGTCAACCACGCTAGCCAAGTGCTTGTTGGTCGACTACACAACCTAAGATTTTTTTCGTAGGTGTGAAGATTTCCCTACGATGTTCTCCTTCACCGCTAAAACGTCGAATAATCGTACATATAAATTTCAAATTTGAACAACACAGTGGTTCGTGGCGGGGTTTGAACTGGCGACCTCTCGCATGGCAAGAAACTACCTAAACCACTCGGCACATCGATCGACCACTTTTTTACACATGTTACTTACTCTCCAAAACCATAACACTCCTTTTAAGAACGTATTCTTTTCTTCCGATTCAAAAACGTATGTTCCACTTATGTTTCCCTTCCGCACTCGGCATACATCATACGTTAATTTGACAGATAAAATCTAATTGTCCTGTTTTGTTTGTGCTGTTTCAGAATCCCCCCCCCCCCCCTTTTATTCTCCGTGGGGAAGAACTTTCTGTCACGGTCATAAATTCCGCATGTTATTCAGTTTGTTATCTTTTGTCTTTGCGTACTTCGAATACATCGATCAGCTGTTGGCTGGAGTAAGGGTATTTTTTTTTAAGCTATTGCATAGCTTTTATCGCGGGCTTTGAGCGCGGCGACCGAACCAAGAAATTCCGTAACGAAAAAAACCTCACAATCGTCTAACGTGGTTTCAGTTCGGTAGACTTCGGCACGGTGTTTGTGTGCGTGCGGTTAGACGTATGTACGACTCCACGAAAATCCCACGAATCGAGACGAGCTGCTCCGAAATCGGACACGTCTTTTTTTTTAGGCAGCATGTAAAAGACTACACCTTTATTGTAAGAGAGAATGAGTTATATGCTTGGTGTTACATTTGTTGGTTGTCTTCAATACTTAGCATACTTTAGGATTCTGTACCTAAAAAATAACCCTATTACTAACCCTCCGCCATTCGTCTGTCCGTCTGTCTGTCTACAAGCTGTATCTCATAAACCGTGATTGCTAGAAAGTTGAAATTAAAAAACAAATGATGCATTTCCGTTGCCGCTAGGTATAATAACAAATACTAAAACAAAAAAGATTAAATACTAAGAGGGTCCCCATACAATTTTTTACATACCTAATTGGACTTGGCCGGTTATCCTTACTAATATTATAAATCCGAAAGTAACTCTGTCTGTCTGTTTGTCTGTCTGTTACGCTTTCACGCATAAAGTACTGGACCGATTTAAATGAAATATGGTACAGATATAGTCCTGAGCCTAGGAAAGGTTATATAGGCTACTTGTTAACCGACTGTGCTATAAGGAAGTAATGTTTTACCCATTAAACGTCTCTACGCGGACGAAGTCGCGGGCGTAAAGCTAGTTTATTAATAGTTTCTAAACCGAAACTGTTAAATTTAATCTAGCCAGTAAGGTTGTAAAGCTAATCATGTAAGTGTGATCTCTTTATCATCGCAACAATCAACAAGGCAACGTTTGGATCGAAATCCAGTCTAGACATGTTTATGATCTAAGCTCGCAACAGATAGCTCTCATGATTATTGAATAACTTTGCTGCAAAGAGGAAATAAATTTGTCAAAGCGATGGCAAAAAAAATGTTGTTGTGGGCAATCGCTTACTTATTTATTGGGAAACAATGTTTTGTTTTGTGTAGGTTGTTTTTCGATTACTTCATAAATCGTTTGAGCTGTTAGTGTGTAAGATGTTAATGGAGATTAATTTATTTGCAGTTGCAAACGTATTTTAATGTTTTTACACATCAATTTCTAACTGCTCTCGTTTTAAACTATAATAATGTTTTTCTTTCTTTCTTTATTATTATCATGTTTTTATAGTTCCATCACATCACATCACATATCATCCATTTGTTACAGTATTAAACCAGAATTCTCATGTTTTGAAATATACTGAAAAGCTATTCCCATCTCCCTAATTGAGCCATAAAAATTAAGGTCTGAAAGTTTTATCTAGGAAAGTAACAATAATCATAAAATCACGCCTTTTTCCCAGAGGCTAGGTAGGCAGAGATCTGTAGAGTAATGTAAGATTATGTTATGCATGTGTGTAATACGTTACATATATATTGATTGTATTCCATATTATTGGAGTAGTCAATAAACGATATACAAATGTAATGGTTGTATCAATTGCTCTCTGGGGCCAAACCTTATATGGCGACCCTGCCAGAGCTCGCGCTCGCGCGTCAGATTTCCTCCCGGAAAGGAATCGTTATTATAAACATGGAGTGATTTGTGCAGTTTGAAAGACAGTTTAAGATAATGGAGATATTACGTGTTCAATCATTCGGACAGCGAGTGGTTTTTTGTGTGTTGTCTTCCATTGAAGTAATAGTTTTGAGTAACAATGGGGAAAAATCAGAGTAAGCAGCAGGAGGTGATCATTGCTCAAACTGGAGCTGGAAATTCAGCGTCAACCTCGAGCCAGCTGTTGGAGCATGCCAGTAGGAGCACGTACATCCTGATTTCCATATGCGTCGTGCTGATCGTCGGAGGTGCAATATGGCTGTTTCGGTACTATCGGAAGTGCCATGGCAAGTGGATTCAGCGAGGAATTGATGCGTATGAGCTGCGAAGGTCGATGAGTCTGTTGCGGCGGCAGTTGAAAGAAGCTGTACCAGCTAACGGTGCGATGTCAGTGTGAAGTGCCAGTGAGTGGAATGGGCAATTTAGTGTGAAAAGTGGCGGTATAAGGAAAGTGTGTAATCGTAAATGTTACTTTATAATAATTTTATTAGTATTAAGTTCATTTAATCATTAATAGTAGCTAGTTTATTATAATGTTATGGCACATGAAGTGCAAATAATAGTGCAAGAGTTGCAACATATTAAAGAATACCTTACGAAGTTAGGACCTAGTAGAAGGTCAGTAATTATACGAGAAAAGAAATCTGCTGAGGCAAAAGCTTTGTTTAATAAATCATGTCAATTGAGTAAATTATTTGAGCAGCAAAGTAAAAACAAGGAGTTCAAGGATTATAATTCTATTATTAAGTTGTTTGAGAATATTAATTCGCTTTACTCAAAAATAATTTCACTTTGTTCTGAAGAAACGAGTACGTCTAGCACGAGAAGCACCATGGAAAAGTTTGAACTAAAAACGGCAATTTCCCTTTACCGATAATGAATGGAGATGAAAACTTGACTAAACAATTGATTTCTAATATCGAATTTTATAGCGAAATTATTGATGACGGTGGTAAAAAACAACTGATACAGTTTGTTTTAAAGTCGAGGTTATCGGAGAGCGCTAAACTGCGTATGCGCTCTAACTATTTATCTGTTTCAGATTTAATTACAGACATGCGAATTACATTGCTGTCTAGGAAATCAGATACTGCGATCCAGTCGCAACTGCAGAGAGTACGACAAGATAACAGGAGTATTGAGGAGTACGGTAAGATAGTTGAGCAGTTGTTCGTAGATTTAACTGTTTCTCAAGCCAATGGGAACAATGACACATATGATATCTTAAAACCAATAAACGAGCGTATTGCAATAAAACGATTTTCTGATGGCTTGCGGAACAGTCGTCTTAGTACGATTATAGCAGCAAGAGACTATGGCACCTTAAAGGAGGCGATTCAAGGAGCCTTGGATGAGCAGTTATCCAGCGGCAGCGGTGAGGAGAGAGTAATGCAGTTTCACCATAACCGAGGTAGGTCTCATTTTAATAGTTTTGGTAATCGTGGAGGACGACCGGCAGTAAAGGGGTCTCCCAGAAGTATTTCTAACTCACGGAATTTTCGAGGTCAATTTAAGAGTGGTTCTAATAGTGGGTTTCGTGATGCAAATAACCCAAATGCACGATATTTTTACTCACAGAGACAAAATAGTAGTCGCGGTCGCAACCACAGTTTTCATGGCCCCACGACATTTCGGGGCCACACGGCGTTTCGGGGCAGTACGCGACCGAATCAAATAAATACAATGGACGCGGATACTTCCGAAAATCAAGGGGATATGCGTAATGATAATAATTGGTTTTTTCGAGCATGAACATTTTTTTTGTCAAAACATAAACGCCGTGCATTTACAACTTTTCGGTGAATCACATAGTTGGTTAGTTGACACCGGCGCCTCACTGTCCGTAATTAAGAAGAGCGTATTGAATGGCTGGAACATTCCTTTCCATATAGAGCAGATCAAAGTCAATGGAATTGGAGGACATATGTATTGCGACGGCTTTGTTTATCTTAAATTGAACTGTGATAATTTTAACTTTGAACACAAATTTTATGTATTAAAAGACTTTTCATGTAGAACGGACGGAATATTAGGGCAGGATTTTTTGAGTAAATACAAATGTTTATTAGACTTTGAACGTAATACTATGACGATCAACCAAGGGGTTCCCGTTCACATACCACTACAAATGGGTCAGCTTGGTTCCAACAATTTTATGACGATTCCACCTAGATGTGAGGTTACATATTTCATAGAAACAAGTTTGCAAAGCGAATGTGTAGTTATGCCCAAGCAACTGAGCGAGGGTGTATTTTTAGCTTCCGTTGTAGTTAACCCTAGTTGTGGTAAATTACCCCTTAAGGTTCTAAATACTCAAGAACGCGAAGTTAAGTTAAGCTATTTTATTCCAGAGGTTGTCAGCTTAGATGATTATTATTGGTGTTCATTTACCAAAGACAGCAATAATGCGCAGCGTGTAAAAACGTTATTTTCAATTTTGGATTTTCAACATCTCAGTAAGGAGGAACAAATTTCAATAGAAAACATATGTGCCAAATACTCCGACGTATTTTTATTACCGGAGTGACAAGTTAGGCGTTAGTAACTTATATAAGCAGTCCATACTGTTAAAAGATAATGTTTCACCGGTATATACAAAACCTTACAGGCTCCTAAGAGCCAAAAACTAGAGATTGATAGACAAATTAACGAGATGTTGAAAAACGATATTATAGAGGAGAGTCAAAGTGAGTGGTCTAGCCCAGTGCTACTGGTACCGAAGAAGAGTGATAGTAACGGAAATAAAAAATGGAGAGTTGTAATCGATTACCGAAAATTGAATGATACACTTAAAAATGATAAGTTTCCGCTTCCCACATTACTGAAATTCTCGATTCTTTGTCAGGAGCAATTTATTTTACACATTTGGACCTTAGTCAAGGTTATTTTCAGCTAGAATTATGTCCAGACAGCAGAAAGTACACTGCATTTACTACTAGTAAACAATATCAGATGAAACGACTTCCAATGGGTCTAAAAATTAGTCCTAGCGCTTTTAGTCGATTAATGACTGTGGCCATGTCTGGCCTACACTACGAAAAAGTGTCTTGTCTACTTGGACGATTTAATCTGCTTTGGTAGAAATTTAGAATCCCATAACCGAAATTTAATAGATATTTTCGAAAGATTGAGAAAAGTTAATTTAAAAGTTAATCCTGAAAAATGTAAATTTCTTACTAAAAAATTAGTTTATTTGGGGCATGTAGTATCAGATAAGGGTGTTTTGCCCGACCCAGAAAAAACAAGAGTGCTTCAATGTTATCCGACTCCGAAAAATGCAGACGAAGTGAAGCGTTTTGTTGCATTTTCAAATTACTATCGTAAATTTGTACCTCATTTCGCCGAAATAACAATACCTTTAAATAGACTTTGCAGAAAGTATACAAAATTTGAGTGGACTAGTGAATGCGATAAATCATTTAACACACTTAAGCAATGTCTTGTCAATCCACCTATTTTGCAATATCCAAATTTTGAGGAGGAAAACGAATTCATATTACACACGGATGCGTCCGGTTTGGCTATAGGTTCAGTACTATGCAATAAAAATGGGTTATCTATTGTTTGCCCGAAAGATATATGCCATAATATTCATATGCCCGAATTTCATTTGCCATAATTTCATTTGCCCGAATGTTATGTTTGCCATAAAATACAAATGACATAATTTTAATTGCCCGAAAATCAGATTCCATAATGATTCGAATGCCATACGTATTGTTATCCATATTTTTAATTGCAATAATATTATGCAACAGAATTTTTAAGCGCCATACTCCTAACGCCAAATATTTGTCCTAAAAAGCGATTGGCTTTCTGGCACTTCGCCGGCCGCTGCCGCGGCACGCTCGCTTCGCTCGCTCGGCTCGTGCGTTGTCTTTCATGTTTCTAACCTAACCTAACCTATTTTTTTTATCATTCTTTTAACCTATTTTACAAGCTTTTTCGGTGGGAAATGATGTAATGGCACGGAAACAACGTTTCTAACACGTAACTAATAAAGTAAACAATGAGTATGACATATATGGCGTTTGAAAATTCTGTTGCATAAATTATTGCAATTAAAATATGGATAACAATACGTATGGCATTCGAATCATTATGGAATCTGATATTCGGGCAGTTAAAATTATGTCACTTGTATTTTATGGCAAACATAACATTCGGGCAAATGAAATTATGGCAAATGAAATTCGGGCATTTGAATATTATGGCAAATGAAATTCGGGCAACTGAAATTATGGCAAGTGGGGGTATACCATAAAAATGACATGCCAATAGCTTATGCTAGTCGATCACTCAATAAATCGGAATTAAACTATCCAACGATCGAAAAGGAGCTCTTAGCTATCGTATGGTCCGTGAAATATTTCCGGCCGTATTTATTTGGTAAAACATTTACTATAAAAACCGACCACAAGCCATTAATTTATTTGTTTAGCATTAATAACCCGTTAAGTAGACTTGTCAAATTTCGTTTGTCTTTAGATGAGTACGATTATTCGGTGGACTATGTTAGAGGTGTGAATAATGTAGCTGCAGACGCATTATCACGCATCATCATAACATCGGATGAATTGAAAAACATGAGCGAAGTAGGAGTGAATGTAATGACACGTGGAATGGTGAAAAAATCACGTATTCCTTCTTCTGACAATGTCTTGGTCCACAAGGATGACACAGACAATCGGCATGATCAACCGAAAGTTGTAGACGTACTTGAAAAACCAAGATATTGTATAGAATTAATTATTTCTCAATTTAGAGGAGATAAATTTATTAATTATGAGACTTACAATGATTTTATTTATGTGCCCTCAAGGGGACTTATTTACATAGATCCATTATCTCGATCATGTTTAGCGCGAGACGCTTTCGTGGGAGATCTGGAAAAATTGTGTAATAAATTAACGATTGATGAACTTTATGTAATCGAAAATGAATTTAATAAAAAGTATATAGAATGGTTAACCAAAAAGAATTATAATAGGACGCGTCCCCGAATTTGTATTTTAAAAAATAAGACTAGAGTAGACAATGATGATGACAAAAAAGTGATACTCAATGATTATCATTTATTACCTACAAGTGGACACGCAGGAATAAGGCGTATGTTGAATAACATCAAAAATAAATATTTTTGGCCAAATATGGTAAAGGATATAACTGTATTTGTCAAAAAATGTGACAAATGTCAAAAACAAAAACATTCGTTACATACAAAGCAACCAATGGTAATAACTACGACAGCGCAGTCGGCTTTCGATAAGGTTTTTTTAGATTTAGTTGGGCCCTTAGATAAGGATTATTATAGTCACACTTATATACTCACCATTCAGTGTGAATTAAGTAAGTATGTTGAAGCGTACCCATTAGTTACTAAGGATACGGTAAGTGTCGCACGGGCATTCGTTGACAACTTTATACTCAGGTATGGTATTCCTAGAGACATAGCGACGGACAGAGGGACTGAATTCATTTCGAACACAATGGCCGAGGTATGTAAGTTATTGAATATAAAACAAACAGTATCATGTGCTTACCACCACGAATCAAATTGGTTCATTAGAAAATTCACACAAGAGTCTTAATGCATTTTTGAGAATTCAAACTGATAACAATAGTAGAGATTGGAGTAATTGGCTTCCGTATTGGTGTTTCTCGTATAATACTTCCGTTCATTCATCGACTAAATATACACCGTACGAATTAGTGTTCGGCAAACCTTGTAATATACCTTCTAATCTGCAAAATTGTGTTATAGAACCTTTGTATAATGCAGATAATTACCCGCTAGAATTAAAATTTAGGCTGCAAAAAGCTCAATGCGAAGCACGCAAAAATTTAATTAAATCTAAGATTTTAAGAAAATGTAAATTTGATGAAAAATTAAAACCTGTAACATATTCAAAAGATGATCTGTTGTTAATTAAAAATGAAAATAGTAATAAATTATGTGATGTTTATATTGGTCCATTTAAAGTTATTGAAGATCTTGAACCAAATGTTAAAATTTTACGAAACAATAGAGAAGAAATAATTCATAAAAATCGAACCAAATTGTATGTTTTATAAAAAAAAAAAGACATTAAGATTTTTTTTTTTTTTCCATTTTGTTAGGGCGTGTAGAGTAATGTAAGATTATGTTATGCATGTGTGTAATACGTTACATATATATTGATTGTATTCCATATTATTGGAGTAGTCAATAAACGATATACAAATGTAATGGTTGTATCAATTGCTCTCTGGGGCCAAACCTTATAGATCACATTCACTTCTCTTGGGAAAAAAGCGTGATTGTGATGTATGTATGTAAGTAACAATATAATGCCACTATTTGACGGACTACTTTTGAACGTTTTGAACATTCTTTTTGCGGTGTTATTGTCGTTAAATTGGCTACAACAACTTCAATCGCGAGAATTATCAATAATGCACATCTAAAACATCGTTTTTTTTTTCTTAACTTAGTAGCCTTGTCATCACGGACTTGCGGGGGAGGGGCTCTCACCCCTAAATATAGAACATCCTTTTCGCGGCATTATTGTCGTTAAATTGGCCACAACAGCCGTCTTCAATCGCGAAAGTGATCAATAAATCTCAAGTATTACCGAAATGCCGCAACTCTCGAGCGCTCCTCAATTTGGCAATAACAGGTTAACACTCGGGTCAAATTTGTCCAAAGCTGAAGTTTGTTCAGCAATTTAAGCAATAATATGGGCACATCTGGCCCCTAATATCGGGTGGGTCACGCCCGACCCGCTCGCCTTTTAGGGTTGGCTATAACGATGCACTATATTTCACTTTTTTTGGTAATAAGAGCGTTTATCCTACGCCAATTGGTGCTAATAGTCACACACAGTATAATGAAACGAAGTTGTTTTGTCTGTGTATAGGTCTAATACTATGCATGTTTAAATCTACGCAACAGATTCTTCAGAATCTTAAGTAATATAACATAGTCCTAAGTATCTATAACATTGCCATGCCCTTGCAGAGTGTCACATGTATACCTTTTAATCTTAAGATCCTATTATGTAATGTGATAAAGTGCAATAAATTTGATTTGATTTGATATAGTTTTAATGGAGAGATACAAACGGAAGGTTAATGAATATAATACAAATACGAATACATTCATGATATGGTAGTGTAATACTGAATTCTATCATTCATTGCTCCCGTGAGCGGTCAGCTAAAATATGTTTACGCAAGTTTAACCTGTAAAATTATACCAATTTTAATTCAAAAGTGGTGTTTGCGTAAACCTATGGTTTACACAACTTTATCTTTAAAAAGGTACGAATTAGTTAAGAAAGTTTTTAAAACGATGCAGGCAATAGATTTAAACAAGATTATAGTAAAGTTTTGAGGTGTTCGGAAGTTATGTTTTTCTAATTACTATTAAACATTATACCACTTTTAAGACAGGTCAAATTTACTAGTACTGTTATATGCTTTGCTCATATAATATGGAGCTAATTTAAGTTTCTTTTTTACACATACAAACAAAAAAACATACAGAGTTGACGTACAAAAGAGTACAATTTAGCCGGTTTTGCAGTTACAGTAGTAGGTACAGCTACCAAAAAATATTAGTTTCTAGACAAAAGCCCAGTAATTTTCACACATTGTAAACGCGATATTAAAATTCTCTTTGTGTGTTAAAACTAAAAGTGGGGCACCAGATACCCGGCACAATGGGTAGCGGTGATAGTTGAGAAACTCCCTATCGGTTGTGACTTCCTGTATTTATGGGAGAGTAGGGGAAAACAGTATAATAAATAGTTATGGTATAAGCAATCTCATTGAATAGAACATTGGCGTTGTTTAGAGGTTATAGTTGAAATATGAATTTGCTTTGATTACTGACGACCTACCTTTATGAATGGACATTCTGAACACTGATGTAACAACAAATTCTAAATTTTAAGCTATTGCATAGCTTTTATCGCGGGCTTTGAGCGCGGCGACCAAACCAAGAAATTCCGTAACGAAAAAAACCTCTCAATCGTCTAACGTCATTTCAGTTCGGTAGACTTCGGCACGGTGTTTGTGTGCGTGCGGTTAGACATATTTATTTTATTTTATTGTACGACTCTACGAAACTCGCACGAATCGAGACGAGCTGCTCCGAAATCGGACGAAACTATGCAATAGCTATACCGCGGCAGTCCCCGAGTGCCACACGTCTTTTTTTTTTAAATTTGTAGTACTTTCTGATAAAAATTCTGATGCCATGTGCTGGATGGAAGTGATAGCCTACCCCTCTGGGAGAAAAAGCGTGATTTTATGTATGTATGTATTCTGATGAAAAAAGCTTAAATATTAATGCTATCCATCTATTACAAATTAATAGGTATATAAACTATCTTTGATACACCATTAATATATGCTTGATGTACGAGTACCTATATTTTTCTATTTTGTGTGCAACAGAAGATTAAATGCTCTTATCTTTTTATTTTTACAACATCTTTAAGTACTTTTGAGTCATTAGAAGGACTGGACGAGCTTTAGGAAATGCGTAACTAAAATATTCATTTTTATTTCGCAAACTAAACACAAAACAAAATTCAAACTCATACGACCCAACTCACACGCAAAAATCAATAAAGTTAAAAGAACTCCTAAAAAAAAGTTACTGAAGCCCAAAAGGAAATGCATTAAAAACACCCCAATTATGTGGACCTTAAAAATTTCAATTTCCATCGTTATTGCGAAAGTTGAATCGTTGGACGGAATGAATCGGCCACTCCGGGCCAATCGTAATTAGGTGGAAACGTAAAAGCTCATTTGGTCTCTTCCACTTCCGTTGAGTTTGTGAGAACTCTACGTAATTTATTTTCTTTATAGTTGCCACAGTAGAACCATCACGGTTCATTAAGACTGCATTTTAGTGGCTTTACGACGTGGTTGCATTGCGGTGAAGATTTTTATTTCATAGTAGTAGCTAACTAGCTCTGCCAGCGACTTCGCCCGCGTTTCCCCCCGTTTTTTACACATTTGGGAGACATTTTGTCGACCGGTTGCTGTTACCACCATACAGTTGCGTAAAACCCGCCAAGTGACTCTTACCTATCTCGGTCAGGTCGCGTTCCGGGATCAGCACTGTACGAACCGGAGCCAGGGGGGACCATTGCTGCGGCAAGCGCGGAACCAGTGGAGTCTTAGCGGCCGTATTGTGCGGCCCTTCTGTCCGGCGGACTGGCCTACTCGGATCCGCACAGCTCAATACCACTGCGGGACTCTACGCCTTGTCTCGTTGTTGCCGCAGCAGTGGTCTCCTCTTTCACGTCCCCCTTTCCCTCTAATATCGATGTTCCGGGAGGGAGGGGTGAAACGGCTTTCAGCGTGAGTGCGACAGGCTCAATATGTTATATTGTGCCTGTCGACCTCATATTTGGATATCACTACCGCTTACCATCAGGTGGAGTGAGGTCATCTTGATAGCTCATTATAAAAAAAAAAATCCATTGTTTCTTTGCTTCTGTTAGGTCGTAGCATGATGTGATATGCCCAAAAGCCCTCCCCGATAAATGATCTATCCAACACAAAAATAACTTTTCATAACAAGTAGTTCCCGAGATTAGCGGGTTCAAACAAACAAACAACCTCTTCAGCTTTATAATATTATAGATAGATTGTATCTCTTACTTCCAAACTGTCTACGATGATGGCTTGAGGTAGCCTTGTCATCAACACCGGACTTGCGGGGGAGCGGATTGCTGCGTTCCTTACTTGTATCAAGAAGTCTGCGTCTTATTTAAGGATAGTAGTAGTATGTATTTGTTGGTGAAAGACCCAATTTCCTTTAGGTAATTGTGTGGTCTGCCTTCTAGCCAAGTTTTTTCGTGATACTAAGTCTGCGGGAAGTACCCTATAGATTTTTATTGCCATGAATAACA
Organism: Maruca vitrata; assembly: GCA_039566165.1. Taxonomy (NCBI): domain Eukaryota; kingdom Metazoa; phylum Arthropoda; class Insecta; order Lepidoptera; family Crambidae; genus Maruca; species Maruca vitrata. Next base: position 677,924 of record CM076935.1, on the reverse strand, counting down.
TAAAAAATAAGGATTCAAATGGCTGTATCATATGAATTCGTTGATGTAGAAGCTTACTTAGAGACCGTATAGAAAATATTTGATATTCATGTGAACAAATTTCACATACAGACAGCTAAGGTATCTGAAAAAGGTACCTGTTAATTTTTTTGGAGATTCAGAACCCTAAAAATAACGTTTTCATGTCTATCCTGTTCATTAAATTACGTATAGTAAACCTTAAGAGAAAGTTATAGTAGTTATTAACAGTATTTATTGATATTACGTACTCTTGTAAATGACTGAGTGGCCGGTCAATATTTCATACATCATCATCATCAGCCCATTCCGAGGATAGAGACAAGTGGCGTGCATTAATAGTAATATTTCTTTATTTCCTCTTCACAAAGGCAGTGTACATAATATGTAAGAACTAATAATACTTAGGAGCTAAGTTACCAGTGTGAGGACTGGTGTCCATACTAGGGTAAACCCTGTGTGACGGAATTTGGACAGGCCTATGTCCAGCAGTGGACAGGAAGAGGCTGATGATGATATTTCATACATTTTGATACAAATAAAGAACGTGTTTCACTGTACCTTTCCTTTGAGGAAGATAAATTATGAAATTCGGCTAATTTGACATTATAATTTCACCGTGATCGGCGTTTGAAGACCGCCTTCATTTTAATACTTATCAAAACTTTGTAATGAAGCCATTAATTAGCGTTTATTTATCCGTAACTTTGTAAAAGTTAAGTTATCCGAGTTTACGTTGAATAATTCGTAGACCCCTGTGGATTGGTTAAAAAGGGTGGTCTTGGGTTCAGTCCCAGGCCGTGCTTAATTGATGTGTGGTTTTGCCTGCCAATAAATAACCGAAAATAAGTTGGGTTTTGTGAACCCAATTTTAGAATGACTTTTTGTCAGAATTATATTTTTTTTTTAAAAAGCGTGGTTCGTCAGTTCAAACCCCGCGACGTACCACTCTGTTTTCTAATTTGAAATTCATATGTACTTACGATTATTTGACGCTTTAACCGTGAAAACATCGTAAGGAAACCTGCACACCTACGAAGAAATTCCTAGGTTGTGTGTGTAGTCATCTAACTCGCACTCGGGCAGTGTGGTACACTAAGGCCTTATCGGCCTAGTTTAGCGTAGGCCCGTGCTCCATATGAGGTGATGATGAATCATTGAAGAACCCCTTTCCGGTTTGACTTTAGTCCCTCAACCCGCCCATTAACCGAAGGGCGATTGTTACCAAACAGAGCCTTAACGAGGTACCCTTATACGAATCGTCCAAAGGTTAATCAAATAAACTTCAAATATACGTTTTAAGCTTTTCGGGGTAAATTAATGAGGCTATAGGCTTTTTAAAGCTAATGGATTACAAATGTTAAGTAAACCCTCTCGGTAGGAAAATTCTGTTGCTCAAAAAGGGCAAGAACAATCATACTTTAAATTTAAAATGTTTCCAATATACCTCTATACAATACAATGTAATACAAAATTGTATACAGTTCCCACAAAAGGACAACGAGAGCAAATCACTTAGAAGAACGAATCTCGCTTTCAAACATTGGGGAAAACATAAATCAAAGTCATTTAAAAGGAAAAATGAAATGGGAAGATGTTTTCCGTTTTGGAAGGAATGTGACCCTGAGGGGGGGGGGTTAATGGGGGATAATTAATGGAAGTGCTCAAAGGCTTCCGTAAGATATTGGCTTACATGTTAGTGACGTAGCTTTCAAGAGAGGCAACTTTTGGCAAATGTTATTTGGCAGCCGAAGGATAGGGGTTAGTGATAGATCTGTATCTTATTCAGGGTACCTCAAAAGGGAAAAACCTTGTAGTAATAAATAAGGCAGCCGACCTTAATTGAGATCAGCCAAGCGCGCAGGACATATTAAAGTGCACAATTATGCACGCTTATCCAAAGTGCACTCTCTGTTCCTTTATTCCTATAGTCCAGTGAAACGGCAATCTGACATGACCGATGAGAGATCCGGCGCAGGATCACCAACTTAACGTGCTTTCCGAGGCTCGGGCGTGCAACCGCCAAATTTCTGACTCCGGGCTGAGTAATTTCTTTACAAAAAGACTTACTAAAATTTTGCCCGACTCTGGACTCAAACCGGGGTTCTCTCGTTTCTTACGCTGCGCTTGCTACAAATAGACCAACGAAACAGATATAGCATTTTAAAGTATCACTTTGTTGTCCGTCTGTCTGTATGACAACATCCTCTCTCTTAAGAACATGTAGAGGTAGCTATTGTTTTGCTAGACCCGCTTATGGTAACATAACAAAACAAACAAGCAACAAACAATCCTAAGATTATATCTAAGGACTTTATAAGCCATTGCATATCTTTTATCGCGGGCTTTGAGCGCGGCGACCGAACCAAAAAATTCCGTAACGAAAAAAACCTCACAATCGTCTTACGTCGTTTCAGTTCGGTAGACTTCGGCACGGTGTTTGTGTGCGTGCGGTTAGACGTACTGTACGACTCTACGAAACTCGCACGAATCTATGACGATGCTATGCAATAGCTATACCGCGGCAGTCCCCGAGTGCCACACGTCTTTTTTATTTTTAAATGCATATTGTTCGCATATATCATACATGTAAGTATTGTTAATTATGTGCTTCTGTGCATTATGACTATTTATTTTATAACATTGTCGTAACAGTCGTTTAGAGACCTTTTCCCAGCAGTTGGATTAAATAAAAATATATCAAAGATTCCCGTGGGGTACTTGAGCCTTGAATAAAACCATTCCATTTTAACATTCAGAAAAATAGTATAACACCAATTCCCACGACGACGAAATAAATGATTCCCAATTTAACTTTACCCGTTAAAACGCGAAATCTACATACAATAAATTATACGATACGCGGTATTGCTACCACACAATCGGTTTAACAAAGACCGCCGATGCAGCGATATCCGGTGACAGACCAACCAGCGGCGGTTTACTCCGGTTTATACCGGTTACATCCAGATAAAACCGGTTCCAGCCGGATAATACTGGATCGGGCGGGTTGCCAGATGGGTGAAACGAGTTTTATGGAAATTACGGCGATAATATACGGCCCGGGTGTGCCGGAACAAACTGTGTCGACGCTTAACGTTGATTTTACTATCGTTTATTTAATTTATTGCTTATTGGAGTACTTAACGTACGGTGGAGGGCTGTTAAAGCTTACAGTGTTGAAATAAAAATAAATTACCGCACAGTTTGCACTTTAATTAATCATGCTGTGCTTTGATACATGTTTTGCTTTAATTTTAAGAATCTTGAATAGCTTTATATTGAGTCGTTTTATTTTTTTTTATAATATCAAACTATACCAGGATTTTTTTTCAGATACTAAAAAATATCATAAACGTTTTTCTGATTCCAAGCTACGTTACTCTACCTTAGGAATATTGGTATAACCTTACCAACAGTGGTTCGGCACGAACATTAATGCACATCACACAAACATTTTCGCGGATGGGAATCGAACCTACGACTCCAATCCTGAGAGGAATTATACTCTTGAACCAACAATGGTTTTTCTTTAAAATCACAGTCATTTTCACCCCTTAAACAATGCCGGGAGCGTAATAGTATTAGTAGGGGTGGAGTAGTAACGAGAGGCGTTAAGGTAGGGACGGTTTATGAAATTAGATAATATAAAGTGACAATAATACGAGATAAACATTTTGCATGAGTAAATAATACTTTCAGAAAATATTGCTTAAATTCAGTGGGTTATTTATGAAACCGGCTGTGAAAATATGAGAGTATGTGGTTTATTTGCGGCTGAAAAAGAGAGTGCTTTCGTGTGTATGCGCCAAGTGATGTGACACAGTGTGATTTAATAGAGACCTCTATATTTTATTATGGTTTCAGTTGCAGTACTTGCAAACGTAATAATAATATTTAACCTCGTAAGGCCCTATGTCCTCACACGAGGCAGACACAATGAATTTTCTATTGTGTCTGGTTTTCTGGGCCTTAAGACTTTAAAGATATACTTAAACATTATATTACCTACTAAGTCGTGCAGGTTTCCTCACGATCTTTTCTATTACCTTTAAAGCGTAGAAAGGCATGCATGAAATTCAAATTTGAAAAACACAGTGGTACGGCACTTAGTAGGAAAATCAGTGACCAATTACGACCCCACTTACCCTGAACTAGGGCGATTAAGCCTTAGTCATCCACCCTGGCCGAGTGAGGGTTGGTCACAACCTTAGAATTTCTTTATAGGTGTGCAGGTTTCCTCACGATGTTTTCCTTAACTTGTTTAACGGTAATTTACATAATAATACAAAAATGTTTGTTGTAAGGCATCTTTGGTCCAACTAAACATTTGGTTTCATTTATTTAAATAAAACATTGAGATCCGGCCTTAAAGATGACACAGACCTATCATATCCTGTAACATGAGGCTTCCGACCGATTTCAGCCATGGCGGCCGATCTCAATTGAGATCAGCCAAGTTATAGTGCACAAGTGTGTATCTACTTATTGTCATAGTAATCCAATTCGCTAAGACGGCTAGCAATCCAAAGAGGCACGGGCGTTCAACAGCCAACTTCCCAACTCCAGACTGAGTAATTTCATAACAGAAAAACTCACAAACATTTTACTCGACCCCGAATTCGAACCAGGGTCCTCTAGGTCCTCAGGCAGCGCTTGCTTCCGATACACTAACGAGGCAGTTGAAACATATAACCTAGAACATATCCTGTAATTGAAGACCTCCTACGGTAAACACACTATGATTATGGGCGCAAATTTCATAAACCGTCCCTACCTTAACACCTCTCGTTACACTCCACCCCTACTAATACTATTACGCTCCCGGCATTGTTTAAGGGGTAAAGGCCCTTCCTGGCCATAACCGCTGCGGTTAATTTTAATGTTTACTAAGGTCACGCCACTATTATCAATACGAGTTAAAAGGGGTTTATATGCAAATTTCGTAAGAGACGGGTGGATGTAGATTAATTTTATTATTGGCGGTTTTGCTTGTTTGTTTTGTAACTTTGTCTGCTCTGAAGATTTGTTTGTGTATGTTATATCATATTCTGTAAAGAAAACCATACTTTTCTTTAATTTTATTTTCATAAATTTAACTAAACTATTTCATAAACTCAATTTCGACTGGCTCGGTGGAACAGTGGTTAGTGACTCAGGTTCAAAACCTACGGTTCCAAGAGTCGTGGGTTCGATTCCCACTCGGGACAAATATTTGTGTGACGAACATCGGTGTTTGTTCCGTGTCTGGGTGTATTATTAAATATATTTAAGTTTATTTGTGTATCCACTGTTGATCCTGATTTCCGTAACACAAGTGCTTAAGCTACTTACCACGGGATCAGATCAATGTATGTGATGTTGTGTAATATTTATTTATATTTATTTATTTATTTATTTATTTAATTGTGTTTAATTGACGTTGTCGCCTATCTCACAGAAAAACATATATTGGATAATTTATCTTATATTCTATTCGGAGAGGAAGTTGTAACTAAATGTAGATCGTGAGTCTGAATATTTGTAATAGCTGTGCTTACATTTTCTCCCTTTCTTTTATACATTTTCCATTGTTTCTATAGTCCTTGGTCACAGCGTGATGTACATGTCCATGTAAACCTTCCTTGATGAATGGTCTATCCAACACAAGCATTTTTCAATTCAAACTAGTAGTTCCTGAGATAAGGGCGTTCAAATAAACAGCTTTATAATATAAAAGTATAGATTTGTCCAAGTTGTAAATACATAGATAGATATTAAGTATAGGTATGTTGGGGATTCGAGCATATTAATTAAAATACGAAGGTGCAAGTATACACATGAGTATGTAGCGTAGTAAAATATATATTTTTTTCATCATCATCATCAGCCCATATACCTACGTTCCCACAGCTGGGGCTCGGGCCTACCCTAAACTAGGACGATTAAGGCCTTAGTTAACTACGCTGACCAATTGCGGGTTAGTTGACTACACACATAACCTAAGAACTTCTTTGTAGGTGTGAAGGATTCCTGACGATATTTTCCTTATTTTTCGTTAAAATGTCGAATAGTCTTACATAATGAATATCAAATTTAAAAAACACAGTGTTACGAGACGATGTATGAATTGGCTACTTCTCGCATTTCAAGCAACGACCTAAACCACTCGGCCATCGACGCTTTTTTTGACGGCATTTTCTTAAGCTTTTAGATTGTATGCCCTAATAATTTACAATTTATTTTTAAACTAGCTTTCCGCCGCGACTCCGTCCGCGTGGGGGATGTTTAACGGGTAAAACATTACTTATTTATAGCGCAGTCGGTTAAAAAGTAGCCTATATCCATTTCTAGGCTCTGGACTATATCTGTACCAAATTTCAGTTAAATCGGTTCAGTACTCTATGCGTGATAGCGTAATAGACAGACAGACAGACAGAGTTACTTTCGCATTTATAATATTAGTAAGGATTTATGTTTCTTTACATCTACCTCCTACAAAATGTCTTCATAACCTTTATTTATTCAAAAAAGACTCGGTCAACCTCTGTATGTATAGAATCGCTTAGTAGACAAATGAAGGACATAATTCCTTCTATTTTCCTCCTAAATGGAGAAATTAATGTATTCTTTGGGAGTATTACTCATTCAGGCGGATATTCTTAGAAATGTTCTGTTTACCTTTTATTCGGGAGCAAAAATCTATTATGTCTTTTAGTATAAATGGACGTTGGATAAGTTTAATAGCATGTTCTTGTGTAAAAATATTTTCCCTCGAGTTCTATTATTAAACTAATTATTTAGATATAATGTAACGCAGTTCACGCAACAAATAAAAGTTAGGAAATGAACAAAACAAATTTAAAAAAACATTCAGTAAAATGCTCTACATTTTATAACTGTAAAGATAAACAAACAATATAAAATAACAAGAGATTACATTACATTTATGTAATGTAATCTCTCCTTTAGGTGAGAACAATTTTACATTTTAAACGTAAAACACAGTAAAACAGCTTTGAATGTGAAACTTTCCTCACAATGTTTTCAAAGCTCCGGGTTTGTGGTACATGCCGTACATGTATCTAACTAACTGGATTTGAACAGCTTCAGATTTTAACACATAATATAGCCTACATCATCATCATCATCATCATGCCTATATGCTAGACCCAAAATCATCTTTAAAGTAAAACTTTTCATCCTACTGAACAATATAATTTCAAACTTATTTTTTCTATTTAAAGGGCTTACAAGATGACCTCACCTGATACGCGGTAGTGAGATCCGCATATGAGGTCGACAGGTAGAAACTCATATGCCTTAATAACACGTGGCAGAAAAGAGGAACTGAACCTCTTAGTCCGAGCCACCAGCGCCTGCATTGTATGTGGATGGCAGCGCTGTCCAGCACGTGTCGTTCGGGAGTGGAAAGGGGAGGGAGGGACTAGCTGAAATGGCTCTTTAGAGCATTCCCCTTTATAGAGACGGTCATCATCATCATCATCAGCCTTTTATTATATCCCACTGCAGGGTATAGGCCTCCTCCGTAAAACGCCATGCACTCCGGTCCTGCGCCAGTCTCATCCAGAGACCTCCCGCGGCTTTCTTTTTTTTTTATAGAGACGGTAGAGAACACTTAGACATTTCCTACTATGCGTTACATTCCAACCCTCCTAATTTGCCAAGCTAATGAATTACTAACCTATAAATAAGCCCATCGCCCTAATAAGTTGTTCCAAGATGTAATTGGCAAAAACACCGCTCCTATTATTAGGATAATAAATTGGGTGGCTATCAGTGGGCCATAAATCGGAATTACCGGCCTTACATAGTAAAGGCTTTTGGGTACATCCTTGTCTTCTTCGACCCTCGTAAAAGGTATCTTTGAAGCATTTGTATGAAGTACTATAAGGGTTCTATGAAGATAATGTTGCGGTTTTGAAATAACATTATATAAAGAAGGAAAACAATATAAATATAACAAAAAACAACAAACACTGATCCGATCCCGTGGTAAGTAGCTTAAGCAATTGTGTTACGGGTATAAGAATCAACAGTGGATACACAAATAAACTAAATATATTAATAACACACCCAGACACGAAACTATTAAAATTTGTCCCGGATGGAGATCGAACCCACGACTGTTGGGACCGTAAGTATTGACTGGAGGTCACTTACCACTGTACCACGGAGCCAATCGCTCCGTGAAAGGTTAGTTTAAGGTTATCCTTATTCAATTTTACTAACAAATCTCGCCTTCTAGTTTAAAATACAAGATAAACAAAATAAAGTAATGTTTCTATGTAAGAAAAACAATATAGCATCAACAAAGTTGCCTCCGGTATAGATATTGTTTCCGCTGCCCCAGTTACCATGCAATATATTTTTATTTCCGAACTCAAAGTCACGGTCGAGTCATTATCCTCTGAAATAAATATTGAGGATCATTCAGGCCGTTTAGAAAAGACAATGATTAGGCGATTTTGTAGAGCCCTTTATTGTGTCGATAAAAATGAATATGCATACACAATATTACTTTCCGATACTCGTTTTATGTAAACAGATTAATGTCCTAAAGAAAACATCGCGTATTTTCAAATCTGATGAAAAGGATAGGAAGGAAGGAAGGAATAACTAATTTATCTGATGAAAAGTAGGTTACAAATACATAGGACTTCAAAAAATATTGAATCACACAGCAATAGTTCGGATATAATAATGGTGACTACTAGTATCACTACATAGTACAAAGTCACTTCGCTATGTATGCTTAAATCTTTAAAACAAGACAACGGATTTTGACACGGCTTTCTTTAGTTCAAGGGATTTAAGAGGAAGGTTTTTATATAAATGTATGAAAGGAGAAACTTACTGACTAACTGACATGTCAACGCAAAACCTAAACGGCTAAACGTGGATACTCACTCGTAAAATTTGGAAAGGACATAGCTTAGGTACCGTAGAGGTGCACTAATAATGGAATTACCGGAATTCCCACGGAAACGGGAGTTCGCGAGACATAACTTTTGTATGAAAAAATCTAAACCGCGAAAGATAGATGATTGAAATTTGCAGGTACCCTAATGAACTTAAAGCTCACTTGCAGCGCGTTGTTGCAAAAGTTCCACGGGACCGGAAGTTATTTGGAAAAAACTTTTGTGTGTAAAATCCTGTAGTCCACGCGGACGAAGTCGCGGGCACAGCTAGTGTATAATATACCTGAAGAAAAGCGAGTGAGGGTCACTCGATATAATATATTTGATTCTCATGGTAGTCCGAGACAAACAAAAAACATCATGTCAATGGTCCTTTGGACCACTAAACAAAGCTTTCCAAATTACAATAACTGTCCAAATCTTAACCACTTTTGCATTTCGCTGCCAAAAAGGCTTGAGAAGTTTTTATTTAGCGCCAAGATAACATCACACAAGAGGTTAAACAACAATTACTCCACGAAGTATCTCGCAAACGTAATTAAAAGTTCCACCGAAGTTCTGAGCTGAATTCAGCCATAGTGGAATGGAAAAAGTGAGAGATCTCCAATTGAGGACTAGAAAAACTTTACGCTGCGGTCGAAGAATTGCTTATCTTAGATTTGTGCCAAACTTAAATTTTAAAGGAGTAATATTAGCATATATATTCTAATTTATTTTCAATTGTATGGTTATTTGTCCTATCCTAATTTTATACTAAGTTTATGATGTTTTCATATTAAAAAGTAACGAATGCAAGACAAATATTTAATTATCCAAATAATAAGTAAAGGTAACGTTATGAATCAATGATTTATTTGTCATACTGACATGATTTACAGTCGGTTGCTGTGTAAACTAAGTAAATTGTTTTATTAACTTTTTTTAAGTGCTAAAATTTGCACTAGCTGTACTAATATTTAGAAAAATGGAAAAAAATCAACTACCTCACCGCATTGTATTACATTAACTTTCAAAAACCGAATTTACCAATAATTACATTTATTTAGCATAAACGACCAGCGCTCCACAACCGTACTTGCAGTTCGTTCTACATTCCTCACTGTTCCTCTTTTACTATGCTCACTGATTTCGGTTACTCTTCCCATCCCTTTAGATCTGGTAAGGGTGTAACCGTAACCCTGTCACCGACACCCGCGCTGATAAACGGCATAAATTCTAATGGAAATGTGTCTCCGTTAATTGCTGTATAAAGCTTACGTGTATTGTTGTGAGGGAGAATACACCAAACTAATGGTACCTATATTATTTATTTACTTTTGATACAATAATATAAGGTTGGTTTATATAAACTTTACTATTCGCATCTACATAATTTGTATTTGTTTATTATATGACAGAAGAAGCTGTGATCTTTACACACTTAGTATAATAAGTTCGGAAAAAGTAACTTACAAGTTTTTGCGTTGCAGTTAACATGGGTTAGATAACTAGTGGAGTGTAGTGTAGTGACTGGGTTTATGAGATATACCTTTTATATTAATGGACCTAAAAAAACCTTAGCATGTAACGATAATGTAAAATAAAAAGTACGCATTGGTATATAATATTCAAAAATTTTAAATCAGCTTATCCTAAAAATTAGTCTTTATGGGTCTATACGCGATATAAGGAGTAGCAAATTACATAGCTACTTACTGCCCGACGTTTCGACTGGGTTACACCAATCGTGGTCGCGAGCGAACTGTGTAAGTAGCTATGTAATTTGCTACTCCTAATATCGCGTGTACACCCATAAAGACTAATTTTTAGTGTAATGGAACGCGAAAGTCTAAAATCAGCTTATCCTATTCGAGTGAACAATAAAAACCTTTTGGTGCAGCGAAAAATATCAACGTAAACTCCCATTCCGTATTTCGTTTCTGCTTTCCCGCATCTTGCGCTCAGCTTTTGTCGATCAAACCGAGCCATTCAGAGATTCAGCTATCTTGTGACATCGAGAGTTGAATGCGCTGTTTGGATAAATCCTCCTTTGTGATAATATGTTATAGCAGTATGTTACGAGTATGAGGGAAACGTAACGTTATCAGACATAATATGTGAGGGAATAGCGAGCGGTTTAGGAGATATGGAGTGTAATCATCATGGTTTAACCATTAGGCTATTTAATAACTTTCATATAATTAACAATATTTTTTACTTTATTTGGATGATATACTGATGTTTTCTATGACTTTTTAAACGTATGAGTGCATACTAAAATATTTTAATCAATATTATTTATTATTCATGAATTTGTTTCACAAATTTCATAGTAACTAAGATTTGAAACTGAAAATAAGAAAACATAACATATTGTAATATTTAAAGAAAAGGGGATTCCTAATACAAGCAAATCGGTTGCTTAAAAGGAAGCTCAAACCGCAATTTGCATTACATGTGTGTTACTGAAGAATATATATTTTTTTTAATAATGAAGTTAACGTAGCTGTTAATATTAATACTATGTTATTTTGTTTCAGAAATATGTAAGCGAACTAACAATAGTTCGAGACTGCGTCCCAACGTGCAAAGAAAAAGGTAATATAACATTTTTTATATATTTCGTTAGATGTTAAAGTATGTAGGCACTTTAGAAGTCTCAAGGTTCCGTACACAGTTAATTAAGTCCTAAATAATGATAGTGATTACGTCGCGAAATGTAATTTGGGGTTGAAATCAAAGTAATTTATTTACCAAAATAAATTACTTTAATTCCTACCCAAAATAACTATTACACGACTTCCAGCTTAAAAGTACCTAATTTATTTCAAAAGTCTTTCCTCTTCATTTTCACTAGTTTTAAAAAATGCAATCCTAAGAGTTGTTGATAAAATTTTGTTAACATAACGTTGTATTTAAAACTTTTTTTTCAATATCAATTTCAACTTGACATATCAACGCGAGAAAAAGGGATTAAGCAAAGCAAGTGATCCTATTAGGTTTATGTTTTACTTTGAAAGTCATCAATCTAAAAGTCATCATCAATCAAAATATGCAACATTCATGACAGTCTCCTATTGTTAGATCCCAAAATAGCTATGCCTTTCTATTAATATCAAGCCCGAAATGGCAGACATCAAATAATTCAGTTCGTTAGCTGGAACACCTAATCAGACTAACTAGTCAGATCGCCGTCAGTTAGGTAAATAATTTGAGCGAATGTGCGGTGTCTGTCTGTATGTCAACGTTGATTGATGCCTATTCATTGTTTCATGAAGAGAGCGATACAAATTTAGAATGGAAATTTTGGGAAATTAACCGAAAATTTCTGGAAACGACTAGGGAATTGCAATCGGAATGAGATCATTATCAAGGTATCGTTTTGGAAAAGACAGGGACGAATTCGGCAGCTTGGAACTCGATTATCAAAATGAGCGTATTTTGAACAAATCATAATGTTGGAGCTTAATGTGGCTAAAGAATTTGTTTGTTTATTTCTTTACATACATACATAAAATCACGCCTTTTTCCCAGAGGGGTAGGCAGAGATCGCTTCCTGCCATGTGCTACGGTCCTGGCACACCACTTTCGCTTCATCCACATTCATCAACCTCTTCATGCACGCTCGTCGATTACGGATTCTTTTGATTTGACCTTTCTTTAAGATTTGACCTATTTGGTCATGAAAGGTCTTTCTTTATTTCTTTGAACGCGCTTATCTCAAGAACTACTGGTTCGAATTGAAAAAATATTTTTGTGTTATTTTGTGATATCATTTATCGAGAAAGGCTTTAGGCTATATAACATCACGCTGCGACCAATAGGAGCAAAGAAACAGTAGGAAATGTGTTAAAAATGGGAGAAAACGTGGTTGAAGTCGCTGGCATAGCTAGTAAAATATAAGATGTTAGTTATTTTTGGTAATTGCTGGTTGATTCATTGGATGTAAAATCATTTTGAAAAAAAAAATAAGTTTTTTACATAATAAGTTGCCGCGCAGTTTGACAGTATAGGCTAAGTAAAAAATAAAACATAATTGAAGTCGCAAAAAATCATTTGATTTTAGTAGCAATGATTAAATTGTTTAGATTTTATTACTGTGTATCGTGAGTGATAATAAATCCAAGGTTAAAAATATTTTATCAACGTGAATATCATATTCCATATTACCTTTAACATTATAAATGAGTCACTTCATATGTATTATGTTTCATGTATAACTGCAATTTCAGAAAATACCTGCAATGAAATTGTCCTTTTCAATGTTTGTTTTATCAACTAACTAGACCGAGATTGCAGTAAATGTTAGGGCAGATCTAAATGAATCGGTCATGAATGCGAATTTTTTTAAATTTCAAATTTACCTCAAGCTTTATGCATTAAAAACCACAAATAAAAATAGATCTAAATGAGTTAATACCACCACTATTTGGAGTTAATATGTTACCAAATAATAATAATAATAATAATAATAAATTCATTTATTTCCACCAAAATATCATGCGTTACATTTGGCTTACAACTAACAATATGTTTACTTAAAACTAACAAAAATACTTATTCTTATTCTATTTTACTTAGATGGTATTTACAAGCTAAAGGGAAAAAATAAATAAATAAATAAAGTAGAAAAAGTTAGTCGGTAACTGATTGAGGTATTATTTAAACGCACCAAAAGCGCATAATATTTGGGAGGACTGGAGCCTAATGTAGGATAGACCTGTATTTCAGGACTCCAGGACCCCCACCCGAACCTGTAGCATACTGTTGCGTGTTGGTGAGTGTGGGAATGTTTGAGTGTAGGATTTGCATGTTTGCGTGGACCAAATATACTACTAACTTTAGTTTATTTTACTTAAAATTTAAATATTTTTTTATGGTTACCAGTCTTTATAGGATGTCTGAAAGCAAACCTTTTCTGTCTAGCAAAAAATACATTATAGATATTACTATCTACATTGTAAAAGACTAATAAGGCGTCCGACAGATTTCAGCCATGACGGCCGATTTCAATTGAGATCAGCCAACTGCGCAGGACATATTATAGTGCACAAGTGTGCGCGCAAACACAACTGCACGCTCTATTCCCTTACTCTCATAATTCCGTGAGACGGCAAGCCGACGTTACCGATGAGAGATCGGGCGTAGGACCACCGGCTTAACGTGCTTTCCGAGACACGGGCGTTCAACCCTCAAATTCCTAACTCCGGGGTGAGTAATTTCATTACAGAAAAACTCACACATAATGCCCGACTCCGGACTCGAATTGGGGACCTCTCGGTACGCAGCGCTTGCTACCAATAGACCAACGAGGCAGTTGTAAACGACCCAACTGCGAATTTATAACTAGAACTTCATAGTGCAATAAATTGGATTGGCTTGCCGCCTTTATTTTGCCTACACCTCCCGGTCTAAAGTGAATCAGCCGTATATCACGACAGCTGTTAGTGGAACGGTGTCATGTAACATGTCGCCTCACGTCACGACATATTTATTGATCTGACTCGAACAAGGCCGAAGCGATTTTCGGGACAGGTTTATGCACTAGCATAAAATTGATGGAAGCAAAGGATTTGAAGTAAGGTTATTTGGAGTCGAACTGACTGATTGAGCGCATAAAACGGTTTGATTTTGTTCACTGTGACTTAAAATAATGGAATTATTTTAAAAGTTTGTCGTAAATTTTATAATAAACTAACTAACCCGACGGACTTCGTACTGTCAACGTCAAAAATGTGAAAAAGAAAAGGGCTGTTTTTAGGGTTTTCCCGGCAATTATTCGATTTTTCTCGCCGTAAGAACCATCCTTGGACTTCAACGAACATTTAAAAAAAAGAATTGGCCAAATTGGTTCAGGCGTTGTTGAGTTATGCGCTTACCAACACATTTTGCAATTCATTTTTATATTATAGATATTTGGAACATAAACTATGCAGAGCTTGTACTATTGGTGTCATAGATTTATATGGATACATCTGGGGGCACGGCAGTGCCCCCGCCAAGTCGAGCGCGAAGCAAACACTGCCGTACCATCCTTTACTGGAACCATTTCGCCGCATTTTCAGGCCCCTATTTGAGAACCTCTGGATAAGACCAGAACGCTGAAATTTTTATCATCTAGTAACCTATGATAACATACTTAAAATCCAAAATTTTAAGTCTGTGGGACTTATAGTTCCGAAGTTAAGCGAAAGCAAAGTTTCGAATTTATTTAACACACTCACACACTCACCTACTCATGATCATCAAAATAGAAGTAGTACTTCCCATAAACTCAGAGCGCTGAAATTTGGTACAGAGTTAGGATTTAATAGTCACATAACGGTAAAATTATAAAAACTACGATAATCGAAAATCTGGAGTACCTGGTGATCCTGATTAGAAAACAACAGCCTAATATTATAAAGTCGTCTAAAAATATTTAAAAAACGACATACCGCCTTTACAAAAAATATTTAATTTGGTTAGCTGCTTCTACAAAAAGAAGTGAAATCCCATCAAAAACATCCTGTAAAAAAACCAGCCAAGTCTCGATGGAGCAGATTGCTCATCTCTAAAAAGTAATGAAATCTAGACAAAATCGTGCCAAGCCTAAGGTTCCTTACTGCGATTTCTTCATTATTATAGTTAGTGTTGTGTGACTTGGCCGTTGAAGGGTACTCAAGGGTACAAAACCAGTATCAAGCCTTAATTTTCACTTGTTTTTTATTTTTTATCGTCAATAGGTAGCGGTTCTGGCGACAGATTGGTGTAATATTTTTACGGAGAACCTGGTTATGTACCCTTGTGTTCCCTTCAACGGCTAAGTCACACAACACTAACTATAATAATGAAGAAATCGCAGTAAGGAACCTTAGGCTTGGTACGATTTTGTCTAGATTTCATTACTTTTTAGAGATGAGCAATCTGCTCCATCGAGACTTGGCTAGTTTTTTACAGAATGTAGATATTACAAATACATTCTTATAAACATGTTTACACCTAGACACAGAACAAATACAAATGTTCATTACATGAATGCTTCTAGTATTTATGATTTACATTTATTTTATGTAAACAAACGTACAAAATAACATGTTTGTCCCGGATGGGGACCGAATCCGCGACTCTTGGACCTTAGCCAAGTTTATTAACCACTGATACATAGAGCCAGTAGAATCAGCTGTAGGTATCTTCAGATTAAACTTTGCAATTGTTTTAAGATAACCTTATTCTAGTGGCGTTCCGTAAAGAAAAATAATGCTAGTTTCAACTAGCGGCCGATCACGACTTCGACCGCGTGAAAATGTGGAAATAAAATAGACTATAACGCACCTTGTAAAATTGGGTCTAGGTATCAGTGAAAGTCCCGTCGAAATTAGTCCAGCCGTTTCGGAGATAAGCGGGAACAAACAGACAGACAGACACACAGGCAAAAATGTTTTTAGTTCTTTGTTTGTTATTGGTACCCGATTCAAACCCATTTAGTAAAACGTCTTTATCTCAATATATAAAAGGACAAACTGACTGACTGCCTGACATATCAAAGCACAGAGTCAACGGCTAAACGTAGGCACTTTCAATTTGGAAAGGACGTAGCTTAGGTACCGTAGAGATGCACATAGAAAGGAATTTCCAAAATTCTTACGGGAACGGGCATTAGCGGAAAAATCTTCTTGTATAAAAAATTTAAACCGCTTAAGTCAGACGTTTGAAATTTGGCATGCAGTACCTAAGTAAACTTAAAGCTTAGTTGCAACAGGACTTTGCAAAATTCGAGGGCGCAGATAGTAATATACTATAGTTGTAAAGATATATAGATAATAAAAACGGAAATAAAAATAAAAAAGCTACAATCATAAACAAAACTACTCCCAAATTCGAATAGCATCCGGCATTTCTACATCTCCACACGCTCCAGAAGTATGTTTATTACCGAATCACAGAGGAACAATCTCATCAAAACTTTTCAGGGAACATGTTCCTGAACTAAACACGATTGCAGCTACTTTTTGTTCCGGAATGGGATCAGTGTTCCCGGAAGAGTGATATTACGATACGCCCCGTATACTGCTTATTTGATTCCAGTATTTATGATTTGCATTTCTTTTATGTCGATGGCCGAGTGGTAAAGGTCGTTGCTTGCAATGCGAGAGGTCACCAGTTCAAACCCCGCCACGTACCACTGTGTTTTCAATTTGAAACGTTTCATATGTACGATTATTCGACGTTTTAACTTTGAAGGAAAACATCTTGAGTAAACCTGCACACCTACGAAAAAAATCTTAGATTTTTAGTCAACCAACCCGCACTTGGCCAGCGTGGTTGACTAAGGCCTTATCGCCCTAATTGGGCCCGTGCCCCAGCAGTGAGGACGTGTATAAGCTAATGATGATGTTACATACGGACTCATGTGTTTTCAAATTGCTACATCATCATCATCAGCCTTTAGCTTTGTCGAGAGAAAACCTGCACAACAGTGAATAAATTCTGTGGGCTGTATGTATGTATATGGGCTGATGATACCGATGTTCTTTCTTTCTAATAACTTGAGTGTTCGATCCGTTCCATGCCATATAAGTATTTGTCACCATGAAATTGTAAATAACTGACGAATAATTATATGTTTAATTTTGACATTTTTTCGACAGTTCACAATATCGCGAGATTGATTAAAATCTAACGATATTTATAATTTGCCGTTTTCATATACACACACATATTATAACGTTCGCAATATCCTATTGGATATAATAGAGTTCACGGTAAAAGTTCATTCGACCATTTAGGTACGAATAAAATTAGGAAAATGGGAAATTGTGATAATAGTGGTCAGAGGGTAGATCCTCCTCCATTCTCATGATAATAGTAATTTCGGAGAGTCGTTTGGGGAAAATGGATATTATGGGTTGTCACGTTAAATCTATTAACGTTTAACGTTAACGCTTTTAAAGACCTTGATGTTAATTTGAAAATCCGTGGCAGATCACACTCAAATAGCAAAAATTTGTATGAATAATCAACTCTGTTAGTGTTAAGTTTATAGTTATAAGTAGCTTAGCATCAAATATTTGTATTCGTCTGCCACAGTGGTTGTGAATTTCTAGATCCACTCCCGAACCAGAACTAATGTCATGTATAGCTACCCACATTTGTCCGACACACAACACGTGTAGACCCATCACCATCATCATCATCAGCCCATACTTGTCCACGTGTAGACCCATAATGGTCAATATTTAACTGTAATGGAACGAGAAAATCTAAAAGATTAAGTAGCTTAGAGATCATAATTTATCGATACATTGCTGATCGTCGAGATGAAATGCAAGCAGTACTTACAAATTTACAGCTAGGTATTTATATTTTGGATATCCGATCCGATGTGTAATAAAATGCGCTCTACTTAAACATTGCCTTTAGTAGAGTGCAGCTTATTATACATCTACCCCCTAAGGTAAAAGGGACGTCAGAGTCCATCTTATATCTACACCGTGAAATTTTAGTGGTTGTTTTCTCGTAGCAGAATGATTTACCTTTAGAAGTATACAATCGAGTCATGGTTGTTATTTCTTAAAAATGTACTTATTTGTTTTTTCAATTAAAAAAAAAATCATCCAACTTGAAAGCGTGAGAAGCGATCGTTCTTTTGTATGATATTTTATTTATTTATTTAGGAAAAAATACAGCTGTTACATTTGACTTAAAATAACTTAAAATAATACATCAGCAATTAACATTTTCCACTACAAGTTCATACATTTAGTGTTGTGTGACGAAATAACGTGAAAGGAAAGATTAGGATATAAAATTAGTAGGCCTAATTGAACTATCTATTTATGATAGCCTTTTTAAACCTTGTGATATTTTCATAACTTGTGATATGGCTTAATCAGTACTGCTTGCTACATTCAATTGATGATTAAAGCTAAAAAACCCAAGTGAAAGTCGGACACTTTTGTAAAAATCATGATTTGTGAATTTAAGCTTTCTAGCTATCTCGGTTTATAAGATACAGCTTGGAGACAGACAGACGGACAGACGGACGGCGGAGGCTTAGGGTCCCGTTTTTACCTTTTAGGTACGGAACCCTAAAATGCTCTCGAAATTTATTTATTCTTTTCTTAAAACCGGAATCTATTGCTTTGAATAAAAAAAATTGCACAAATATATTTTACTACTAAGATAGAATCAACTCCGGATAGAAATTTACTTCGGGAAAACAACCACTAAATTACACGGCGTATAATTTAAAATACTATCGTATACATCCAGAGGAACGTACTGTAGACTACACAATATGACTCTGAGTTACCGAATTCAGCAAGGACATCCTAATCAGACGTGACAGCCAGACAAGGGTTATATCGTAATAAATGCTAACTAACTCCACATCAAACGACACAGCGGTACAAATGTCCCAGAACTACAAGACGTGCAATAACGTGCATGTTCGTAGTTGTAATTTATCGGGCTGTGCTGGTAACATATACGATAGATTTTTGTATCGAGCGTTGGCGCCAACCGGTCAGCGTTACTTAAAAACGGTCTCTATATCTCTATGCATACTGGACCTTCAGCGCTATAGGGCAGCGTGTGGTCACATTACGATCACTGTTGGGGCACGGGCCTACCCTAAACCAGGGCGATAAAGTCGTAGTCAACCACGCTAGCCAAGTGCGGGTTGGTTGACTACACAACCTTTGAATGTCTTTGTAGGTGTGCAGGTTTCTTCACGATGGTTTCCTTCACCTATAAAACGTCAAATAATCGTACAAATGAATTTAAAATTTGAAAAACACAGTGGTACGTGGCGGGGTTTGAACTGAGAGGTCGCCAGTTCAACCCCATTGCATAGCAAGCTACGTCCTAAACCACTCGGCCATCGACGCTTTTGCACAACAATAATGGGTAACTATGATTGTTACAGTCTATTTCAAAATATGTACCTGCTACCCGTCTATTTTCAACTTGTAGCCAGAAACAATAGCGCTTAACTAAGGTTTAACGGGCTACGGACCTCCAAAAGTCACGCGTTTATGCCCAGACCCATAAAACAATGTAAGGCTCCACAATTATCATAAAACGATCTCGAACGAGCATTAACTCTCACTTGGTTTTATCACAACACGCCGCCCACAAAACACTTTAACGGGTGTCTTCCGTTTGACATAGGGTCTGAGTTATGTCATATGTGCCACAGTGAAGTTGGCAGATTGGGGACATAAGTGTACTATGAACAGATCAATTTGCCTTATCTGTTGATTTCAAGTGTTGTAAATAATTAGAAATTGAGAAAAAATCAAACTGCTCCCCGAAAATCACATTTGGACGGTGGATTCTAATCGCCAAGCCGTGTTTAAATTTAGCAGATATCGTCATACTTATGTAGAAATGGGGAACGACTTGTGGATAATGCATTATTTGTACATTTCAGTTTATTAAGTGCAGCTGTTTACACTTTTTAAAAAAGGGAAAAATAAAAAAAGCAACTGCTCCACTGTGACCCGGCGATTTGAACACTCGTCCTTCCGGGAATCGAACCCAAACGATCATAACCTTACACCAAGTCAGCAGCGCGTGACATGATGTATTGCGAAGGGGCAGTTGAATTTGTTTTTCAAAGTCTTTTTTTTATGAATTACTAGCTTTCCGCCCGAGACTTCGTCCGCGCAGAGACGTCTAACGGGTAAAACATTACTTTCTTATAGCGCAGTCGGTTAAAAAGTAGCCTTTCATAGGCTCTGGACTATATCTGTACCAAATTTCATTTAAATCGGTCCAGTACTCTATGCGTGAAAGCGTAACAGACAGACAGACAGATAGACAGACAGACAGAGTTACTTTCGGGTTTATAATATTAGTAAGGATAGTAAGGATTGTAAGCTGTAAAACAGCTAATGTTTTACGACTTTAATTACGCGATTAATACCTATTTCAAAGAATTTTTTACTCCAATTACTCTAAAAAATTAACATACTACACTACACCTAAATATTACCGTGTACAGACATAATAGGAAACGAAAAACATTTCATTCGCTTTCGAGATTATCGCAAAATTCAACTCAACGAGCGACTTTAATTTTAATACATGTAAGATTTCTTTTCCGTTCCGTTCTATATTGTGACAGAGGCGTATTTTTATCGTTTTTTATTTAACACATCCACTTAAGCTTTTCGTGTTTTTTTCACGACTGTT